>JBBBDQ010001615.1:370000-405000 GCA_037127315.1 Ascarosepion bandense | reverse complement strand
TCATCATTCCAAAATGTAAAAGAAATTACGGTTGAAAGAGGAAAAACAACGACAAGAGACAACGTATATGCGTGAGATTTTCGAGGAAAACATTATTCGTTTAGTATCAATTAATTTTCACAGGGGTGTACATGTGTGTGCGAGAGAGAAAGGCAGAGAGATATCGTGCGAATTTATGTATGTGTCTGTCTTTGTGGGGAGTGGGTAGCAAATATTTTTAATTCTTGCAGAGGGCCTGTTTTAGATACAACTATTCTGTTTATGAACAATGAATAATCGATTAGCATTTCTTAATTTTTATTATTTTTCTAAAAAATAAATCCAGAAATAAAATGGTGCTTTGCCCATCTCGATTGCCCAAAGCAAGCTTGAAAATATTTATTTCATAAATATCTTGACGCGTATGCATCCACCTCTGTAACCCCCCATATATATATATATATATATATATATATATCGATTAGTATTTCTTATTTTTTTATTATTTTTCTATAAAATAAATCCAGAAATAAAATGGTGCTTCGCCCATCTCGATTGCCCAAAGCAAGCTTGAAAATATTTATTTCATAAATATCTTGACGCGTATGCATCCACCTCTGTAACCCCCCATATATATATATATATATATATATATATATATTGCATTTGGGCAAAAATCTATTCATTAAAAATGCTAGACAGTGTATTATCATTATGTTCTTATACAATTTTTCATGTGTTTGTATAATTATGTAAGAATTGTCTAAAGATTTTGTACTTTCGAGCATTTTTAGTCATACTTTTAATCATTATCAAGAATGAATTTTGTTGTACTTGGAAAAAATTTCTGTATCCTATTATGGTTTTCAATATCATTATTTCAATTTTTCTAGAATTTGTGTTAAGACAAAATTATACGAACAAATGAAAATTTATATAAAAACTTAATAAGACGTTGTCTGTCAGTTTTAATGAAACCTGCATATATATATATATATATATATATATACATATATATAGAGAGAGAGAGAGAAAGAAAGAGAGAGAGCGAGAATAAGTAAAGAACATGTAGAAAAAACGGTCTTTAATTGAACATGTTTTACAGAGATATTTTTAAAGACAAATGATTTAAGATAATTTTAAACAATGATTTAAAATAAAAACCAATCTCTGAAGAAGCTTGTTAAATTAGAGTAAAAAAAAAATTCCTATATATATATATATATATATATATATATATATATATATATATATCCAAGTGAATAAATAACGAAGAAAATATTAACAACGTTCAAAACATTAATTAATAACTGTGTGTCTGTGTTTATTGTAAAGTCCCATAAAATTCTTACAGATCTTATCTCTGTAACCGGGTCTGTATGATGTACCCTTCCCATAAAAGTTGCCTATTTTCTCGTGCATATATTGGCCAATTCTATTCATAGTTTTATATTCAACAGGTGCTAACACCTTGCAACCTGATACAAGATGGGCAATTGTTTCTGAATATTTATCTTCATTTGGAGTCACCTCAACTTTTCAGCAAATGTTGTTGATGTTCTCATGTGTCACATTTTGGAGGTTTTTATTTCTAAACCCTTGTATTCTGATAATTATTTAAGATTTTCAAAGTTCTACAGAAACTGACATGTCAGTAAGATAGTAAATTTTTTTCTTGTGGTCTTTGAGAACGATGTCTGGGGATTAACTCTGATTATTCTGTCTGTGTGTATTGTAAAGGCCCATAAAATTTGACAGGTCTTATCTCTGGAACCGGGGCTGGGTGATATTCATACTGATTTTCTGCAATGTTCTTCCTGTAAATATTGCATATTCTCTCTCTCTCTCTCTCTCTCTCTCTATATATATATATATATATATATATATATATATATATATCAGTTTGGGTTTTATATTCAGTGGGTGCTAATACTTTGCAACATGATACAAGTTGGTTAATTGTTTCTAGATATTTATCACAGAATTTGCATTTTGAGCTAACACAATTTTTCGATATGTGTGCTTGGAAATTTCTAGTTAGCAAGCATTGGTCCTGTGCAGCAGGAACAACATCTTCGGTTTCGGCCTTTAACCCTGCACTACATAGCCACTGTTCATGGGAAGAGAGGGATTAATATCTTTCCCAAGAGTATTTGTGCGTAAGTGAATGCCATGAATTCGACCAGAATTCGAACTCGGCTCCCCGATTTGACATTCCGAGTCGATATCCACTGCACCACAAAGTACATCACATACAATCCCTTATACTTCCGAAATCCTGATTTTCATAGAATTCTCGGAGTAGGGAGTTGGTTAATGTTTCTTTGATTCGTCCTTGTGTCAGACATAACTGAACTCTCTACAGCTTACAGAATTTATGCAGAATTATCATCATTAAAATTATCAGAAGGTTTTCATCAGAAGGTTGGTAGCAGGTTGGAATGTGTGCAATGGTGTGGAATAGTGTAAGAATAAAATATATATTTTTCATTTTAAAATAGAAATTTATTAAAAGGAAAGATTAACAAGAATTTGTAGGAATTAATGTTCAGTTAGAAAGTTAAGGGTATCAAGAGTTGTAGAAAATGTTCGTAGTAATAATTGCTGAAAGAGTATATGCTTACCTACGTATGTATGTGTTTGTTTGGTAGGAATGTCTTTGGATGGAGAAGAAGAAGTAAAAGAAATCGGCACACAAGAAGGAAAGAGAAAGAGAACAATGTGCGACCTGTCCTTATCTCCGGGTCGATTTGAAGTTGAAGTTACATTTTAGTTGTTTCATTTTGCGTCTCCCATCTGACTGACTGATTGATGCTTACCGGGGCTTTTTATAGTATTCAGATTTTTTGCACTTGATCGCGAAGTCCCTTTTAGTCTTGCAAGTCAATCCCATTGGTTAGCAAATCAGCTTAACACCTAGTTGCGAAATCTGGTTTTGATTTTTTTTTTAAGCGCATGGTCATTTCTTTTTCTATTTGGGGAAAAAACGTCATTGTGAATTTTTGTAAAGGTGAAGAAAAAGGTTAGTTTTTAATTCCTAATTTCTTATCCTACTACAGAATGAATATGTGAATGCGTGCATTCATTCATTATTTCATCTTGTATCGAAAAATGGGCATGCGCACACAGCTCTCTTATGAAACTCAATTTATTACACTTCCTGCTGGTGGACAAAACGCATCCAGGGACACACATAACATTACTAAAATTAATTCATGTCTAGACCGTCCATTTTTCATTTTTGTTTCTTTCTATTTTGTATCTACGTTTTTTTTTTCGCTTTTTTAAAAAAATTATTTTATTTCCAGAGAGATATCCTCTTTTAGCTCTAGTTCCCAATAGATGAGATTTTTTTTTAAGTAAACCTTTTCGGTGAATAAAACATCTGTAAACAGAAAATAACAACCATAAATAAATATGGGAATAAGACATATAATTTTTCTATAGCAGAATAATCTTAGGAACATCAATATAAAAGTGAAAAAAAGAACTGAACTAAGTATTCGCAAAAACAAAGGTGTTCAGCAAGCTCAATGCTAAGGCAGGATATTGGTCACTATCAGTCCATCCCAGTTACTGAAAAACCCTTCGAACAAGTTTGCTGGAAACATTTACCATTTGGTTTTAATGTATCACAGGAGGTATTCCAGGTAAAAATAGACCAATTTCTCGAAGATGGTGCTGCTAGCATCATTGACAATGTAACAGTGTGTAGTGTAGGGAGCTGGTTAATGTTTCTTGTATTCGACCTTGTGTCAGACTTAACCGAACTCCCTACAGCTTACAAGTTTTATGTTTAATTATCATCAGAAGGTTGGTTGTCGGCAGGTTGGAATATGTAGAATTAGTGCAGAAGAGTGGAATAATAAAATATACATTTTGCATTCTAAAAAGAAATTAAAAGAAGAAATAACAAGAGTTGTAGAAATTAATGTTCACTGAGAAAGTTAAGGTATCAAGAGTCTGTACAAAATGTTTTAGTAGTAGTAATTGTTGAGAGAGATAAGAAGAAAGAGAAAGAGAACAAGGGGCAACCTGACCTTATCTCCGGGTTGATATGAAGTTGCCCTTACATTAGGATTTCATCGGAATAATGCGTTTCTTACGTTGGTGTAACTTCATCAGCGCAAAAAGCATAGGGTACATAGAAATTTTAAACGTTTTAAATTAAAATTTTATTCGTTTATATTTCTAAGATGAGGTATTGTAACTATTTACACTATTTATATAATTCGAACTGTTTTCCCCATCTTTACTGCTCTATTGATGATGTTTCGGCTGTTGTACAACTTCTGCAGCCTTCTTCAGGTGATATACGTTGTAATTCTTTTTAATTTTTAAATATGAGTTTCTATATATAGTCTAACCAATTTCATTTATTAGGTTGTCCCAAAAGTTCGCAAACACTTGCAAAAAATTGAAACTTTACTCGCAAAAACAACAAAAATTATTCCTCAAAACAAAGACCATCATTTTCGAAGACTTTCTGCCATCGATCTGCAAGCATTCGGATCTGGTCAAAGTACCATTCATCCGGCTTCGAATCAAAGAATTCTTGACACGCTTCCTAGACATCATCAAACGAGTCGAATCGGCGGCTCTTCAGAAAGTGTTGCATTGAGCGGAAAAATCCGTAATCTGATGGAGCTCAGTCAGGATTGTAGGCTGGATGTGGCAGAACCTCAACGCCATCCAGCTCTTCAAACTTGTCTTTGGTCTTCCTGGCGGTGTGTGGCTTGGCATTGTCCCGCTGCATCTAAGCGTGCTTTCGGTTGATCAGAGCCGGGTACTTTTGCTTCAACTTTTCGTAGACCCGCTCAAGTTGCTGACAGTAAAGTTCGGCACTGTTGGCACGACCATTCGGAACCATCTCAAAATGCACGATTCCTTCAAAGTTCCACCACACGCACAAGATAACTTTCTTGCCGAATCGATCTTGTTTTGGAACCGACGGTGTCTCTTTCTCTTTCTGAACCCATCGCTTGTCTCGATTGTGCTGGACCACATAGACCCATTTCGCAAGTGTTTACGAACTTTTGGAAAAATCTAATAGTTTAATTTTATCATTGTTTATATTTTTAATCACGTTTAGGATTAAATATCCCACGTTAGAATAATAAATTATCTGCGAAGAAAAGGAAAATGTAAGAACTGGACGTTTATTTACTGTAGATGACTTAACGATTAAACCACTTTCTATACATTTTCGTCTTATTAATTGTTTTCGTTGCATTGTGGTCCAGTGGGTATCGGCTCGGAACGAGAAATCGAGGAGCCGAGTTCGAATTCCAGTTGAATTCATTGCATTCACTTACGGGCAAATACCCTTGGGAAAGGTATTAATCCGTCTCTTCCTTCCAGTGATGGGTTAAATAACAGGACAGATTGGGTTCTATAGCCTTGGTCGACAACCAGTCTACCGCAGAAAGCAATGGCAACCTACTTCGGGATAATCTTCTGCCCAGTCAGTCATGTCTTTTTCGAGACATGATCGCCCAAGTGTGTTTCACGTATGGCACTTAACTGACTGAATTGTTTTCGCTTTCAATTAGAGAGGCATATTTTTAATCAAAATTACGGTCACGGAGATAGAACAAGAACAGTGCGGTTTCGTCAAAGACACTGGAACAAAGAACGCCATAGTTATGATTAGGATGCTCTGTGAAAGGGCTATAAAAATGAAGAAGGACTTATACCTGCGCTTTACTGATTATGCGAAGGCGTTTGACAAAATAATCCACAAAGAAATGATGGAGATACTCGGCAGCCTTGACAGATTTGTGAAAGATTTAAGAGAAATCAAGAATCTTTACTGGCAACAAACCGCTTGTATACGGACAGGTAACGGGTTCAGCAGATATACAAAGATAGAAAGGGGCGTAAGACAAGGATGTGACTTTTCACCGGTGCTGTTCAACTTGTACAGTGAGAATATTTTGAGGACCCTAGAAATTATGCCTGGATTCGTCATCGGAGGCCACAATTTAAACAGTCTAAGGTACGCAGATGATACAGTGCTAATAGCAGACACAGAAAGGAAACTACAAAACCTCCAACAGAAGGTAGCTGAAGAGGGTGACAAAAAAGGACTACAACTAAACTGCAAGAAAACTGAATGCATGGTCATCAGTGAAAAGGGCAGCCCAATATGCCAAGTACAAGTCAGGGATACTAAAATCAAGCAGGTACAAAAATTTAAATACCTGGTAAGTATTATAGCAGAAGACGGAAAGTGCAACAGAGATCCGAAGGCGAATTGGCATGGCGAAGGAAGCATTCCAGAAGTTGAGTAAAGTATTAAGAAACAGGACAATTTCACTAGAAACAAAGAAGAGAGTACTGGATTGCTATGTGATGTCCGTTCTTCAATATGGCCGTGAATGCTGGACAATATCATCAAAGATGAAGGAAAAACTTGAAGCAACTGAAATGTGGTTCTACAGAAGGATATCATGGATCGAGCATGTGAACAATAATGAGGTTATGGAAATGATGGAAACAAAAAGGAAATTAATACTGAGCATCAGAAAGAGTCAACTGAAGTTCCTGGAATATGCTGTGTGGAAGGAAGGCTTGGAGAACCTGATACTAACAGGCCAGATAGTGGAAAAAGGGACAGGGGAAAGCAGCGGATAACATATTTGAGGACCTAATTAGGTATATGATGGCACGAGGCTTGCGTGGTGTAACAGGAGAAGGCGTGCTGAGAGTCACCAGGGATAGGAAAACGTGGAAAGCCATGATCGCCTACGTTCTGAAGGAACAAAGCACATAGAAGAAGAAGAAACGATCGGCTCAACTATCGGCTCAACTATCGGCTCAATGTCCCTGATGAAGGACATAAATACTTTCCAAAACCTAAATTTCACGAACAGAAAATTCTATGGTTGAAGTCTAGAGGGAAATGCGAATATCTGTTGTAGTTTAGTGGATATCGGCTTGTGAACGAGAAATCGGAGAGCCGATATCCACATGAGTTCATGTGAATTCGTCGCATTCAATTACGCAAAAATAGCATTTGTAACGGTATGGATCTGTCCCTTCTCACTCCAGCTATGAGTTAAATATCAGGAGAGATTGGGTTATATATCCTTAGTTAGCAATCGGTCTGCCGCAGAAAGTAATGGCAACCTACTGCGGGAAACTGTTCTTCCCATTCTTTGGAGACATGATCGACGAAGCGTGTATCACGTATGTCACTTAACTTACTGAGTGACAGACTGACTGAAGGAGAGCAATACAAAAAGAAAATTGTCTCGTTTTATCAGGGAACAATTACAACGTTCAGGATCTTCTAATAGCAAAAAGAGGCGGACCGCCGAGAACTACTCGCAAATCACCTTCCAGTCTTGATAGAGTTAAAAATTTGTTTTCGCCTTTCTGTAGGGGACGAAATATTTCCCACATTACAATCCCTTTCCCCACAGATTAAAAATTCCAAGCATCTCACTGATTTTCTATCCTACAACTCTTTCCTCATACAAAACGTCTCAAGCCTCTCGCTGCTCTGTTCGCTACTTCCATGAAAAGTGCTCAGCCGGATTTCTTCTCCATCTACGTGCCATGTCTCTTCAGGACGTAGACGATCATGACCTTCCACGTTTCCCTATCCCTGGTGGCTCTTAGCACGCTTTCTCTTGTTACACCACTCAAACCCCGCTCTGCCATACAGCTTCTCAGACCCGTCAAATATGTTATCCGCTGCTTTCTCCTGCCTTTTTCCCCTATAACTGACCTGTGAGTATCAGATTCCCCAACCCTTCAATCTTCATCACATGCCCCAGGAACTTTAGCTGTCTTTTGCTGATGCTCATTATTAATTTCCTTTGTGTTTCCAAAACCTCACATGCCCGATCCATGATATCCGCAGCATCCTTCTGTAGAGCCCCATTTCAGGTTCTTGAAGTTTTTCTTCCATCTTTGATGAGATTGTACAGCATTTCCTGCCATGCTAAGGAACATCACATAGCAATCGAGTAATCTCTTCCTCTTTTCCAGCGAAATTTTCATGTGTTTTAGTACTTTGCTCAGCTTCTGGAATGCGCCCCTCGCTATGCAAATCTGCTTTCCTTAATTCGATCAGTTCTAACCTTCACGGCTCATCTCCGTCATCCCTCTGGAATATGCATAGCCATAAAGAGAGGGATCAGTTTATATATCGATTGTAGTATAAGATTTATCTCCCGTTAAATGTCCACATGATAATTTTTTGTTTGTCTATTAAGTATAAATGCACCTGTTCTCCAGCGCCTCACAGCTATGATTTAATTAGTAAGACACTAGTAAGTAGGTCATTATTCTCTGTTTGATATTCTTACAATCTAAAAACATTTTCTGGCTCTAAATAATCTTCAAAGGGTTGATAAAACATAAAAACAACTCAATCAATCAAATAAACAACCTAATTGATAATCTTATAATAGCTTCGATAGGTTCAAAATATAACTTACCCTTGACGCGGCCGTATGATCTTCATTGGGGTTATGCCAGTAATTCTATATCTTTGTCGGCTAAATCGCTTTTATGCGTGATGTCACCACGTTTCAAGTTTTGTGCCGGCCACTGGCGGCGTTGTTTTCGGCGTCGATTGATTCGATAATCATGATTATTAGTAGAGTTTCAAAGAACTTCGCCGTATTAATTTGATTGTCAAATCACCGTTTGTCAGAAGTGTTGCCAAGGTTTGTTGAGGTGATGTTGAACGGGGTTTGGTGTTAATTGTCACGGCATTTAGCGAGTCATCTATCGATGATTAGAATTGGGCGCTTTTAGTGACGCGGCAAATTGATGCCCCATTGCACAAAGATCACTGTTTGCTTATCGACATTTCGATAATGTTTTGACTGATGAAGCGAAAGACTTGAATTGAAGAACAGCAACAAGACGAAGAATATGGTCATTTTCTAGGCGCAGCATAGATGTGGCACAAGGACGAAAGTTTGAGACACGCAGTGAAGATAGAACTCACTAATCAATTGTAATGATTCTAGCTCGACAAGCTTGCTAACCATTGTACCACCTCGAGGTGACCAAGTAAGGGACACCCAGTGAGGATCGAACTCACTACTCAGTTGTAATGATTCTAGCGAGACAAGCTTGCTATTACACCACCTCGAGGTACCAAAATAAGGGGCACCCAGTGTGGATCGAACTCATTACTCAATTGTAATGATTCTAGCCAGACAAGATTGCTATTACAACATCTCGAGGTGCCCAAGTAAGGGACTCCCAGTGTGGATCGAACTCACTACTCAGTTGTAATGATTCTCGCGAAACAAGCTTGCAAACCATTGCACCACCTCGAGGTACCCAAGTATAAGACACCCAGTGAGGATCGAACTCACTAATCAATTGTAAATATTCTAGAGAGATAAGCTTGCTATTACACCACCAAGTGGTGCTCAAGTAAGGGACACCCAGTGTGGATCGAACTCACTACTCAATTGTAATGATTCTAGCGAGACAAGCTTGCTAACCATTGCACCACCTCGAGGTGCCCAAGAAGAAGAATATGAGAAGAAAATGAAGAAAGAAAAGAATCAGGAGGAGGAGATAAAAAAGGGAGGTAGTGTTGTGGAGTTATTTTCGCAATGGAGGCTAGTATTTGGGCTAAAGTTGATCCTAATAGGTTTGACGTACAAAACGTTAGGAACTTGATATATGTATTACTCAGTGTAATCTTGCCAGGTGGCTGACTACTTTCGTATTCGACTCACTGTCGACTACTCTCATCCAGCATCGACTGACCCTCGTTCCTCTTACTACTCCTACTTAAATTAGGCCGGAGAGTCTATAAACTATAAAATAGGTGTGTTTTACCATAACACCCACCTCTTAAAACTTTACTCCTTTAAAAATATATTTTTTATTTTTAAAAAATTTTTTACAGGAAATATGAAGAAAAAAAACACACAAAAAAAGCACAAAATAAAAACACTTCATTTTTTATCATCATCGGAACGTATTTCCTACGTTTTGGATCCACTTTTAAATGATTAGTTGCCTTTCTTTTCCGCCTGGATCGGCGTGGTAGATCAAACGTATCGAACATCACCTCCATACGCGTTTCTCCCAGAATTTTGTTTTGAAACTCCCTATGCATCTGTTCCATTTTTGTTGGAATTGCATTTGTCTATTGAAAGTTCCCTCCAGTATCTGCATCTGGAATGTTTTTTGTTGCTCTAATATTTTCGTTTGTTGTTTCGACTGGAACTTAAAAGATTCCAGGAATAGACTTTTACATTCCTCCATTTTCACAAAGAGTTAACACAATGCCTAATACTGTAGAGTAGTGGGGGTCCTACAAATTTGCAATTCGTGACGTATTTGAGCAAACTGTATTATCGAGAAAAAAATTTCTTTTCTCAGTTGAGAATTCGACAGATTTTTTTCGTTACTAAATTGACGTCTTTGCTTGCGAGAAACTTTGCCAAGTTTTTTCTTTTTTATTAAAGTAAATCTGAGACCTTGTCACCAAAAATTATTGTGGTGTGAGAATTTTTTCTTTCTCCGTATGAGTGTGAATTTCGTCGCCTAAAATTGTTTTTGATGAGCGAAAAAGAAAAAAAAATCTTTTTTACTTCGAGTGAACTAGATCTTCGTCCGATATCTTCGTTCGATATCCGAATCCTTGTCGCCAAAATTGTCTTTTAGCGAGTGGAAAAAATTCTATTTATCTCCCCCACGTGAGTTTAATATCTTCGTCGCCAAAATTGTTGTGGAGTTATTTTCGCAGTGGAGGCTAACATTTGGGCTAAAATTGGTCCTAAGAGGTTCGAAGTACAAAACGTTAGGAACTTGATATAATATGTATTACGCAGTGTAATCGTATTCGACTGTCGACTACTATCGTCCAGCATCGACTGACTCTCGTTCCTCTTACTACTCCTACTTAAATTAGGTGGGAGATTGTATTCACTATAGAATAGGTGTGTTTCACCATAACAGGTAGCAATATGATTTTGGAAGAAGAAGAGAAGCAAATGGGAATAAAAAAATAAGTTGATGAAGGGGAATGAGTAAGAAGAAAAGGAAAATGGAAGAAAAGAGAAGAGAAGACAAAGAAATTGAAGGAAGAAAATAGTGAGGGTGAGGGGGAAGAGAAGAAAGAGGAGGTAGCAAAAAGGAGAGAAGGCAGAAGAGAAAAAGAAAAATTAAGGAACAGGAAGAAAATAATTAGGAATGGAGAGGAGGAACAGAATAAAGAGGTAAAAGGGAAAGAGAAGAAGAGAGTGGGGTGAAAAACAAAAAAAAAAGATCACATTTCCACCTCCGTAATGTAACATCCTCGAGTCTTTTCTATAAATATTCTCACGTCAATTATCATTTTCCTCTTTCGTACCTCAAATTTATTAATCTAATCTTAGTACTTGATTGGTACATAGGTCTGTTCATATTACAGTTGAAATTGCTAAATGCCACCGTAAGTTCTATTCTAATAACTCCTTTCCTCGCATTTTTTTTTGTCTGTGGATATCTCTTTCACTGTCTTACTTTTTTTCCCAACACCATCTTCAAAAATTGAAATTTCAATGTCGATCATCATTCTGTATTTTCTTGAGTGCTATTCTTTTTATTGTTCTTCCTCGTCAGTAACGCTTTCTTTTTCTTCAGTTTCTTACCCACACATAAGACCTTTTATCTTACTATCCTTATAGCGATGTTTGGGGCAGAATTATATATATAAAAAAAATTGAACATCATTCTACACAGGTAAAACCCATTCACAATTCTCGGTTCAAATCTATATATATATAAGAGGCAATCTGTGAGTTTCTGTGTGATTGTAATCTATGCACGCCTACATTTTTTAAGCTACGCCATTCAACCTTTCTAGGGACACATATCTACAGGGAAGCCAGGTCGACACATACTTTTTGAATTTAAGTTCAGCAATTTTCCCTTTCGCACTTTTTGGCAAATGGAGCTGATTGTTTACCTTTGCTCCGTAAATCATCTAAGATCTAAGATGGTTGCTAGATTACGTCACAGAAATCAAATCACACGTGTCAAACGCGACTAAAAAAAAAACAATGAACTTTTATATTTAATTTTTATTCCGACGTTTTTAAAATTCATTTGGTCAACAAAAAATGTGAATATTTTTCCCCGTAGTTTTGAAACAAAAGAAATATTTAAAGGAAAAGTGTTTTTTAAACAAAAACAAAATATGTAAAAAAAAGTGCCAATGGTTAATTTAATTATTTAAGTCTCTTGTTTTTTCAGATTTAATATTTCATACTTCAGAAAATAAAATTTAAAAAAAATAAAGCTTTTTTTTTTCGCTAAATATTTCATGCAGATATTCATATCTGTAATACGTGTGGCATTAATGTAACTTTTTTCTCTAAAATTAAATGTCTACATTTTAAATATTCTTCGAAAATTTCTGAAATTAATTTAGTCAACAAAAAATGTAAATATTTTCCCCCGTAATTTTGAAACAAAAACAAACGCAATGTTGTTTACAATGTCACACAAAACATCAAATCACGTTTACGCAAAACAAAAGAAAATAGATTTTTTAATGGAATTTTTTAACAATTTTTAAAAAACAATTTTTTATATAATTATTTTTTTTATATAACTGTGTTTTAAAGTGAGGCGGCGACTACCAGCGCTCGGAATCGCAACACGCTGCATTAATCATCTAATTAAAAATTGTTCTGGGTTGCACGGGCAACGCCGGGCTATGACGCTAGTTAATTCTAAAATAAACTGAAGCACGCATAGAATAACAGATTATTGATGGTTCAAGATACTTATCGAGGATCGACACAGATTTTCGTGCTTATTATCTCTTTAGGATCAAGATGAGAAACAACAGGATTCTTATTTAGGTCTCGAAGAGAGAAGTGTCCCCTGGAAAATGAACATCTACATACATGGCGAGGTAACTGAAATACACGCTTAAGAGAATCACTTTTCTCTAAAGAACGTAATTTAAAATCTTTTTCAATAATAGCAACATGAAACCCGTCGTCTTTTCTTCACTAAAATTTTGACTTGGGACCCGAAGAGCAAACTATCCATTGGAAAATGAACATCTACATACATAGTGAGTTATCTGGAATACACACTTAAGAGACTCGCTTTTCTCTAAAGAACGAAATCTAAAATCTATTTCCACAATAACAACATGAAACCCGTCGTCTTTTCTTCACCAAAATTTGCCAATCACGAAACCAGCCGTAGGTTGCCCGAAATTAGCCGCGGAGCACATGTACAAATCGCGTACACAGCTCACTGCTCAAATTCATTCTAAAGTAAATTGAGATACGCGTAGAATAACAAACCCTGGTGGGAAGAATCGGTCATGTCGAGTAGCACGCCAGTTATCGAGTGCGTCCCTTTGCGTGATGGTCAGAAGGCATAAGTATTTAGTGAGAATATTGGTCACCTGCTCTCTTCCCAAAGATGTAATTCCAACAAATGATTACGACGACAATATTTGGATAAATTTTGATTCATTGGTTACTGCTACTGCAGGCATTGCTCTCCCTCCCGCTCTCCCTCTTTTCCTCCTCCTCTCTCTGTATATATATATATATATATATATATATATATATATATATATATATATATATATAAAATAAGAAATTGTAATTTAGCATAGACGTGTTATTTCGTACGTAAATGTGAAATTACGTTTTGGTATATTTTCCATTTCAGCCTATTTACTGTTTCTCGCTCTTTTTCATAATTTAGTCAGACGTCTATCTATCTATCTATCTATCTATCTATCTATCTATCTATCTATCTATCTATCTATCTATCTATCTATCTAAGTTTCTTCATTATCTATCTATCTATCTATCTATCTATCTATCTATCTATCTATCTAAGTTTCTTCATTATCTATCTATCTATCTATCTATCTATCTATCTATCTATCTATCTATGTATCTATCTAAGTTTCTTCATTATCTATCTATCTATCTATCTATCTATCTATTTTAAACATACACACACCTACACCTATATATATATATATATATATATATATAAGTGTTGCGTGTTTGTGTGCATGTGTATGTGTGTGTGTGTGTGTGTGTGTGTGTGTGTGTGTGTGTGTGTGAACACGAGAACACATCCAATGCAGATGAAAATCATGTGAACTTTCTTTAATACTTATTCTACTTGTCTGTATTTATGTATGTATGTATGTATGGCCACTCGTATCCAAAGATGCCTGTCAGCAAGGGCGGCTAGCTAATTTCCATTATAAACACCTGCTCAGGCACACTTGTGTTTGTTCAAAACCCACAGAGTGTACTGCAACTATGCTGAGCGAACCGTAGTTACATTTTCTGGGAGAGAGCGCGTTATCTAGTGCGAGCAACAATCTGAAGAAAGCCAGAATGTACAAAATCTCTGTCACGATGACTTGTGAGTTCGAGCTAGCACAAACATTACGGCGCCTCTAAGAGAACATCTGTCCAATTTCCCTTACAAGACTTGGGTCAACATGTGATATGGTTTTCAGATACTTTCCAAAGGTGCCGCACGCTGAGGTCAAGAATTCACCTTCCTGCCAAATCGACCGTAGTAAGATTCAAACCCGTCTTCATGGTCAGAAAGTGAACAGCTATATATATATATATATATATATATATTTGGAGTAGATAGACTAAACTATAGCCCGGTTCACACTCCACACACGTCTATTGAACAGGCGAAGAGGCTCATCCCTTGTTTCCTGTTTAGGATGCGGTTTCCGGTTTTCTCTTTTCCAATCTTTTCACACTTTCCTTTATTTTTTTCAGTTGGAGTAGATAGATTAAGCTATCGCCCGGTTCACACTCCACCCACATCTATTGAACAGGTGAAGAGGCTCATCCCTTGTTCTATGTTTAGGATGTGGTTTCCGGCTTTCTCTTTTCCAACCTTTTCCCTCTTTTCTTTTTTTTCTTTTTTTCAATTGGAGTAGATAGACTAAACTATCGCTCGGTTCACACTCCACCCTCGTCTAGTGAACAGGTGAAGAGGCTCATCCCTTGTTTCCTGGTTAGGATGTGGTTTCCGCTCTTTTAACTAATCAGAGCGAAAAATACATACATATTAAAAGAAACACACATGTAAAATTTATATCTTCCCACATACATACACAGCAAACCAAAGGTTTTTGTTATTTAAATGTAAATCATCTGCACAACCAACATCAAACATTGCCTGATGATGAGAATCTATCTTGAAACATAAAAATGTCCGTGTCGCAATGGACAATTAATTCAAAACGATATAATTATATTAAGCTCTATAATATTTATTATATTATGCACTGTTCATAATAAAATAAATGCCGGGGCACTCAAAAATAATAAAACATTAAGTCCTCTCTACCTGGAATTATATATATATATATATATATATATATATATATATATATATATATGTAGAAGAAAGTGGAAAACCCGTAGATTAAAACCCACTGTTTAAGCATTTACTTTTATAAAGAGTGCTTGATATAGAGTAGAGCTTAATATTGTAATTTTGTTATTACAATGGTTTATAAAAGCATAATATCACCACACAATTTTTTCTGTTTCAGAACAATACTGTTCTTCTTCAAGTGATATGTTCAAAATAAAAAGTAAAAATGATTTATTTTAAAAATATAAGATGAATTCATGGTTATTTAGAAAATTAGGGAGTGATAGTTGAAGAAAATGCTTTAGGTGTATCAATATTGTTCAATCAAAAATGAGTATTATGTAACCATGGAGTTTTAATATTTAAATATATAGAATATAATGAATAAATATTTTTATATAATTTCGG
This sequence comes from Ascarosepion bandense, assembly GCA_037127315.1. Lineage (NCBI taxonomy): Eukaryota > Metazoa > Mollusca > Cephalopoda > Sepiida > Sepiidae > Ascarosepion > Ascarosepion bandense. The sequence continues at coordinate 389,241 of JBBBDQ010001615.1, read as the reverse complement.
CAGCATTTGTTGGTTTTCGGTATGATTTTCATGTTCAGTAGTTTAAATTAAATGGTATATCTAAGAAATTTACTAAATCCTAGGGATTTGAAGATTTTTATTATTCTTTAAAATTTTTTCAGTACTCCTGCCGTTCCAGTGTCTTACAATTAATAGACCACTGACCCTGTATTGACCTATATTATTGTTAATAATAATTGTTAATTTATTGATTATGTATATGCCATTGATTTAATAAACTAAGCATCATCATAGCTGCCCATTGTTGCATCAAATTTTTATTATTATAATTATCATTATTGCGAATTTTTATCTATACTTGTTACTGTGATATGATATTAACTTTCGGCACTGTTTAATTACATTTGTCTTTTTTTTAGATAGTTGTGTATTGTTTTGTTTAATTTAATGCGTTGTTTATTATATGTTCATTAGTAGATGGATTGAAATATTTTATGTCTACTTGTGGAAAGGAGCTGTTTTCTTTATTTACTAATATTATTACACCAATTGATTGCTACTTTTGTATTTTTCTATTGGTATATGTTTAGAATATTTCTTAGATTTGATAATATTTGAATGCCACAGAAGGAAAACGTAGCTCCTGATCAACTTTATTGACAATAGGCACTGCCTACCCTCACGGCACGTGCCTGAGATAGATAGATAGATAGATAGATAGATAGATAGATAGATAGATAGATAGATAGATAGATATGAACAGACCCGGATAGATAGATAGATAGATAGATAGATAGATAGATAGATAGATAGATAGATAGATAGATAGATAGATAGATATGAACAACTAGATAGATAGATAGATAGATAGATAGATAGATAGATAGATAGATAGATAGATAGATATGAACAGATCCGGATAGATAGATAGATAGATAGATAGATAGATAGATAGATAGATAGATAGATATGAACAGACAGATAGATAGATAGATAGATAGATAGATAGATAGATAGATAGATAGATAGATAGATATGAACAGACCCGGATAGATAGATAGATAGATAGATAGATAGATAGATAGATAGATAGATAGATAGATAGATAGATAGGTATGAACAGATCCGGATAGATAGATAGATAGATAGATAGATAGATAGATAGATAGATAGATAGATAGATAGATAGATAAGGAACAGACCCGGATAGATAGATAGATAGATAGATAGATAGATAGATAGATAGATAGATAGATATGAACAGACCGGATAGATAGATAGATAGATAGATAGATAGATAGATAGATAGATAGATAGATAGATAGATAGATAGATATGAACAGACCCGGATAGATAGATAGATAGATAGATAGATAGATAGATAGATAGATAGATAGATAGATATGAACAGACCCGGATAGATAGATAGATAGATAGATAGATAGATAGATAGATAGATAGATAGGTATGAACAGACCCGGACAGATAGATATGAACAGACCCGGACAGATAGATAGATAGATAGATAGATAGATAGATAGATAGATAGATAGATAGATAGATAGATAGATAGATATGAACAGACCCGGATAGATAGATAGATAGATAGATAGATAGATAGATAGATAGATAGATAGATAGATAGATAGATGTGAACAGACCTTGATAGATAGATAGATAGATAGATAGATAGATAGATAGATAGATAGATAGATAGATAGATATTAATCACAAATGACATGACACAGTTTCTGTTTGTTGATCCGTTTGTCTAACGAAGTAAGTTCCTTCGTATATATTGTTACGAACCCGTTTGGGTCAGCAACACATAAAAATACAATTTTAGTTGGAATAATGCTGAAGGGAGTGAATTAAGCTATAACGCAAGAGAATTTTATACAGAAAGGAAATTTATTATAACTCACAAAAATATTCAGCAAATCACAGACAGAACTATAATATGCCGGACACTAGAACGGGTTCAACTTCGTACTAGTTTTATACAATATTCACTGGAAAGTAAGAAGTGAGTCTAATGAGGAAGATATTTGGAGGAAGTTTAGGCGGAATGTAAAAAGGTAATTCAACTCGGTTAAAGTTATATATTTATATATATACAGCTAGGGCATGGTATGAGTGATTAACAAAACAATCTTTACCTTTCACGGCAGCACGTGGTGTATTCACTGGATGTTGAGGAAGGTCTTCGTGTGGAGAATTTCAGATGGTACCTTGATAAAAAGTTCTTTCGACGTCTTGAACGAATAGTCGGAGAGGTCTACACCTGGCCGGTCGCCCAACAACTCTGGGATTTACTACTACAGAAAGCAATAGCAATCTACTACGGGATAATCTTCTACCCAGTCAGTCATGTCTCTTTCGAGACATGATCGCCTAAAGCGTGTATTACGTATGGCACCTAACTGACTGACTGACTAATGGTTAAGTGTGGCAACTGTATGAATATTGGTAACAACCTCATAGATAAGTTCAGGATGAAATTACTAAGAACAATGGTTTCTCCCTCAAAGATAAAAAAAAAGTTTTATCGATGTAAGTTTCTTCATTTTTTCAATTTGTGTGTGATCATGGCTCTCCACAGCTTTTACCCTTTTCAACTCTTAGTAATAATCTTTATTTTTAGTAACCCTCACTTCCCGTTAAAACATCCATTTACATAAGCTTCTTAGGTAACAGAACTGCTTCTTTCACTGTCCCTTTTAAATTCGATATACAGGTATACCTCGAGTTACGGCGTTTCGAATTACATCGTTCTCGATTATACGTCGTTTGTCTAAAATATCTAGAAAAATAAAACTCAATTCTACGCCAATTTATTCGACTTTACGTCTGTCCGACACAAATACAGAAGTCGCAATATCACTTGAATAGGGTTAAAATCAAATAAAACCCTTTTGCTGTAAAATAAATAAGAATAAAATGATATTAAAATAAGTACATCTAAACTTATTTATCAATGGAACTTTGGCTCTCTGTGTGTGTATGTGTGTGTGTGTGTCTGTGAGTGTGTGTGTTGGTTACCTATAGACTTCGAAACGGCTGAACAGATTTTCTTGAAAATTTACACACTTGTACTATAAGCGTCTGTGACTGTTCTTAGCTAGGTTTTGTGTTGTGGTACCCCCGAAAAATATCATACACACACACACACTCACACACACACGCACACACACAAATACACGCCACACACACACACGTACAAAGACATACACATACGCATATCGAGTTACGTCGTTTCGACTTAAATCGTTCTCGATTATACGTCGTTTGTCAAAAAATATCTGGAAAAATAAAACTCAATTCTACGCCAATTTATTCGACTTTACGTCTGCCCGACACAAATAATGAAGTCTCAATATCGCTTGAATATCGTTAAAAGCACATAAAATCCTGCTACTGTACAACAAATAAGAATAAAAGTATATAAAATCATATTAAAATACGTACATTTACAGTAAATGTAAATATTGACAAATTTAACATAATTAGTTTATTTTCCATTATCGCAAAAATTATAATAACTGTGTTTTTTTTAAATCTTACAAGATCATTTTATTTTATAATGTCTGAACCATATTCAGATATAAAGAGTTCGCGATGTACTGTAAAGATCGCCAAATTGTAAACATCTACATTTATAACTATGTACGTACATCTATACGTAAATTTACATTACTTTTATTGTACTTTATTAAATAATAAAATTTATCTGCTTGTAAGCATACAAAAAATTGTTATTGACTATATAGGATTAACAATGCATTTATATATAAAATACACAACTGGGAAAGGTTATTTGTGATTTAGCCTAGTGACAAGCAAATTCGGAGAAAAGTAAATTCAATTTAAGATATGTTTCGAACTAAATCGACTTTTCCGGAACAAATTACCGACGTAAGGTGAGGTATAACTATATCTACTGAGTATTAAACTTTCCAAATCTTCTTTCTTTGCCCTAGAAATTGAAATTATCTGTGACTGATTTTAAGTATTAGTCAGTCATTCAAGTGCCATCTGTGATACACGCTTTGGGTGATCATGTCTCGAAAGAGACATGACTGACTGGGCAGAAGATTATCCCGCGGTAGGTTGCCATTGTTTTGTAATATAATAATCTGGCCCCACCCGAAGAAGGAAGCTGATGCAAGCGGGGGCGTTTTCCGGCCGTTGAAAGGAACGGATGTTTGTTTGACCTTATTTCCGGCAGTAGCGGAAATGGCTACAAGAGGCAAGCAGAACAGGTGTCTCTGAGAATTACGTGGGCGTGCGTAGGCGAGGCAAAAATCGGAAGTACCGGTTTGGAGATAAAAAGACCTCGGGCACGGATTTCACGGCAGTCTAGTCAGAAGAGTCAGAGGGACAGAGTAGACCAGACCAGAGGAGCAACAGATACGACGACACCCCCCGTCACCCTCTCAACCCTTAGAAGAGCGCTCCCTCCACTCTCTGTATCCTAGGCTACACGGTTCATCGTCATCAATAAAAATATAACTCATATTTTTATATATATGCGTGTTTGTTGTTTGTCGCTATATAACAGTTTTCTGCGGTAGACTGGTTGCCAACCAAGGCTATAGAACCCAATCTGTCCTGCCATTTAATTTATAGCTGGAGAAAGAAGAGATAGATCATATTACATTATTATATTAAGTATTATTAGTAGGGGATCAGTTTATTACTTCACAAGAATAGAAAACCGATCCCCCACTTTATGGCCAGGAGAAGTTTTAATTATGCTTCTAAACTATTATATTCAGTCAGTTAAGTGCCATACGTAATACACGCATTGGGCGATCATGTCTCGAAAGAGACATGACTGACTTGGCAGAAGATTATCCCACAGTAGGTTGCCATTGCTTTCTGTTGTAGACTGGTTGCCAGTCAAGTCTATAGAACTCAATCTGTTCTATTATTTAACCCATAACTGGAGGGAAGAGATAGATTAATACGTTTCCCAAGGGTATTTGTGCGTAGGTGAATGCAAAAAATTCAACTGGAATTCGAACACAGCACCCCGACTTCGAATTCCGGTTGAAGTATAAGTATCCATTTTGTCTCCATTTTAGCTTAAACTTCCTCGTTACTCACATGTTCGGTCTATGGTATTCTTAACATCCTTCTGTAGAACCGTATTGTTCTTGCCTCAAGTTTTATCTTCATCTCTTTTTCATTCGATTCCATGCAAGGGAATTTTAAGTGGCGGTTCCACAAGATTTTATTTGTTTCCTTGCTAACACAGAAGGTGGTATTTCCATTCACAGTTTGCTGTCGGTCACCCAGTGAAATGGCGACCAATCTCTAAACTTGCTTGCATTTGTTAATCGGTCCACCCTATTTGCCGTTAAGTCTAGATAAAATATATGTGCGCATGTAACCAGGTGATTTTTTTAAGTGTTGTACACATACAGGGAAATTAGCTCCTCCAGCCCAAATCAATCTATACATAACTTTTTTCTTTCGTTTTTTTTAATGATTTCTTTTTGCTATATCCAAAACTTCAATCAACTGGTGTACACTTGTACCTTCTTTCTTTCACTCTCTCTTTATCTTCTCTATCTCTTTTTTTATCATTTAAATCAGTCTCTCATTATCGCAAAGCCGTACATACGAAATATTCTCGTCGCCTCGTTGCACATCCAAGACGGTTTTCAGCTCACCTCGCGCATGAGCCAATTGCTATCGCCGTAGGCCCTGAAGCAACGTGCACGGAGCGACCTGCGCACAACAATTTCCGCCATATTTGCAGCCGAGCGTTTGCCAGAGAAATCCAATAACGAAAGGAAATGAAATAAACATTTCTTTTCCGCGCCTCTATTTTTGCCTGATGTGCGGCTATTTTTCCCGCTTTTAAAATTCAACGGACACGTAATATGATGTGCTTGTCTATTCTTGTATGTGTTTATATTTGCGTGTTTGTGTATATGTGTGGAATGGATGGCTTGCAGACGATTCATTCTGCGTATACGAGATTTTCTCTTTATTTGTCTATACGATGGTTTGTATATATATATATATATATATATATATATATACACACACACATATATATATATATATATGTGTGTGAGTGTGTGTGTGTGTGCGTGTTTATACGTGGATACGTTTGTTTTCATATGCGATTTTCGTAGTGCGTATACAGTTTTTTTCCTTGGTATTTGTTTATGTGCGGCTATATGTGTGTACGTATGTGTAAATTCGTTTACACATTCACAGCAAAACGTGTGAGCATATGTGCGAGGTGGTTAGTGGGTGGGGAGTAAAAGGTTTAATAAGCAAGAATTAGAATGCTAAGCAATGTTCAGGAAATCCTCTCATCTTTAACGATCTCTCTGTAGAAACGGATGAACTGACGGCTAATAGCTCGAGAAACGAAATCGGTGTATGGATTTCAAATCCGGCTGGGACAGGTTTTGCCTACTTCACATTAAATCTCATTGGGGACGCATGAATCTACCTTATGCCCACCGGATGTGGGTAAAATAACCGAGTAGACCCAGTTATTTTTCCTTAACAACTCGTCTAGAAGAAAATAAAAAAAAGAAACATTGCAAAGACAACCAGGGAAAAAAGTCACTAAATTTTCGAGAAACTACACAATGTTTTTCGTATACTTAAATTCAGCCAATACAAGAACCGAGAGTAACTCAAGAAAGAACGTAACTGTTAAAATGATTACCCTTACAACTTATAATAAATGGTTGTCGATAAAGTAAAAATTCTCTGGAATTAAACAAAACAAGTCAAAAGATTTGTATTTGCAAAATTACGAAAATTCAAATAAAATTTCAAGCTTTTGTCTCCTGCTAATGGATTCTAATCTTTATTTTTGCAGACACATGTTCTTTAATAGTTTAGACTAGCTTAAAAAATTATTCAATTAATCCATGTTCAATGTTTTGTTTTTTAATATTTTTTTTCAGAATGATTTTATTTATGTATTTTTTCTTAACAGTTTCTAAAATAGATTTATGCTTAATTTAAAACTAGCAGTATAGCCCGGCGTTGCTCGGGTGTAATGAAAGCTTTAAAACTAATTATCTTGCCTTATATATATAATCGATTTTCTGTACTATTGTAAGAACTGCAACTTCTGAATATCGTTTCTTGTGTCTTTGTCTATGAGTGTGTCAAATTTGATTAAAATAGGATCACTCCGTCTATAACCCGATTTTTTCGATTATCGATTTTCGATATTTATCGGGGGTACCTCGACACAAAACCTAAGAACACTCGCAGATGCTTATAGCACAACTGTGTAAATTTTCAAGAAAATCGGTTCAGTAATGGATACACACACACACACACACAGACGCACACACACAGACAATGTTTCATTTATAAATAAGTTTAGATTAGATGCAATAAAGTTTTTAATGCAAAATATTGCATAGTGTTCTATTTCTACCCACCTCCCAACCACGTGTTGTCGTATTATATCTCTCTGGTTCCGTGTCGATAAAGTAAAGATTCTCTGGAGTTAGCTAAATCAAGTCAAAAGATTTGTTTTTGCAAAATTAAGAAAGTTTAAAGAAAATTTGAAGCTATTAACTCCTGCTAACGGATGCTAATCTTTACTTTTGCCAACAGATTTTTTTAATCGTGTCAACCCATTCAAGGCATTCCACTACCACAATATTGCAGGGGGTTACATAGAGCGATTGGCGATGGGAAATGTCAGAAGGAGGGTGGTAGACGACTTAGGGTGTACATAGGGAGAGAGTTGGAGTGAGTAGGAGTGAGTTAGTGTGTTAGGAGGTGTCTATTGACCTTACATTTAAACTCCTGGAGGTTGTAGCTGTCAGGGAAGCAAGCATGTGGTAGGGAATTCAACAGGCAGGAAGTGCGAGGAAAGAAGCTGTTGGAGTAGAAATTGCGGTTACATTTCATCGGTTTCACTCTAAAAGGGTGGGACCTGGTACTACTCTGGGGAAGTAACATTATCTTCCTCTGCATGACTAGTCAATTTAAATTATACTAAGTACATACTTAATATTTATTTTCCCCACTTTTTTGTTCGGGATGTTAGCAACCCGGTAAGATAAATTTAAACCTACAAAGGGCGGAAGAACTCTTAAGGAGAAAGCGTGCTAAGAGTCACCAGGGGTAGGGAGACGTTCGCCTACGTCCTAAAAGGACAAGACACATAGAAAAAAAACAACATGAAAACAATTGATTTAATGACATAATTTTTTACATTTTATTAAGATTTTATGGGTTAATGTAACACCGAAACCTATCTTGAGGTTTTAAAGAAAATTCATTTTTTGTAAGCAAATATTGCATTAACAGTGTTTCGAAAATATCAATAACTTTTTTCTAAATATCCTCCTAATTAGCCCTTAGCTAAGGGAAAAAAAGATGGATTCCTAGCTGTCCCAAAGATATATTTTTTTAATCATTTCACCCCGGGCAAGGCGTAAATGCCACTGATGTGCGGGGGGCTACATAACTGAAAGAAAATTAATTAGAGGAGGGAGAAGAGGATTACAAACCAATTAGAAAGAAGCAATAGAAAGATGAAAATGCAGGTGTGACAACAGTTGCAAGGGGGGAGAGAAAGGGAAGGATATACGGGGTGGGGGAAGGGCTAGAGATGCATTTAAATTTCTGGGGGTTGTAGCCGTCAGGAAAGCAAGAGTATGGGAGTTCCACAGGCGGGAAGTACGAGAGAAGAAGCTGCAGGAGTAGAATTGTCGTCTGCATTTGGCTAACCTGACTGTGAATGGGTGGGACCCAGTTGCCATTCTGGTTGCACGAGTAAACACCTGTTGAGGAGGCACCAGTGACTTAAGTTCGTCTGAGCAGAAGCCATGAAAGTACTTATAGAACAGACAAAGGGAGGCCACATTTCGTCGGTGGGGAAGTGGCTGTAGTCGAGCCGCCAAGTCAGCACCTATCACGTTACTAACTCTCCTTTGGAGCCTGGCGAGAACACTGAGGTGAGCGACAGGGGTGCTTGACCATAAATGGCAGCAGTACTCCATGCAGCGTCGAATGGTAGACTTGTATATATGCAGGATGGATTCAGGCGGAAAGAACGTCCTGTATCGACACAGTGACCCAACCTACTTAGGAGTGGATTTAGCTATGGATTCGATGTAGCGGTTCCATGCAAATATATTGAACTCGACTGGAATTCAAACTCGACTCTCCGATCTTTCATTCCGGGTCGGATTCTACTGCACGCTTGCATTTTCACCCCCACCACAACAACAACAACAACGAAAACAATAATAATAATAATAATAATAATAATAATAATAATGCATAACATTTGCCTGAAAGTTTCTAGTGAAAAGACTTTGGTCTTGTGCTGCAAGAATAAAGCCTTCAGTTTCAGACTTTAATCCAGATGCACGTAACCATCGATGAGTATTAACTTTGTCAACATTGGATTTATTGGCACGTACTGGATATTGGCCATGCAGAGGTTTGTCTTGCCAGCGCTGTTTCATCTGTTCAAGAGCTTTATCTTTGGCTTTTATTTTCATATTTTTTGCCGCAATAATTGGTTCTTGGCTTCTGTTTTGCTTTTTCTATCGAATCTACTAACTGTAAATCTTGTTTGAATTTACTGCCTTCTTTTATTATTGAACATTTTTTCTTTCTTTCTTCATGTTGCCTTACTAATTGTATCATCCAATCCTTTGTTGTTTCTTTGTATGTTAGTAAGCCAATAGTTGTTGTCTTGTATGAAAATTCCAGCTGAATAAGACCTCTTCCACCTTCTTTACGAGGTATGTATAGACGGTCTACATCAGCCTTTGGATGATGCATCTTATGCTTAGAAAGAAGATTTCTTGTTTTAGAATCCATATAAATGTAATAATAATAATAATAATAATAATAATAACTGCCCTCTTAAATATTTGACAAATTATTGTTATTTCTATTTTTTATTTTTATTTTCATAACTGTTTCATATTTATTATTTAAACAATCAGTTGTCGGGAAATTATTATTAATAATAATAATAATAATAGTAGTTATAGTTGGAACCCTCGGACTGAATAAGAAAGATTCCGATAGATTTATTGAAGAGATGCCTGGTAGCCTATCTCTTAAAGAAATGGAAAAAATACGAACCAGTCCAGCTCATACATTACAACTATTGTTACGGCCGTCTAGCAATCCACAATGGTGTGTATGAAAGGACTGACGAAAGCCACATAACATGTAAAAAACAGCATTTATTTCACATATAAATGCAGCCCTGTGAAAACTGCGACAAAATTAAAAACGACATAAAATAAAATATAAAAACAATACATTTTAAGGGACAAAAAACATTAAAGAGAATAAAACTTATCGGGAAGTTTTATACTTAATATACGATGAATGAAAGTTTTTATAAATAGAAAAATCAGCAAGAAAGTTTTGGGTTTTAACATTTACGAAGAAGGGGAGAAAATATTCTAAGAAATAATAGCAAAACTTTAAAAAATAATTTTATAAGGTGCTAAAAATTACTTAGCTTCAACTCAACTTTAGAAAAAAAACAAAGAAAAAATTTACCTTCTCTGGCACACTGCTAGTGGCCGTTAACTAATGCCAGTGTCTAGTAGCAGGGAGAAAAATAGGGTGTGGCCAGCCTCTTTGACGTCCAGAGCTGAAAAGGTCGTTTAGACATTTAGTCTGAGAACAACGACCGTGTATTCCTACGCCGGAGATATCAGGAAGCGACCAACCATTATAGGGCAAGGAAGGATACTTATTTGTCTGTCGATATTATCCTAAGGGGTGACAGAGCCACTGGTAATTGAATATAGGGCTAGCTTTTCCGAGAAACGAACCTGCTGATTTTACAAAATGGGATTTGGTCGCAACAAGAATTTAGGCCTATTTTATAGGGTATCTTGGCGGCAGCCACAACGATCTTCATGTTAAATACGTGTGATGTTAGTAATTTGAATTTTTTATTTAATTATTCTGTTTTTTGAATTAACAAAATGATCAGTAGAGAATGTCATGAATTCATTTCTGATCTTGGGTCTCTGGTTAGGTCATGGAATTAAATTTGTAGAAAACTAAATGAAAAGAAATAATAATAATAATAATAATAATAATAATAATAATAATAATAATAATAATACTCATCGATGGTTATGTGCATCTGGATTAAAGTCTGAAACTGAAGGATTTATACTTGCAGCACAAGACCAAAGTCTTTTCACGAGAAACTTTCAGGCAAATATTATGCATAATAATATGGATCCAAAATGCAGGTTTTGTGATAAACACCAAGAAACAATAGACCACCTAATCTCAGGCTGTTCTGTGCTTGCCCCAAACGAATATAAAAATCGCCACGATAGAGTTGGGCAATATTTACATTGGACAATGTGCAAACATTATGGAAAAGCTGTAAACAAACACTGGTATGAACATCATCCAGCACCGGTTACAGAAATAGAAGATGTAACCATTCTATGGGATTACACCATCTACACAGACAGAAAAATTGTAGCAAACAGGCCAGACATTATTGTTAAAAACCAGAAGGAGAAAACTTGTCTATTAATTGATATGGCTTGTCCAGCGGATTGTAACATAGCAATCAAGGAATTTGAAAAACTGTCAAAATATAAAGACCTGGAAATTGAAATAGAAAAAATGTGGAAATTGAAAACAAGAGTTGTGCCAGTGATAGTAGGTGCACTTGGAATGATAAAAAATGGAACAAAACAACACATTGAAAGAATCCCTGGAAACCCCAGCTTAAGAGACATACAAAAAATTGTCTTATTAAGTACAGCCCACACACTAAGAAAAACTTTATCTATGTAATGCTGAGGATGATAGGGAAGATAGAAAAACATGAAATGGAGCCATAACAACACGCCACTACCTGCCTTAGGTCTCCCCGCAGACTTGGTTGGTAGTGAGACCAAAGCAGAAATCGAAATATGATGAAAAATGACATAATAATAATAATAAGAGATTTTACAGGGAAATAGGTAAAAAAAGAATTGAAGTGACAGTACCCCCCAGAATGGAAGAAGTCACACAGTTCTGGGAAAGGATATGGGCTTGCCCTAAAGAACTTAACAAGGAAGTACATTGGATTACGCAAGAGATAGAACGAACGAAAAATAAACCCGAACAGACATGGTCTGGAATTACAGAAGATGATGTTAAATTTGCACTAAAAAAAGCACACAATTGGAAATTCCCAGGAATAGATAAAATTCCTAACTTTTGGCTATATTATTTAAATGCAGCACATAAAAAACTAGCCAAAGAACTTCAAGAAAGGGTTGACGATCCCATTAAAATTCCTGCATGGATGACCAAAGGAATTACATTTCTTCTACCCAAGAATGGTGACACAAACAACGCGAAAAACTACAGACCAATTACATGTCTTCCGACAACATATAAACTATTAACATCTATTTTAACAAAACAGACATATTTATTCTTAGAAAGAAATGACATGATACCGCTTGAACAAAAAGGGTGCAAACGTGGCTGTTATGGTTGTAAAGACCAATTGCTGATTAACAAAATGATCCTGGAAAACTGCTACAGTACAAAGAAAAATCTTAGTACTGCCTGGATAGACTATCGAAAGGCATTCGATAGTGTGCCACATTCCTGGATTTTAAAGACTTTAAATATATACAAGATATCGCCCGTCATCATCAATTTCATCAAACAGTGCATGTCTATATGGAAAACAACCCTTTACCTCAATCATATAAATGGAACCTATAAGTCTGATAAAATAAACATCAAAAGAGGTATATTTCAAGGTGATTCTTTATCTCCCTTACTATTCTGCATATCATTAATAGCACTAACCAGTCAACTTAATAATACAGAATGTGGTTATAAAATAGGACAAAAGAAAATAAGCCATCTATTTTACATGGATGACTTGAAGTTATATGCTAAGAATGATAATGAGCTGGAAGGTCTTCTGCAAACTGTAAAATGCTTCAGCGAAGACATTGGAATGAAATTTAATTTGAATAAATGTGCTAAAGCTACAGTTTTACGTGGATCAATACAAGAAACATCCTCAATTAGCCTAGACCCTGCTGTAACAATAAAAGAATTGAAACCAGAAGAAGCTTATAGATACCTAGGTGTAAATGAGAGTGAAAACATTCACCATAAAAAAATGAAAGAAATAGTGCGTAAAGAGTACTATAGAAGGCTACGAATGATATTAAAAACTGAATTAAATTCACAGAACAGAGTTATGGCCATTAATAGCCTTGCAATCCAAGTTGTCCAATATAGCTTTAACATCTTAAACTGGACTCTAAACGACATCAGGCGAATGGATGCTAAAACAAGAAAGCTTCTTTCTAAGCATAAAATGCATCATCCAAAGGCTGATGTAGACCGTCTATACATACCCCGTAAAGAAGGTGGAAGAGGTCTTATTCAGCTGGAAATGTCATACAAGACAACAACTATTGGCTTACTAACATACATAGAAACAACAAAGGATTGGATGATACAATTAGTAAGGCAACATCAAGAAAGAAAGAAAAAATATTCAATAATAAAAGAAGGCAGTAAATTCAAACAAGATTTACAGTTAGTAGATTCTGTAGAAAAGCAGAACGGAAGCCAAGAGCCGGCTATTGCGGCAAAGAATATGAAAATGAAAGCCAAAGATAAAGTTCTTGAACAGATGAAACAGCGCTGGCAAGACAAACCTCTGCATGGCCAATATCCAGTACGTGCCAATAAATCCAATGTTGACAAAGTTAATACTCATCGATGGTTACGTGCATCTGGATTAAAGTCTGAAACTGAAGGCTTTATTCTTGCAGCACAAGACCAAAGTCTTTTCACGAGAAACTTTCAGGCAAATATTATACATAATAATGTGGATCCAAAATGCACGTTTTGTGATAAACACCAAGAAACAATAGACCACCTAATCTCAGGCTGTTCTGTGCTTGCCCCAAATGAATATAAATATCGCCACGATAGAGTTGGGCAATATTTACATTGGGCAATATGCAAACATTATGGAAAAGCTGTAGGCAAACACTGGTATGAACATCACCCAGCACCGGTTACAGAAATAGAAGATGTAACCATTCTATGGGATTACACCATCTACACAGACAGAAAAATTGTAGTAAACAGGCCAGACATTATTGTTAAAAACCAGAAGGAGAAAACTTGTCTATTAATTGATATGGCTTGTCCAGCGGATTGTAACATAGCAATCAAGGAATTTGAAAAACTGTCAAAATATAAAGACCTGGAAATTGAAATAGAAAAAATGTGGAAATTGAAAACAAGAGTTGTGCCAGTGATAGTAGGTGCACTTGGAATGATAAAAAATGGAACAAAACAACACATTGAAAGAATCCCTGGAAACCCCAGCTTAAGAGATATACAAAAAATTGTCTTATTAAGTACAGCCCACACACTAAGGAAAACTTTATCTATGTAATGCTGGAGTTGATAGGGAAGATAGAAAAACATGAAATGGAGCCATAACAACACGCCACTACCTGCCTTAGGTCTCCCCGCAGACTTGGTTGGTAGTGAGACCAAAGCAGAAATCGAAATATGATGAAAAATGACATAATAATAATAACAACAACATACACAGAAACAACAAAGGGCCTGGATGATACAATTAGTCAAACAACATGAAACCAGAAAGAAAAAAATATTCAATAATGAAAGAAGGCAGAACCAATTATTGCAGCAAAAAAATATGAAAAATAGCCAAGATAAAGCTCTTGAACAGATGAAACAAAGCTGGCAAGACAAACCTCTGCATGGCCAATATCCAAAACGTACCAATAAATCCAATGTTGATAAAGTTAATACTCATCGATGGTTACGTGCATCTGGATTAAAGTCTGCTACTGAAGGCTTTATTCTTGCAGTGCAAGACCAAAGTCTTTTCACTAGGAACTTTCAGGCAAATATTATACATAATAATGTGGATCCAAAATGCAGGTTCTGTGATAAGTACCAAGAAACAATAGACCATCTAATCTCAGGATGATCTGTACTTGCTCCAAATGAATATAAAAATCGACACGATAAAGTGGGGCAATATTTACATTGGACAATGTGCAAACACTATGGAAAATCTGTAAACAAACACTGGTATGAACATCACCCACCACCGGTTACAGAAATAGAAGCTGTAACCATTCTATGGGATTACACCATCTACACAGACAGAAAAATTGTAGCAAACAGGCCAGACATTATTGTTAAAAACCAGAAGGAGAAAACTTGTCTATTAATTGATATGGCTTGTCCAGCGGATTGTAACATAGCAATCAAGGAATTTGAAAAACTGTCAAAATATAAAGACCTGGAAATTGAAATAGAAAAAATGTGGAAATTGAAAACAAGTGTTGTGCCAGTGATAGTAGGTGCACTTGGAATGATAAAAAATGGAACAAAACAACACATTGAAAGAATCCCTGGAAACCCCAGCTTAAGAGATATACAAAAAATTGTCTTATTAAGTACAGCCCACACACTAAGGAAAACTTTATCTATGTAATGCTGGAGTTGATAGGGAAGATAGAAAAACATGAAATGGAGCCATAACAACACGCCACTACCTGCCTTAGGTCTCCCCGCAGACTTGGTTGGTAGTGAGACCAAAGCAGAAATCGAAATATGATGAAAAATGACATAAAAATAATAACAACAACATACACAGAAACAACAAAGGGCCTGGATGATACAATTAGTCAAACAACATGAAACCAGAAAGAAAAAAATATTCAATAATGAAAGAAGGCAGAACCAATTATTGCAGCAAAAAAATATGAAAAATAGCCAAGATAAAGCTCTTGAACAGATGAAACAAAGCTGGCAAGACAAACCTCTGCATGGCCAATATCCAAAACGTACCAATAAATCCAATGTTGATAAAGTTAATACTCATCGATGGTTACGTGCATCTGGATTAAAGTCTGCTACTGAAGGCTTTATTCTTGCAGTGCAAGACCAAAGTCTTTTCACTAGGAACTTTCAGGCAAATATTATACATAATAATGTGGATCCAAAATGCAGGTTCTGTGATAAGTACCAAGAAACAATAGACCATCTAATCTCAGGATGATCTGTACTTGCTCCAAATGAATATAAAAATCGACACGATAAAGTGGGGCAATATTTACATTGGACAATGTGCAAACACTATGGAAAATCTGTAAACAAACACTGGTATGAACATCACCCAGCACTGGTTACAGATATAGAAGATGTCACCATTCTATGGGATTACACCATTTACAAAGACAGAAAAATTGAAGTCTTCCTACAGACTTGGTAGGTAGTGTGATCACAGCATAATACGAAGTATGATGAAAATAGTAATAATAATAATGATGAGAAGAAGAAGAAGAAGAAGAAGAAGAAGAAGAAGAAGAAGAAATACAAAAAATATTTTGATAAGTACAGCCAGCACACTAAAAAGAACTTTGTCTATGTAACGCTAGTGATGTTATGGGAGATAGAAAAAATGACATGTAGCTATAACAACACACCACGACCTGCCTTATGTCTTTCCGCAGACTTGGTAGGTAGTGTGACCATAGCAGAACTTGAATTATGATTAAAATTATATTATTATTATTATTATTATTATTATTAATAATAATAATAATAATAATAGTACCTGCAGTGAATATTGTTGCCACATTTGACGAATCTGCAATTATATGGGTCCTTTTCAGCCACTTCGGCTTCAGTCACGTTCTCGCCGCTGTAACGTAACTTATCTATGCCTTCTCTATAAATAACGGCCGAAACGTCGTACAAATGGCAAAAAGATGAGGACAGTAGTCCAAATAATGCAAATACTGTAAAAACGATCCTGTTGACAGTGATATAAACCAATTTCAGCCATCCAAAATGTTGGCCTTCATACCAAGAAAATCATTCTGTGCATCTTGAGGGACTGGAAATAAATAATGTTACTTCTGTCAAGTAACTAGTCAATTGATTCTGAAATGAATGATTTAAAGGTACCAGTTCAAGAAAAACGTTCAGAATCCTCGAAAAGGTAAGTTTTTGTTTTCCATTAAGTTAAAGAATGACCTCACGTTTTTTTAACAATCTCAAAAAATTGTTGAAGCATTTATGGGATGTTCTACTCTAACCGCCATATTCATCAGACTTTGGATCATATAGAAAGCATTTTAATGAGTTCTTTGCCGAAAATCATCGAAATTCTGGGAAAACGGAATCTTAAATTTGAAAGGAAAATGAATAAAGGTTGTGAAACAAAATGGTTTATATTTAATTTTAATATATATATATATATATATATATATATATATATATATATATATATATATATATATATATGATTGATTGATTGTTTATTACTTAGTTTTTAGGCCTACTAGGGTTAGACCAGTACACATTTGTATTAAAAAGTGTTCTATACAATACTATTGCAGAACTTTTGAATATTTTTCATTTTTAAACGAGTTATTTTGCTACCTTGATTTCTACCATGAATGGTGTCTTCAGGCGATTTTTAATAACTATTAAAAATCGCTTGAAGACACCACTCATGGTAGAAATCAAGGTAGCGAAATAACTCGTTTAAAAATGAAAAAAAAAATTTTAAATCCAAAAAGAAGAGCAAATAGGTAAATCCCAAAACCCCGATCCTATTAATATTAATTTCATTAATATTAAAATTGATCAAGGGGGGGGGGATCGATGTAAATAGTGTGTTCTATTTACAGAGCCAAATATATAAAATCAAAACAAAAATTTCGAAATTTAATTTTGTTGGTTGGCCATTTCAACGAGATAATCCTCGCTTTGTTAGCAACGACGGAAAATAAAACTTTTATTAATTCAAATGAGTTACAATATTTTTATACTAGTATATATATATATATATATATATATATATATATATATATATATACTAGTATAAAAATATTGTAACTCATTTGAATTAATAAAAGTTTTATTTATATATATATATATATATATATATATATATATATATATATAATTATGAATTAAATGTACATTGCAACACCGGAATTTCTATGTTTCGAGATATCTATCTCGTCATCAGGCAATGTTGGATGTTGGTTGTGAAAATGATTTACATTTAAATACAAAAAACAATCAGTATGTATGTATGTGGGAAGATATAAAATTTCAATGTGAAACTTTATTCTGATTAGTTAAAAGGAACACACAAATAAATTTTATATCTTCTCATATACATAAATAGCAAACCGACTCTATTTTTTTTTGTATTTAAATGTAAATCATTTTCACAAACAACATCCAACATTACCTGATAACGAGATAGAAATCTCGAAACGTAGAAATTCCTGGAGGCTGTAGCCGTCAGGATAGCAAGAATATGGAAGACAGTTCTACAGGCAAGAAGTGCGAGAAAAAAAAAACTGTGGAGTAGAATAGTCGTCTGCATTTGGTTGATCTACAGTGAATGGGTGTTACCCAGTGGTCAGTCTGGTTGCACGAATAAACACATGTGTCAGGGGCAGCAGCGACTTACGTTCGTCGGAGCAGAAGCCATGAAAATATTTGTAGAACAGACAGAGGGAAGCCACATCCGTCGGTGAGAATGTGACTGGAGTCGAGCCACCAAATCGGTACCTATCACATTACTGATTCTCCTTTGGAGCCTGTCGAGAACACTGAGATGAACAGCAGGGGCGCCAGACCAAATATAACAGTAGTATTTCATGCACGGACGGATGGTTGATTTATTGTCTTGAGCACTTTTTATAAATAAGTAAATGCTAGGCAACTCAAAATCATAAAACCTTGGTCCCTCTTTACCTGGATATATGTATATACTTAGAAGTAGTGCAAATTAATATGTTGACAGTCCACTGTTTGTAGTGATATACTGTATTAGGAGTGCTCGATACGCACGAGATAATTATGTATTGTAATACATGTATAAATGTATAATAAAACAGTTTAGTGAAGCACAAGAAACGTTGTATTTCAGTACTATCTTATTACCACCTTGACAGGCAGTCCTAACGAAGTACTAATAAAACAGAACGAAACACAGCGGCTCTTGTTTGAAGTAAACTAGGTTTTTATTCTCTAAACTTATTTATAAATGGAACTTTGTGTGTGTGTGTGTGCCTGTGTGTCTGTGTGTCTGTGTCTGTGTCTGTGTCCGTTGCCTATAGAGTCCGAAACGGCTGAACCGATTTTCTTGAAAATTTACACAGTTATACTATAAGCGTCTGCGAGTGTTCTTAGCTAGGTTTTGTGTCAAGCTATCCCCT
>JBBBDQ010001615.1:290000-365000 GCA_037127315.1 Ascarosepion bandense | reverse complement strand
CAGTATGTTCGCTGGCCCGACAGAAGACGCTTCCTCGACGACGGGCGACGGAGAGTTTGATTTGCGCCTTCGGCCCACGGGCACCGAACGTCAACATGCAAGTCCTTGGTCTTTGTACACGCTGCCGATTGCAATACCAATCAAACGGTCCAGTAAGGTTCTCGGATCTGACCGACGACGCCTCCGGACAGCGTGCGGAACTCTCAACCTCTTCCCGTGCGTGTCGTCCTCACGTTTGGTGCCTGGAAAAGATGACCGAATCAGATCGTTTCATCATCATCTCATCCGCTCACCCAATGATGTGCAGGGTAGCAAACTTTTGTTACTGTTTACGTAACAAACTGTTTTTTATGGGGCAGGGTTGTTAGCTCTACGCCCAACCCCCAAACCTGGAGGACCGGTGGACCACTCTTAGTTCCTACGTTTACAGCACCTGGTATTCCCAAACGGTCACCCATCTAAATACTGACTAGACTCATGTTGCTTAACTTTGGTGATCAGACGAGAACTGGTGTATTCAACACGATATAACCGTAAGCTACCAGATCGTTTAGAGGAAGTAAAAGTTGTTACAAGTTTTCCGTAGTTGAATATGCGGAAGTATCATTACCGTCGTTCGCTTGTTCGTTCAAGTTTTTGTTGTCGTAGTGCCCATCGCGGGGGCTCGGTGGTCGCGAGGTAAGGACTGAACGTAGGCAAACCACGTCGAGTTGGGGTATACGAACGTTCGGTTGTTTTTGTTTGATGCGACTCGGAAATGGGGAATGAAGCCGCGTCACTGATCTTCGTCGCGAGGTAAGTATATGAACTATGTATGTAGTGAAAATATCAACGTAAACATTCACTGAGCCCGATTAAATTCTAGATAAAGAAACGTGTCACACGAAAAATCTTTTCTACTTTGTCAGAGATTTCTTTTGAGGCAAATGTCACGTACATTTTACTAGTTATTTCGACGTCCAAATGCCCAAAATTGAGTTATTAATAGGAAGAGAGCGTGGATTCTGGCTCATCGGTAACTCTTCAACGGATCTGTGTTGCCCCTGCTTTTGCCAAAAATGAACACAAAGGTAACTCGTTTAGCCATTGTTAGTCTTTTAGCCATTTTAACTCGTCCAAATTGTTTCTGCAAAATAAAATAATCTCAAAACAAATTAGACATTTTTTTTTCATATCACCCCAAGCAAGGCGGTAACGCCACTGATGCGCAGGGGGCTACTTAAGAGTAAAAAGATTGGAAAAGAGAAAACTGGAAACCACATCCTAAACAAGGAACAAGGGATGAGCCTCTTCACCTGTTCAATAGATGTGGGTGGAGTGTAAACCGGGCGATAGTTTAGTCTATCTAATCCAATTGAGAATAAAAAAAAAAGAGTAAGAAGATTGGAAAAAAGAAAGACATGATTAATTAATTAACCCCTGTGGTGCGTGACTTTTGCCGTACCCTGTACACACACGCACATACACACACAAACAAACAAACAAACAAATACACACACACACACAACCGAACGCGCACACACACACACACACACACACACACACACACCTATATATATATTACTAATTTCAAGTTGCCGATTTTACAATTTTCGAAGTTTTTAATCAATCGTAAAGTTACGAACATATAAGACCATTTTCTATTTTTAAATCTATCTATCTATCTATCTATCTATCTATCTATCTATCTTTGTTCGTTATCTATCTATCTATCTATCTATCTATCTATCTATCTATCTATCTCAGTTCATTTAATATCTATCTATCTGTCTATCTATCTATCTTTGTTCGTTATCTATCTATCTATCTATCTATCTATCTCAGTTCATTTAATATCTATCTATCTATCTATCTCAGTTCATTTAATATCTATCTATCTATCTATCTATCTATCTATCTATCTATCTATCTATCTATCTATCTATCTCAGTTCATTTAATATCTATCTATCTATCTATCTATCTATCTATCTATCTATCTCATTCAGTTTCTATCTATCTATCTATCTATCTATCTATCTATCTATCTATCTATCTATCTATCTATGAGTGAATTGCAACATAAAAGATTCGATAGTGAATAAATTTCACGTTCTAATGAACGCTAAACATAACTGTCAACCGTTATATTCGAAGGCAAACCAAAAATTTATAGTAATTTTTAGCAACACAGTTTTGCGGTTTATTTTTTGTTACCACAACTTACACCCTTAAAGATGATCTCTGAGGAAGATTGAAAATACTTGGGAACATCAAGAAATTGATGATAAAATCCATTGTAAAGTGACAGTGGATTTCTTAAACGTTTAAATTACAATTCACCAAAAATTATCCGTGAGCAGATTCATGTCGACTTCGAAGTTTCGTGTGGGCACCATTATGAGATCTTCACTCATCGAGGCTGTTTCTTTTTTTCCTTTGCCAAACTTCCAATTCGGCATGAACCTGCTCAGTTAACGTGACAACTCTTTGCACTAAAACGGTTATTTTTATTCGTTTTTTTCAGTTTTTGTGAATTTCATTCGTGTAAAATCCTTTGTACAATAAAGACGAAAGCTGATGATGGTTCGCTTGAAATAGGCCTACACTTCCGATTGACCATGAAATAATGTGTCTGCCTTAATTTTTCTTATGTTTGCTCTATATGTATTTATATACATATATATTTAGAGCTCTCTTAGAGAGTTATCCTACCACTGTATGTACAGGATACTCCTTTGGATACTTCTATATCTACACCGTATGCTGATATATATATATATATATATATATATATATATATATAAACTAAATAATAAATGTTTTTTTTAAATATCTTTTATTTTACGTTTCATGAATAATTTTTATGTTTGTGTATGTGATTTCATCATTTTTTTAAAAAATAACAAAAGTTTTAATTCGGATAATTCTAAATAAAATTAGAATGGTTCTTTTGTTATTATTACTTTGCAAAATTTTACAAGGCAAGAAAACAAGGATGAACTCGTTCGAATCACCCTAAATTTTCTTCATTCTTTCATTGATAAAACTGCAATATTGGTAATTATTAAATATTTATAAAGTCATTTCATGCACATGTTGTTGTGCAATGTTAACAAAAAAAAAACATTCTATTTTCATTTAGAATTATTCACATGGCAATAAATACTAAAAAATAGTATGAAATACTTCATTTTTTTAAATAGTTGGGTCGTCTAATAATTATGGCCGATAGTGTATAGGCAGGTTTCATTAAAAATGACAGTCAATGTATTATGGTTAAGTTTTTTTTATGAAATTTTGAATGTGATCTTGCAATGTGATCTTGCAATTTTTTGTCTGATGAAAAATTATATAAAAATTGCCCAAATGTTTTGTTTATCTGAGTGCTTTCTGCTATTTTTTAAGTATTATCGAGAATAGATATTATTTTATGTGCAACAAAATGTATGTAGTGTGATGTATATCTGTAGAGTGATGTGTACGTTTCATGTTCTGAACACGGTAAGCACGTTGTTAGCGTGTTTCTAGTTGAATTTATTGAGTGGTGGTTTTTTCTTTTTTATTAATAATGCTTCCATTATTTTTAATATTTTCTGCACGTTGATGATACTATGATATCTGTGTTGTCAACAAGTATGTTCCCGATAGGATTTGGTAGGTCTCTGTGTATGTGTTTAAATGAGATCGAATTGAGCTCTGTTCTGAGAAATGTATGAGAAGCTGATTTTCCCCTAGAAAATGTTTAAATATTGAAATTTTTCAAAACTTTTTGGTCAGTAAATCTAAGGGAGTAATCGATAGGACTGACTGAAAAAAATAAAGAAAAAAAAAAGAAAGAAAAACAACGAAATTAAACGTGGTAGTAGTCTACTTCCGGTCCGCCTAACTTTTTTGTTTAAGTCAACAGGAGTTGCGTATTTTCGGATGATGTTTCGAAGTAACGATTCGTCCTGTTTATAATTGCTATGCATTTGGCTTTTGTAGAAAATATTTATGCAATTGATTTTATACGTGGTTTTATTGTTGTTATTGTTCAAGTTTGAAAGAAAAAGTCTAATGTTGTAATCAACCATATAATTTTGAAATCCGTTGCTGACAAGTATTTGTTTCTGTTACATGTAAAAGAATATCCATCCGCGATAGAAGTATAGCCGAAAGCGCTCAGATAAACAAAAAATTTGGACAACTTTTATATAACTTATGTCTTCAAAAGAAAAAAAAGTCGTAAGATCTCATGAAGAATTATATAAAAAAACTCAGCCATAATAACTAGTTTAATCATTTTTAATGAAACCTGCACATAAGAGAGATTGCTGCCCAAATATACAATATATGTGCGTATGTGTGTGTTTGTGTGTTTTTGTGTGTTTGTGTGTGTAAAGTGTTTCCCTGTTTGAGAAGAGAATGTACGTTTGATTCCTGTCAGTTGGTACATTCTCTTAAGACTCGAAGATCACTTGGCCACCTGATATTAATTTCCTTATTTAAAAAAGGAGTGGCCTACTAAAACATGTCTAACGTTTACATTATTAAAAAACATAACGTCGGGTGAGACATAGAACCACACGCGCACATACATCTCATAAATATATACAAACGTCTCACACACACACACACACACGCGCGCGCGCACACACACACACACACACACACACACACACTCACACACAACACAAGGCACACAGGCACACATCCACAGACACAAACGCACTGCCTTTCTATCAATGATACACGCACGCAGTACACACAAACTCTCTCTCTTTGTCTTTATCTCTCTTTCTCTCTCACACACACGCACACACTCTGTTTCCCTGTCTCTTTTCTCTCTCACAAACTCTCTTTCTCTTTAACTCTCTTTATCACTAACATGCACAAACACTCTCTTTCCCTGTTTTTCTTTCTATATATTACACACACACACACACACACGCACACACACAGAAGCACACACCCACAGACATACACAGAAGCACACACCCACAGACACACACCTGTCTTTTTCTCTGTCTTTCTCTCACTGATACACCCACACAAACTCTCTCTTTGTCTTTATTTCTCTTTCTCTCTCGCATATTCAAAAACACACTTTCTTTCCTTGTCTTTCTCGTGCTCTCTCTCTCTCAAACGCATATATATATATATATATATATATATATATATATATATTAATTAAACAATGATCACAAAGAAACCTTATATTTCAACTTATTTCATTCATTGAGTAATTTGATTGAGGTAAATTTTATTTCTACATTTTTTTATTTTTGTCTTGATACACAAGGAAATTCTTTTTACTACTGGGTACCCGGCCTTGTGGTTCAAAGAAATAGTCGAAGGTAGAAACTTTGATGCAAACCAAATAGAAACATACTATTTACAGTTAAAATGGCCAGATTTAGCCGTAAGTTCTATTTTAATTGTTTCTTCTCTCGGTTATGAGAACTCCCTTCCGGCTTCTTGTTTTCCTGTCAAATAGGATCTTCAAAATTGTTGCACAAATCGTCATATTCTGTATTTCGAATCCTATTCGTTTCCTTTCTACTCAATAAGATTTTTGTAGTTTCTATCTCACTTTTAATAGCTTTGTCGCCTTGTTTGGGGTGAAATGATTTAAAACGCTATTGGAAGGCCTTGGGGAAATTGTCGTTCTACAGAAAGTTTTTGAGAATATCATTGATGAACACGTAAATGATGGGCACGTTTTATGCTAAGTGGAAACAAAAAAGGACAATTACAGTGTGTTGCAGCAAAATCCGACACTTGACAAAAAGAAAACGAAATAGGCAATAAAAACATAAGTTGTATATGTAGAGACCCGACAGTTTATTTAGCAACAGTTAGAGTTACATACTACATTTTTTTTTCAATGTAAAACCCGCCACCGGCAACGAGTATCTCAAGGCGGGCGCAAAATGAGTCACACGCTTTGGCGACCATGTCCTTGTCCAAAGCGGCGAACGCCTCCACGATGGCAGCTTTCAGAGAGTCAACCGTGCTGTGGGCGTGCTTGTTGGTCTTGGCCTCGCTCACGCTCCAGAAGAAATAGTTAAGGGAGTTGCAGTCGGGTGAGAAGAGCAGCCACAAGCCCATCGACCAGTGGCGAGGAACGTTGTAGATCAGCCACGCCTGGATCATCTTGGCCTTGTGTTCACGAGCAGAGTCTTGCTGGAAGACGTAGGGTAATCCAGCGGCGATCTCGTCTATCCAGGGCTTCACTACGCTCTTCAGAACTTCCTGGTAGATCTCAAGGACCATGACGGAAAAGGGAAACTTCGTATGCTTCACGACGGGAATATCTCGGTATCTTTGCACATCTGTAGTTCTGCCTGTTGCTTATCTGGTTAAACTTGAGCTTGTTCAGCAAAGCCTCCTATGACTATTTCTTCTGGGACATTTACATTGAAAAATAGTGTAGTATGTAAAAATAACTGTTCCTAAATAAAATAACGAGTCTCTGCATATACAACTTTTGTTTTCATTGCCTTATTTCGTTTTTTTTTTTTTTTTTTGTCAAGTGTCGGATTTTACTAAAACACCCTGTATAATCCGTATCGTAAAGAGACAACTGAAATGTGTTAGACATAATATGAGGACGAAGAGACTAGAAAAAGTTGATACATACAAGTGTGTCGAAGTTTGAGAGCTAAAAAGAATATGAAGCTGTGGAAAGCTATGATCGCTTATATCATAAACAGAAAAGATACCTGTTAAGAACAGCTAAATGAAGATAAAGGATTAAAGATTTAATAAGAACATTGGGAAAGAAAGAAATTTGTTTTTTAATCATATCAACCCAAGCAAGGAGGCAAAGCCACTAATTCGCAGGGGGCTACGTAAGATTAAAAAGATAGGAAAAGAGAAAGCCGGAAACCACATCCTAACCAGGAAACAAGGGATGAGCCTCTTCACCTGTTTAATAGACGTGGGTGGAGTGTGAACCGGGCGATAGTTTAGTTGGCCTCATCGTGTCATCTACGGACGCCCAAGACTGATGTTGATGTAGAGAAGGGTGGTGGAGAATATTAAGAAATATAAAATTCAAAATAATAGTTTTTCTTCAGTTAATTAATCATGAGAGACCTTAAAATGGGGCTTACCAGAAACTGGAAAATGAGGGTTACCAAATACCTGAAAATGAGAGTCACCGAAGACCTGAAGATGAGAGTCACCAAGACCAGAAACTAATGGCCACTGGTGATCATAAAATGATGGTGATCAGTAACCTGAAAATGAGCATTGCCAGAGACTAGAAAATAAAGGTCACCAAGATATGAAACCATCAAAGACCGTAAAATGTTAAGGACAAGTGACCTGAAATGAGGATTACCAAAGACCGGAAAACGAGGGTCACCAGGATCAGAAACTTATAGCCATTAGAGACCATAAAATGATGGCAACCAATGACCTGAAAATGAGAATCCTCAGAGAGCGGAAAATGAGTGTCACCAGAGACTAGCAAATGAGGTTACCAGAGACTGTAAATCTGAGGGTCACCAGAGGCTGGAAGCTAACGGTCTTTAAAGACGATAAAATAATGTTCACCGGAAACCGAAAAATGAGCGTCACGGAAGACCAGAATATCATGGTCAGGAGAAACCGAAAACGAATGGTCAAAAGAAAATAGTAGTCTTCAAAGACCGGAAGTGAAGTAGTGGTCTTCAAAGATCGGAAAATGAAGATCACCAAAGACCAGGAAAAGGTCATGAGAGACCAGAAAATGAAGGTCACGAAAAACCAGAATATGATGTACACGAGGGACCGGAAATGGTCACTAGAGATCGTAATGTGGATAACAATTTCCGGAAAATGACGATCATCGAAGGCAATAAAATAAAGGCGCCCGGATACCATAAAATGTGGGTCAATAGTTACCGTAAAATTAGAGTAAAAGTACTGACAAGTGTAATAATGACTGAATGGCTGTTTTTAGATATAGCCGTCAGCTAAGTTGTCAAGATAATCCCTATTGCAGACTTCTGCTCTAGCACATTTATGTTCCTTCATCAACCAGAGAGCTGTACATTTTGGTAACTATGACTCTGGACAATGCTAACGATTGGCATATATATATATATATATATATATATATATATATATATATACTGCTTGTTTAAGTCTTAGTTTTTGGTCATAATAGGGTTAGACCAGTGCACCACTCATGGTAGAAACCTGGGTAGCGAAACAACTCGTTTAAAAATGTTATATATATATATATATATATATATATATAAACTCAGTCAGTCAGTCAGTTGAGTGTCATACGTGTTAGAAGATTATCCCGCAGTAGGTTGCCATTGTTTTCTGCGGTAGACTGGTTGCCAGCCAAACTGTCCTATTAGTTAACTCATAAGTGGAGGGAAGAAACGGATTAATACCTTTCCCAAGGGTATTTGTCCGTAATTGAATGCAAGGAATCTAACTGAAATACGAACTCGGCTCCCTGATATGTCATTCCAAGTCGATATCCACTGCATCACAACGCACATATATACACTACAGGCCGTAATTATTATACCACCCCAGTGTTTTAAAAAAATGTTATTTTTCATACTATTTTAGTATTTATTGCGAAGTGAATAATTGTAAATGAAAATCGAATGTTTTTTGTTAATATTGCACAAGAACATGTGCATCAAATGAATTTATAAATATTTAATAATTATCTAATTATTTTCTTCATTTTTTCGTCAATGAAAGAATGAAGAAAATTAAGTGTGATTCGGACGAGTTCTTCTTTGATTCCTTGCCTTGTAAAATTTTGCAAAGTAATAATAACAAAAGAACCATTCTATTTTCACTTAGAATTATCCACTTGGCAATAAATATTAAAAATAGTATGAAATACAATATTTCTTTTAAAAAATTGGGGTCGCCTTATAATTATGGCCGGTAGTGTATACATATATATATATATATATATATATATATATATATACAGAGAGAGAGATATGTATAGTAAATCTACAGGGTGCGATGGGTAAATTGTCGCTATTTGCCTTGTAAAATTTTGCAAAGTAATAATAACAAAAGAACCACTCAATTTTCATTTATAATTATCCACTTGAAATAGTATAAAATACATCATTTCTTTAAAAAAAATGGGCTAGCCTAATAATTATGCTCGCTAGTGTAAATATAAACCATATTTTCTATTAATTTTCTCTTACTTCTGTAAAAGTAAAAGATGTGTTTTTCTAATGTGTAAATATTTTTAGTTTGTGAATAAATGATCGCTTTCAGCCATTCTCAGTCAGATCCTTAGATTTTAAAATTTCTGATGCACGTGTTCGATATTAATAATGAATATATATTGTTATTTTTCATTTGAATTGATATGTGTGAAATATAAAAAGAAAATGTCACTTGAGTAAGATAATCTCTCCGTATGAAAAGTCGATGCTTTTAAAATAAACTAAAACATATTGCATTTTTTCCCTTTTTTTAATTACAAAATTGTTCAAGGAAAGCGAGCGTCGGTGTAAACTATAACTTTCTGAAGAAACTATTTTAATGTGTCTATTATTTTAAGATTTTTTAAATTTATTATTCTTAAACAATAAAAAAAAACTTGTATTTCCTTGGAGAAAAACCATCGTTGAGTTTCAGAATAGAAAAATGTTTTTATTTTTTTTTTCCTCGCTAGATGTTGCCAAACTTGAATGTGTTGCGAAGCGAATAAGATATAAAATGGTGTACAGAAATCGAGAATGATTAGAAAATCAAATGATTTCTCAAAGCGATAGGCATATTATGTACAGTTCTGCATTTTCTTTTCCTTTTATGATTTTGAATTGTGGCAGGTGTTTTATACTTTTACAATTTTAGAAATGAAATAAAGTTTTTGAATGCTTTTCGTTAATTATTCGATGAATTGAGGATGGGTGACCTGGATATTTTCTTTTATATATGGCCGCCGCTATTTATTGAACAGTGTAGGATCGTGGTGAGGTTGGGTTAAAACATTTTAAATATAATTGATTTTTTGTATTACAGTGACATCAACTGCACATTTCCATAATAATGTACGTATATCTATCAATAAATTTAAATCTTTTCATATATTATGTCGATATCTATTTATCTATGTATCTGTCCGTCTATCTATCTAAATATCTCAGTTAGTTCCAATCTATTAATTTATTAAACAGAATATATATATATATATATATGCTGATATGAAAAACCACCAATCCCAAAAAATACTTACTTACTTACCTATTTATAAACGACACCTTGGCTTACAGAAACAAATAAAAAACTCGATACGTAAAGTCACAAGTTTATTCGCCTGAAGAGAGTCAACATTAGACTCGAAACACGTGTAGCGACACAAATACCATTATGGACATTTAATGTATCATAACATGTATAATAACAACAACAATAAATATACACTTTAAACAAAACGTTCACGGCCTTTCACCTTTTTTATTCTATACGAATTTCTCACGTTGGAACAATATATATATATATATATATATATATATATATATATATATATATATATAATAAACGAGTAATGCGCATAATATGGTTCGAAGAAAGATTAGATTCTGTTTCTTGTGGAAGAGAAATCTGGGTCGGATTACATTTCATCTCCGCCGACTTAACACCGGCCAACTCATCTCCGTGACAACTCAGCTCCAACACAATTCACCAGGAACCTACTTAGCGCAAGGACGACTTAATGCTGACGTCGAATTCATACCATCAGATCGGTGTTAGTTATCCTAGTTTGCACATCGTTTAAATCGGCTATGCGTCGTAGCCATTTTAATTCTTCTATATTCGTCTTAATGATTTATTAGTTACAACAGTCTATTTGGTTAACTTTCACACCCGAAATTGAAATTTTTAGTCCCATGGGGAAAAGAAAAAATTGCACACAAAAGCCATTTCTTTGTATTTGTTAAGTTTAGTAAATGAGACATCAACTTGACATTTAGGCGTTGATAGCGAGGTTCTAGGTTGATAGCGAGGCTCTAGGTGCAATACAAGGATTCATAGGATAATTTGGTGCAGTTATCTAGGAAGTTAAGAAGCATTCCCATAATTCGCCGGAACAGCAGTGCTGAAGGTTGATAAACTGAAGAAACAAATCTTTATTCTTATTTATGTACCGTGTCCGTTCAAGACGTTGGCGCTCATAGATTTCTACTTCCCTCTCACCATTTTCGGTCTTAACCCCTTCTTCTTCGTATCTCTATGACACTATGATCTCAATAAACTATGAAAGTCTAAAAATAGACCTTTATAGTAAAAATTCCATTAATACTTCTTTGAAGAAAAGATATTACCAGCAATATATATATATATATATATATATATATATATATATATATATATATATATATATATATATATATTAATGCAGATTTCATTGAATAATATAGACAAGTTTTGTCTATTAATTTTGTGTAGGATCCTTTCATACCGTCTGATATACTTGATGGTGATGTCGTTGAAAGACAAAAAAAATCACAGTAATTGTTGATTTTTTCATCAGGTCTAAGCTTTCGGCTCACATAAGCCATTATCAAAGAGTAAATATTAACACACAGTAAACATAGAACATTTAAGTTCATTAACAATAAAGAAAATTGAATTGAAAATATAAGTCCATCCCTACCGTGGCGGATGGCCGAAGTCATCTTTGATTGCCTCAGCCTTAAGTAGGTCTTTCAGTTCGGGTTTAACAGTTATAAGTTTTTCATCTTGTAGTTTAGTGATGCTTAATTCACTATACAATGGCACGATCACTTTTCCAAAAAAATTAGATAAATTCATAAATCTTTCCAACAACGAACTAACTGAGCACCAAAAAGAATTACTCAACCTTGGACCTAACTGCCATATATACCGTAAGCATAACCAGCTTACTAAAAAAATTGAAATAGAAACGCTCTATCAAAGCATCACTAAACTACAAGATGAAAAACTTATAACTGTTAAACCCGAACTGAAAGACCTACTTAAGGCTGAGGCAATCAAAGATCGTCATGATGTCTTCGGCCATCCGCCACGGTAGGGATGGACTTATATTTTCAATTCAATTTTCTTTATTGTTAATAACTTAAATGTTCTATGTTTACTGTGTGTTAATATTTACTCTTTGATAATGGCTTATGTGAGCCGAAAGCTTAGACCCGATGAAAAAATCAACAATTACTGTGATTTTTTGTTGTCTTTCAACGACATCACCATCAAGTATATCAGACGGTATGAACGGATCCTACACAAAATTAATAGACAAAACTTGTCTTTATTATTAAATAAAACCTGCATTAATGAAAAAATGCTGCTAAAATACACACAATATATATATATATATATATATATATATATATATATATAAAATCTAAAATCTAAACGTGAGCCAACAACCTACCACGGTTTTGCTTAACAGCTCGTCAGGGAAATTGGCCAACTTCCCTGACGAGCTGTTAAGTGAAACCGTGGTAAGTTATTGGCTCACTCTTAAATTTTCGATTTTGTTTGCTCTGCTTTCGCTTCGAGTGCTTTCTGTGCTCTGCTTTCGTATTGAGTTCTTTATTTTTAAGGTTTTCGTCTTGGTTTTTTTTTCTTTCTGACGAATGCTTGACTTTTTGTTCAGGTACTTTGTTTATTTTTTCTTCGCCTTCTTTTCCCTCCGGGTCCGTTCCCGGTCGGTTTCAAGACGATTTCATTTGTAGTGTAATTATTGGTAGTCTTGACAGAATTAGTTCTGTTAATATTGGTATTATTACAATAATTAATATTACTATATATATATATATATATATATATATATATATATATATATATATAATGATAGATTGTTTAATACTTAGTTTTTGGTCATAATAGGGTTAGACCAGTATACATTTGTATTAAAATGTGTTCGATACAATTATAATGTAGAACCTTTAAATATTTTCCATTTGTAAAAGAGTTATTACGCGACCTAGTTTTCTACCATGAGTGGTGTCTTCAGGCGATTTGTAATAACTGATTTTACCTTTTATCGTTCTTCCTTTTAAAAACGCTCTAATGGTGTTTTATTTGAACGTTCACATGGCAGGGAATTTATGAATGCGTAATTTTAAAATTAAAACAGATTATGGCGTTTTCATCCACACAGTGAGTTGTCCGAGCTGACGTACCTTCGTAATCATCATTACACTCATCGAACTCTTAACGGGTCTTCTGCACTGTCCTTAGATTGAAACCCAAACTCTCTGAAATATTGTATTGGAGCATCAGGAGCGGATGCAAAACTGTACAGCATGCGGTTTCCAAATTTCTGTCGGAGTGAATTCTGACATAGTGCTCTTTTCCTTAAAGACGGTACACAATCTTACTATACTGTGCAGTGGACAAAATTGAATACATGAACGCGCATGCACAAACGTGAAATTAAAATATTGCGACAATTTACCCATCTCACTCTATATATGCTTACACAGAGTGACCCACAAAATCGGAACATTTTAACAATCCAATAAAACCAAGAGTGACGGAAGAAAAATATTTTATTCAAAGTAATTGAAACGTTAAAACATGCCATTTAAGAAACAATGATGGAAACTTTCATTTTTTTAAAATTACGTCCTGTAGATGGCGTCCTCCTCTATGAATGCATTCTTGAAATCTGCTGTTGAAATTCCTCATTGACCGCTGCAACACCTCAGCTGGGTTACTGTGAATTTCATCCCGAAATCTCTGTTTTAACTCATCGAGAATTCTTGATCGAGTCGTGTACACTTTACTCTTGAGATAGCGTCACAGGAAAAATCACAACCGGACAAATCTGGCGATGTAGGGCCCGTTGAACATTACCGAATCTTGAGATCACGCGGTTACCGAACAATTCTCTCACGGCCTCCATTGGGATGTCGTTCCATCCTGTTGAAACCAGGTTTCTTGAACGTGTGAAAACTTGTTCAATTCAGGTGTCTCCACATAACGATTCGCAGTGACAGTGACTGAGATCCCCTGTTCATTTTAAAAAAAATAAGGTCCGATGATCGTATATCATAAAACAGCACGCCATACTGTCACCTTACTAGCGTGTAAAGGGCGCTCATGAACTTCATTAGAATTTATGTTTGCCCAGTAACGGTAGTTCTGCTTATTCACGTAACTTGTGAGATAAAAATAGGCGTCATCTGACATCCATAACTTTCTTAGAAATTCATCTTGATCCATGGTTACTGAAATAGAAGAGTGTTTACTTCGTGAGGCCAATGTTTCGAAGTGTTGCCACTTGCTCATGTCTTCAAAAATTCCCGTTATGTGGTCACCCTGTACATATTAAATTACTAACATTGCAATTTCGTTTCTTCTCAGAGAACAAAGGCCTGTAATATTAAATTCATTACAAAATTGTTTCAATTTTGAGTATCGATTTAATTCTCCGCTTCAAACAGTAGAAAAATTAATTTGGAGCTTTTTCATCATATCAGATTTTAAAACAAAATTAACTCGAAATTTAATGAAAATATAGCAATTAATAAACTTCAATTGATCTATACAGCGTTGTTTTAAATTACACTAGAGAAATTTATTCGCATAATATATTTTTCCAGTGTAACTTTTCAAAGCAATGTCAGAAAAGAAATAACTTAATATATTCCATTATCGCCAAATAACTTCAATTTTTGTAATCTCTCATTTTTGTTTAACCGTGAAAACAACGTTTTTAAGAAATCGAAGTTGTAACCACGAGACCGAGCACGTGAGCAACGACGAGGTGTTGGAGAGAACGTAAACCAAAAGAAAAACATATTTAACATCAGCAAGAAAAAGATGGGGTTCCTGGGACGCGTAATGTGTTAAAATGGTTTGGAGAATCTGATTTTTTTTTTTTAATCATTTCACCCCGAGCAAGGCAGAAACGCCACTGATGTGCAGGGGGTTACATAAATGTAGAAAGATTAATTAGAAAAGAGTGAGGAGTACAAGCTAGTTAGAAAGGAACAATAGAAAGCTGAGAAAGCAGGTGCAATGACAGGTACATGGGCGGAGAGAAAGGGAAGGTTATACAGGGGAGGGGAGAGAGCTAGAGGCCAGTGGTTAGTAGGTGAGTATTAACTTTGCTTTTAAATTTCTGGAGGTCGTAGCCGTCAGGAAAGCAAGAATACGGGAGTGAGTTCCACAGGCGGGAAGTGCGAGAGAGGAAGCTGCAGGAGTAGAATTGTCGTCTGCGTTTGGCTAACCTGACTGTGAATGGGTGGGACCCAGTTGCCAGTCTGGTTGAACGGGTAAACACCTGTTGAGGAGGCATCAGTGACTTAAGCTCATCCGAGCAGAAGCCATGAAAGTATTTATAGAAGAGACAGAGGGAGGCCACATTTCGACGATGGGAAAGTGGCTGCAGACGAGTCGCCAGATCAGTACCTATCACATTCCAGACTCTCCTTTGGAGCTTGTCAAGAACACTGAGGAGAACGGCAGGAGCACCTGACCATCACAAGACAGATAGAGGGAAAGAAAGACAGGAGAAAAAAGCACTAGACATCTTTGATGAGATTGAGCAAGTGGACGTGAAAAACATCCAGAAACAATTGATCATCTTGTATCAGGTTGCATGGTATTATCACCAATAGAATTTAAAACCCGGTATGAAAGAGTGGGTTGATATATGTATTGGAAAATATGCCAATTTTACGAGAAGAAAACTGAACGAAATTTGTATAAACACCACCCAGATACGGTTAGAGTGATAGGATCTATAACAATTTGATGAGATTTTAAAATAAACAAAGACAGAACAAATCAATACTAATCGCCCAGGCATCGGGGATCAAAGACCACAAAAATGTGCTTTCTTATTGACAAGACAGTTTCTGCAGACTTTAATGTATCTTTGATCATCTTTCAAAAAACTATCAAAATAAAATGATATTAAAACCAAAATCTCGAAAAATGTGGCACTGGATGACATCAACAAATTCAACGCCCTCGGACCGATTGAAAGATGTTCACATAGAAGGGGTCCCTGATACCCCCTAACCTTAAAGAAATACAAAAGAAATGGATTAAAAAGTAGAACTTAAACTGCTCCAAGATTTGAATCTATGTGAAATATGTGTTAACTTAGTTGTTTTTTTAATGCTCAATCGAAAATGCCTAGGATGTCTTTCTGATCTTAGGTAGGGTTCAGTTGCGACTCAGAAAAAAAAGGTATACAATAATAATAATAATAATAATAATAATAATAATAATAATAATTATATAATAATTTTATTTTATTTAATTAATTCTTTTTAATCGTTTCACCCAAAGCAAGGCGCTTCCGCCATTGGCGCGCAGAGCCTACATCAGAGAAGAGTAAAAGTTTAAGCAGAATGAGAGCGAATAGAAAACGAACCAGTTACAGGAGGTGTCAGAGATAGGTCAAGAGAAGGATGAGAATACCAGTGTGAAGATAGTTGCTAGGTTAAAGCGAGATAGGAAAAGAACAAGATACACGGGATGATTAGGAAAGGACAATGTTAGGACTG
Organism: Ascarosepion bandense; assembly: GCA_037127315.1. Lineage (NCBI taxonomy): Eukaryota > Metazoa > Mollusca > Cephalopoda > Sepiida > Sepiidae > Ascarosepion > Ascarosepion bandense. The sequence goes on along the minus strand of JBBBDQ010001615.1, from coordinate 348,535 downwards.
GAGTCAAGTGGACAAAAGATGGGAATTGACATTGCACTTAAATTCTTGGTGATTGTATCCGTCAGGGAAGGAAGTATACGAAAGGGAGTTCCACAGGCGGAAGTGCGAGAAAAGAAACTGAGGGAGTAGAAGTGGCTGTTGCATTTGGTAGATTTAACTGTAGGATGGGACCTTGTTGCCAGTCTGGTTGCTCGAGTAAATTCTTGTGGAGGGTGCATCATTGAGCTAAGCTCGTCGGAGCAGAAACCATGAAAATATTTGTAGAATAGACATAGGGAAGCCACATCCTGCCGGTGAGAAAGTGGCTGGAGTCAAGCTGCCAAGTCGGGATCGATCACGTTACAAATTCTCCTTTGGAGCTTGTCGAGAAACCTGAGACGAATAATATATTAGGATTGTTTCTGTTTTAATTTAGTGAGTAAATTATTATTATTATTATGTCATTTTTCATCGTATTTCTATTTCTGCTTTGGTCTCACTAACAACCAAGTCTGCGGGGAGACCTAAAGCGTGTTGTTATGACTCTATTTCATGTTTTTCTATCTTCCCTATCATCCCTAGCATTACATAGATAAAGATTTCCTTAGTGTGTGGGCTGTACTTAATAAGACAAATTTTTGTATATCTCTTAAGCTGGGGTTTCCAGGGATTCTTTCAATGTGTTGTTTTGTTCCATTTTTTATCATTCCAAGTGCACCTACTATCACTGGCACAACTCTTGTTTTCAATTTCCACATTTTTTCTATTTCAATTTCCAGGTCTTTATATTTTGACAGTTTTTCAAATTCCTTGATTGCTATGTTACAATCCGCTGGACAAGCCATATCAATTAATAGACAAGTTTTCTCCTTCTGATTTTTAACAATAATGTCTGGCCTGTTTGCTTCAATTTTTCTGTCTGTGTAGATGGTGTAATCCCATAGAATGGTTATATCTTCTATTTCTGTAACCATAATGTTTGCACATTGCTCAATGTTAATATTGCCCAACACTATCGTGGCGATTTTTATATTCATTTGGAGCAAGCAGAGAACAGCCTGAGATTAGGTGGTCTATTGTTTCTTGGTGTTTATCACAAAACCTGCATTTTGGATCCATATTATTATGCATAATATTTGCCGGAAAGTTCCTAGTGAAAAGACTTTGGTCTTGTGCTGCAAGAATAAAGCCTTCAGTTTCAGATTATTATTATTATTATTATTATTATTATTATTATTATTATTATTATTATTATTATTATTTCTTTTGTATACTTATTTTTCTGGGACGTAATTGAACCCAACCCCAAATCAGAAAAGGCATGAAGGCATTTCCACTGAGCTGTATTCCAGTAAAGAGTGCCGGAGGCTCTGTATATCAGGTCCTTCAAACCTTCTCTCTGTAAACAGCGTGAATGTTTGCAGGGACTTGCTATCACTAGCCTCTAGTTCTTCTTTGCCTTTCACACTATTCATTTTTTTCTCATTTACAATCTTTTCTAGACATATTTTATTCTATTTCTTTATCTCCTGATGTGGCTTGAATAGAGGGAGCGAAACCAGTCGCTTCGATTTTCAAAATCTCTTATGCTATTCCTCTACATACTTTCATAACTATAATTTGGTTCTGTACCAACAATAATGGATGTACGTCGTGGTGCAGTGGATATCGACTTGGAACAACAAATCAAGGAGTCGAGTCCGAATTCCAGTTGAATTCATTGCATTCACTTGGGAAAGGTATTAATCCGTCTATTCCTTCCAGTTATGAGTTAAATAACAGGACAGATTGGGTTCTATAGCCTTGGCAGGCAACCAGTCTGCTGCAGAAAGCAATGGCAACCTACTGCGGGATAATCTTCTGTCCACTCAGTCATGTCTCTTTAGATACATGATCGCGCAAGCGTGTATCACGTATGGCACTTAACTGACTGACTGAAATGCTAGGGAACTCAAAATCGTAAAACCTTGGTCCCTCTTTACCTGGATATATGTATATACTTAGAAGTAGTGCAAATTAATATGTTGACAGTCCACTGTTTGTAGTGATATACTGTATTAGGAGTGCTCGATACGCACGATATTATTATATATTGTAATACATTTATAAATGCATAATAAAACAGTTTACTGAAACACAAGAACCGTTGTATTTCAGTACTAACTTATTACCACCTCGACAGGCAGTCCTAACGAAGTACTAATAAAGCAGAGCGAAACACTGCGACTCTTGTTTGCAGTATACTAGGTTTTTATTATCTAAACGTATTTATAAATGGAACTTAACTGACTGACTGACCAACAATAATATATATATATATATAAACACACACACATAAGGGGGTGTTCAGAAAGTCAGTGTGCACTTTAAAAAAATTATAACTTTATTTGTATTTGTGATAGAAATAAGCTGTAAAAATTTCATAAAGTTTAATGTACCTAATTTTTAGTATCGTTATTGAACAATTATTTACCACAAAATTTGCAACACGTTTTAGATTAGCAAAAAATATTTTCATTAAAATCGTATTACCAATTCTATTGCTAATGAGGAAGAACATGTAAAAACTTGAATAAAATTTCAATAAAACCTTAAAAAACATAGACTTACTTACTTACTTCTTTCTAATCCTATTTCTATAACAAAAATAAATAAAGTTATAAATTTTTTTAAGTGCACACGAACTTTATGGACACAATATATATATATATATATAAATATATATATATATATATATATATATATATATATATATATATATATATATATTCTTTCAGGTCCTTTTACGTAGTCTGTAAGAATATTTTCCCTTCATCCTGGCATTTATGATAGCAGAAGATATAATGCTTACCGTAAAAGTTTGAGAGGCCGGAAGCCTCCATAAATCCTGAATATTCTCCAAAGTTCTTTCACCGACAGCTACGTTCTGGACTGCTTCCGTTTTTTTTTCTTCGGATAGTTTATTCTTACCGATTTCATATTAGAATCCTTAGGAGAGCCCAGACCATTAAGACCATAAACTGTTTCTCCTCGTCTTATGTTACGAAACATAGTCTTGTTATTTTTATTTCATTCAATTTCTTTCTCTCCTTCGTTTTCGCTCTATAAACAGCCGGATGACTACGTCCAGTAATATGGCAATAAGTAAAGGTTTCCGAATGTTACACTTGAAAAATATGGGTGTGTTTAATCAATCTTTGAAGATAACATCGCATAAAGCCAAACAAACTGGCTCAGGTTGACGCCGATGAAAGCGGCTCGGGAGCGAAAACGATTAGCGAAAGATTCGCATAAATGTCCAACAACTTAACGATACTAGCAGATATAGAAATACAAAACTAATCCATTCCGCTTTAAGTCAATAACCATCGGCAAATAAGAGGAATGACAAAAAAAAAAGAGAGGTGGCATTAGAAGACCGACTCACGACGCGAAATTTTAAATCCGACTGTGCATTGGGATGGCCAAGGATGGATTTCAAAATCTAAGCAAAGAAACAAAAAATTCATGACAAACAAAGTTGGTTGTTTGTTTAGTTTTTATGGCAAATCAACTTCGGCGGGTCATTTTTATTGCCAACTAAACTTTATTTATTTATTGCTGGCAATGCCTATTTTTTTTCAACAATTTATTGCTGTTTTTTTATATAAGTTTTGTGTCCAGTAATACTTTTTTCTTTTCGAGTATCAAGATTCATTGGGGATTTGTTTTTAAAGGCAGGGTCCCCAAGTCTTACCCTTGTTATTTAACCCATAACTGGAGGAAAAGGGACAGATAAATACCTTTCTCAAGAGTACCAGTGCTTAAGTGAATGCAGGGTATTCAACTGAAATTCGAACTCGGCTCACCGTTTTTCTTTCCGAGCCGATATCTACTGCACCACAACGCACATCCGTCACAAAGCGCTTACAGCACCTGGTATTCCCAAGTAGTCACCAATCTACGTACTGACCAGGCTCAACGTTGCTTAACTTCGGTGATCGAGCAAGAACCGGTGTATTCAACGTGATAGGCTGTAAGCCTAAGTAACAAAGAAAAGAAGGCTAAACTCAAAAGTTACGTGATATCTGCCCTCCCATACGGAAGTGAAATTTGGTTTTACAGAAGGATGCTGAGGATATTATATGCAAGAAATGACGAAGTTATAGAAAAATAAAAAATAAATGAAACTCTGCTACTATGGCGTGAGATTGCCCTTAATATATACTCTACAGAGGTGCAGTGCGGTGATCTAGCATCCTCCTGCCCTAACATGGCCGTCAGATATCTCTCCTGTGAATGCTGCTTAATGTCCTCAAATGTGAACGAGAGATTTTTTTCTTTTTTTAATCATTTCACCCCGAGCAAGGCGGAAATGCCACTGATGTGCGGGGGGCTACATAACTGTAAAAAGATTATTTAGAAGAGAGTGAGGAGTACAGACCAGTTAGAAAAGAGCAGTAGAAATTATTGAATGACCCTCGTAGAAATCCTTATACCGAAAAATTCACCTTATTTATTGAAAGACCCTCGTAGAAGTCCCTATACCGAAAAATTCACCTTATTTATTGAAAGACCCTCGTAGAAGTCCTTATACCGAAAATTTCACCTTATTTATTGAATGACCCTCGTAATAAGACTCCCGCCTAAGTTGGGGAAGAATAAAAAAGTATGTAATTTTGCTATTGTTTTCTGTTAGTGTGCATGGTCATCAGCAAAAGATACAACCCAAAATGCCAAATACAGGTGGGGGATAACAGAATCAAACAAGTCCAAGAATTTAAGTACCTAGGAAGTGTTCTAACAGGAGATGGAAAGTGCGACACGGAGATCCGAAGGCGAATTGGCATGGCAAAGGACGCGTTCCAGAAGATGAGCAAAATACTAACACACAGGAAGATCTCAATAGAAACGAAGAAAAGAGTGCTAGACTGCTACGTGATGTCAGTTCTTCAATACGGCTGTGAATGCTGGACAATATCATCGAAAATGAGGACAAAACTGGAAGCGGCCGAAATGTGGTTCTACAGAAGGATGCTACGGATATCGTGGACTGAGCATACAAGCAACGACGAAGTGTTAGAAAGAATGGCAACAAAAAGGAAATTGATGCTGAGCATCAGGAAGAGACAACTGAAGTTCCTGGGACATGCAATGAGGAAGGAGAGCCTGGAGAACCTGATACTGACTGGTCAGATAGAAGGAAGGAGAGACAGAGGAAGGCAGCGGATAACATATTTGCAGGGCCTGATCAGGTGGATGACGGAACGGGGGTTGCCAGGAGCAACAGGAGCAAACATACTAAGAGCCACAAGGGATAGGGAGACGTGGAGATCCATGATCGCCTACGTCCTGAAGGGACAGGGCACATAGAAGAAGAAGAAGAATATGATAGATCGCGATTTGGCAGCTCGACCCCAGCCACTTTTTCACCGGCGGGACTTATCTTCCCTCTGTCTGTTCTACAAATATCTCCATGGATTCTGCTCCGAAGAACTTAAGTCACTGATGCCCCTGCCAGACCGGTAAAAAAGGTCAACCGATTGACAGTTAGATATACCAAATGCAGTCAATAATTCTACTCCACCAGCATCCCACCTGTGGAACTCCCTTTCATATACTTGCTTTTCTGACGGATACAACCTCCAGGAATTCAAATGCAATGTCAATACCCATCTCTTATCCACTTGACTCCAGATTTTTCTATATGACCGCGTATATCTTCTTTTCCTTTCTCTCTACCTTCGGAACTGTCTTCAAACCTGTGTTCCCACCCTTCTCTTGCCCTATCTCTGACACCTTCTTTAACTATTTCGTCTATCTTTTCACTATCGTTCTGTAAGACATGCTCAGGAACAGGATGTCTAAAAGCAAAAGATGTCACACTAATAATAGAAAAAGAAGAAATACTTCAGAGATGAGACGAGTACATTGGAAATCCCTTCCACTGCAACAGAGAGCAACCATTCAGTCAGTTAAGTGCCATACGTGATACACGCTTGGGCACGCTCGAAAGAGACATGACTGACTGGGCAGAAGATTATCCCGCAGTAGGTTGACATTGCGGTAGACTGGTTGCCGACCAAGGCTATAGAACCCAATCTGTCCTGCTATTTAACCCATAACTGGAAAGAATAGACGGACTAATACCTTTCCCAAGGGTATTTGCGCGTAAGCGAATACAATGGATTCAACAGGAATTCGAACTCGAACCAACAATGCTCAAAACTACGAATGGACCAGAAATATCGAAAACTGAAGTGAAATCAGCAATGGCCAAATTGAAGAGAAACAAAGCAGCGGGACCAGATGAGATTGTAATAGAGATGTTGATGTCCTTAGAAACTTTGACGTCGACAGACTACCAAAATAATAAACGAAATCTTTAGCAGCGGCAATATACCGGAAGACCTAAGTAGATCAATCTTCGTAGCACTACCTAAGAAGCCAGGGGCAACAAAAATGTGAACTCCATCGAACAATCAGTTTAATGAGCCACATAACAAAAACTCATCATCCGGATTCTGACGAACAGAGCACGCAACAGAATCGCCCCAAATATAGGACAGGAACAATACGGATTCGTTAAAAATACGGGAACGAAGAATGCAATATTCCTGCTCACAATGCTATCTGAACGAGCAATACAAATGCAGAAGGGCCTTTATCTCTGCTTTGTGAACTACGCAAAAGCGTTTGACAAAGTACGACACAAGGACTTGAAAGAGATGCTCGACAACCTCGACATTTTCGGAAAAGACGATAGGATAATCAAGAACCCAAATTGGCAGCAAACTGCTACTGTAAGGATGGGAGGTGAACTCAGCAAGTATACAAAAATAGAAAGGGGCGTAAGACAAGGATGTGTTTTCTCACCGGAACTTTTCAAACTGTATAGCGAAACAATTATAAGAGAAATAAAAGACTTGTCAGGATTCGTCATTGGCGGCCATAATCTCAAAAATGTCCGATATGCGGATGACAGGGAAAGGAAAATGCTGGAACTTCTACAGAAGTTAGCAAAAGAAAGTGAAAAGAAATGGTTGAGCATAAAATGAATGCATGGTCATCAGCAGAAAAAGGAGACTAATATGCCAACTGCAAATTGGAGAATCTAAAATAAAACAAGTAAAAAATTTCAAAGACGCATTGGCATGGCCAAAGAAGCATTTCAGAAGCTAGCCAGAGTACTGAAAGACGGGAAAATCTCATTAGAAACAAAGAAAAGTGTGCTGGATTGCTATGTGATAGCTGTCCTTCTGTATGGAAATGAATGCTGGACGATCTCATCAAAGATGAAGGAGAAGCTTAAGGCAGCAGAAATGTGGTTTTACAGAAGGATGCTGAGGCTACCATGGACAGAGCACGTGGGTAACGATGAGGTGTTGGAAAGGATGCAGACGAGTAGAAAACTGATAATAAATATCAGGAACAGACAGATGAGGATCCTGGGACATATAATCAGGAAGGAGGGCCTGGGGAACTTGATACTCATAGATCGGATAAATGGAAGAAGAGACAGAAACGCAGCGTGAGACGGACTTGTTAAGTCTGAGCAAATGATTGACGCGGTGGAGCTTGGAAGAGATACCAACAGAAAAATTATTGAGAGCCAAACAGAAATCCATGATCGCCTAGGTCATGAAAGGACACGGCACACGAAGAAGAAGAATCCCCTTGCGCATCAGTGGCAATGCCGCCTTGCTTGGGGTGAAACGATTAAAAAAATAATAACGTCCGTTCTTACTGCAAATAAAAACTAACTCTTTTCCATAATTTTTCTGTGCACTGCAGTTTTGTTTAATACTCTTGCTTGAATTCGACAATCAATTTAAATCTATAAGATTCATTTTATAACTATGGCTTTTACTTATAAAAATTGTTCACACAGACAAATTTGAATTCCTCGCGTGATTGCCGATGAATCACTATCCCGGCTCAATGCCACCGGTTTCCACATTTCTTTTTCACCCGCCCTCTACATTTCCTATTGAAGCGATTTAACGTCTCACCTTTTTTTCTTCACAGTGACGATAATTGCTAGTCTGAAGCCGTGGATTTGTCAGTGATCTCGGGGAAGTTTTATGAATATACCGGTGGACTTGAGCCTGACTAAGCTAGGCGAAGGCAAATACGTACAAAGTTGCATGAGTCGGCAAGCAGGATCATTTCAAGAACAAGAAGAACAACAACAGCCACAAAAGGACACTATTTCAAAGAGAACGAACACTTGTTTAAGGTCAGACGTGTTGTTCTATGACGGAAATTCTAGTTGATGAAGGAGAGATTCTTTTACGTCAGTGAAGGTTTACGCGCGCGAGTTTCCATTTGATGCCTGGCTGATTCAGACATCATCCAAGATGGATCACTCGCAAGGTGTTACCTGCATAGGAAATATGGCGATTTTATGCCTCAGAGCCCAGAGTCTTTGCATATATTTCTTTCTTTTTGTACTTATTTATTTGGGATTTGTATGTTTTATTGGACTTTTCTTCCTTCATTTATTGTTTTACCTTTCTTCTCCTGACTTTAACAATTACACCGTTTCTCCATTTTATTATTTATTTTATTATTTACATTTTCTTTCTCCATTTTATATTTAACCGCTTCTATCTCTACTTTATTATTAACCTCTTCTTCTTTCTCCATTTTATTATTTACCTCTTCTTTCTCTATTTTATTATTTACCACATCTTTATTATTTATCTAATCTTTCTCTGTTCTGTTATTAACCTCTTTTTTCTCTATTTTATTATTTACCTCTTCTTTCTCTATAATTTACCTCTTTTTTCTCCACTTTATTATTTACCCCTTCTTTCTCTTTTTTATTTACCTCTTCTTTCTCTATAATTTACCTCTTCTTTATCTTTTTAATTTACCCCTTCTTTCTCTATAATTTACCCCTTCTTTCTCTTTTTAATTTACCCCTTCTTTCTCTATAATTTACCTCTTCTTTCTCCATTTTATTATTTACCTCTTCTTTCTCTATTTTATTATTTACCCCTTCTTTCTCTATTTTATTATTTACCTCTACTTTCTCTATTCTATTATTTACCTCTTCTTTCTCTTTTTTATTTACCTCTTCTTTCTCTTTTTTATTTACCTCTTCTTTCTCTATAATTTACCTCTTCTTTCTCCATTTTATTATTTACCTCTTCTTTCTCTATTTTATTATTTACCTCTACTTTCTCTATTCTATTATTTACCTCTTCTTTCTCTTTTTTATTTACCTCTTCTTTCTCTTTTTTATTTACCTCTTCTTTCTCTATAATTTACCTCTTCTTTCTCCATTTTATTATTTATCTCTTCTTTCTCCATTTAATTATTTACATCTTCTTTTTTATTATTTACCTCTTCTTTCTCCATTTTATTATTTACCTTTTCTTTCTCTATTTTATTCTTTACCTCTTCTTCTTTCTCCATTTTTTTATTTGCCTCTTCTTTTTCTCTTTTATTGTTTACCTCTTCTTTCTCTATTCTATTATTTATCACTTCTTCTTCCATTGTATAATTTACCTCTTTTCTTCTATTTTATTATTTATCTTTTTTCCTATTTTATTATTTCCTCTTCTTTCTTCATTTTATTATTTACCCTTTTCTCTCTTTTATTATTTACCCTTTTCTTTCTTCATCTTATTATTTACTACTTTTTTCTTTGCAAAGTCAATACTCATCTACTAACCACTGGACTCTAGCTCTTTCCTCACCCACGTATAACCTTCCCTTTCTCTCCACCTATGTATCTGTCATCGCACCTGCTTTCTCAGCTTTCTATTGTTTCTTTCTAACTAGTTTGTACTCCTCACTCTTTTCTAATTAATCTTTTTACATTTATGTAGCCCCCTGCACATCAGTGGCGTTTCCGCCTTGCTCGGGGTGAAATGATGAAAAAAAAAATTCTTATTTATCTCTTCTTTCTTTGCTTTATTATTTAGTTCTTCTTTCTCGTGTTCATTCTTCCTACGCCCTTTTTCTTTATGTTGCTTTATTTTTCTTCATTAATATTCTTTCTTTCTTTCTTTCTTTCTTTCTTTCTTTCCGTCGCATTTTTCCTTTGCGCATACATCAGTTCTTTATCTTTGTCTGTTTGTAAATGCTTTCAGCACGATCACTGACTTTAAAGAAATCTAAAAAATAAAAAACTAACACACAGGAAAATCTCAATAGAAACGAAGAAAAGAGTGCTAGACTGCTACGTGATGTCAGTTCTTTAATACGGCTGTGAATGCTGGACAATATCATCGAAAATGAGGACAAAACTGTAAGCGGCCGAAATGTGGTTCTACAGAAGGATGCTACGGATATCGTGGACTGAGCATACAAGCAACGACGAAGTGTTAGAAAGAATGGTAACAAAAAGGAAATTGATGCTGAGCATCAGGAAGAGACAACTGAAGTTCCTAGGACATGCAATGAGGAAGGAGAGCCTGGTGAACCTGATACTGACTGGACAGATAGAAGGAAGGAGAGACAGAGGAAGGCAGCGGATAACATATTTGCAGGGTCTGATCATGTGGATGACGGAACGGGGGTTGCCAGGAGCAACAGGAGCAAACATACTAAGAGCCACAAGGGATAGGGAGACGTGGAGATTCATGATCGCCTACGTCCTGAAGGGACAGGGCACATAGAAGAAGAAGAAGAAAAATTTGGTCAGTACCTCGGTGGGTGGGCTTTGAAATTTCAGATGCTTTTAGCTTAGATGAACCAACGGTATAATAGATAAAGACTCGGAATATTTAACTGGAGAGCTAAATATCAATTCCCGTTGGTTTTGTCATATTCACTTACATTAAATACCGTTGGGAAATGGACGAATCCAACTCTTCTTTGTCAGACTATGGGTTAATTAGTAAGAATAATTAGTCACTAAATTAATGTTATCTCCTCCTAAATATATCTTGCTATCTAAAAATATTTTCTGGATTTAAATAACATCTAAAGGTTTAAGAAGCCATAGAAAGCGAATCAATATTTTCTAATTTCAAATTATTTCATTTTCTTGTTGTCTTTCTTTCTTAGCAATTTTCTTTTTTCATTCTAATTCTTTCTTCGTTCTTTCTTTTTTATAATTATTTTCTTTCTTTTTTGTTTCTTTCTATTCCACCGTTATTCCTTTCTTTTCTATCAAATTTCTTTTATTCATTCTTTTTTCTTTTTTAACAGATTTTTTCTTCATAATGATCTTTTCTTTTTCTTCGGATTTTACTGTTTATTCATTCATTTATTTCTGGTTAATTTTCTTTCATTGCTTTCGTTCACAGCAATTTTTTTCATTATTTTACTTGCATTTTTCTGTACTTTTTACGATTTCTATCGATTTGCTTTCATTCATTTTTCTTTCCTGTCACTGTATTTTCTTTCTTTCATAATGCCTTTTATTCATTTCTTTCTTATTTTTTTTTACTCTAGTCTCTTTCTTTTCTATCGATTTTCGTTCAAATTTATTTCTAATATATTTTCACACAGCAGTTACTTCTCTCTCTTTCTCTCCCTCTTTCTCTCTCTCTCTCTCTCTCTCACACACGCACAAACACACAGGCAGAAACATACACATAAACTCACTCTCTATATATCTCTCTCAGTCCATCGTTCTCTTTCTGTGACGCCTTTCCAGGACGTAGAGGATAATATCTCAGGTAAAGTTCTTACGTTTTTGCTTAAGGATCTGATCAGGTGGATGACGGAACGAGGGTTGCTTGGTGCAACAGAAGAAAGCGTGCTAAGAACCACCACGGATAGGGAGATGTGGATCGCTATAATCGCCTACGTCCTGAAAGGACATGACACATAAAAGAAGAAGTCTTAGTCCTTTGCGGTTTTTATTATCTATGGTGCATTTGTTTCATGATCCATTTGCACAAATTTGGCAAATATTTTTCCCATTTCTTTTTTCTGCTATTTAACCTTATGAGTGTTAGATTCTTCAAACCGTTCTTCATCACAGTGTTTTACTGTATTTTTTCAGTTTCTTTCATGCTCAAAGTATAATATTCTTGTTCGATTCGATTTTCTTTAAAACATTCTTATTACCAGGTCGGAGATAGCGTGTGTGTCATTGAACCAACGAGTCAGTGTACCACCAAGTTCAACAGGGTGACGAAAATGATCAGCTCGCAGTCATTTCTGGTGCACGGAAAGAAGTAAATAATAAAATAGAGAAAGAAGCGGTAAATAATAAAAAAGAAAGAAAAGCTAAGTAATAAAATAAAGAAGAGGTATATAATATAATAGAGAAAGAAAGGGTAAATAATAAAACAGAGAAAAAAGAGGTAAATAATAAAATAAAACAGGTAAATAATAAAATGAAGAAAGACGAGGTAAATAATAAAAACAGAAGAGGTAAATAATAAAGTAGAGAAATATGTAAATAATAAAATAGAGAAAAAAGAGGTAAATAATAAAATGGAGAAAGGAGAGATAAATAATAGAATAGAGAAAGAAGAGGTAAATAATAAAATGGAGAAAGGAGAGGTAAATTATAGAGAAAGAAAAGTTAAACAAAAAAGAGAACGACGAGGTAAATAATAAAATGGAGAAAGAAGAGGTAAAAAATAAAATAGTGAAAGAAGAGGTAAATAAAAAATAGAGAAAAAAGGGGTAAATAATAAAATAGAGAAAGAAGAGGTAAATAATAAAATAGAGGAAAAAGAGGTAAATAATAGAATAGAGAAAGAAGAGGTAAATAATAAAATGGAGAAAGGAGAGGTAAATTATAGAGAAAGAAAAGATAAACAAAAAAGAGAACGACGAGGTAAATAATAAAATGGAGAAAGAAGAGGTAAATAATAACATAGAGAAAGAAGAGGTAAATAATAACATAGAGAAAGAAGAGGTAAATAATAAAATAGAGAAAGAAGAGGTAAATAATAAAATAGAGGAAAAAGAGGTAAATAATGAAATATAGAAAAATAGGTAAATAATAGAATAGAGAAAGAAGAGGCAAATAATAAAATGGAGAAAGAAGAGTTAAATAATACAATAGAGAAAGAAGAGGTGAAGAATAAAATAGAGAAAGAAGTGGTAAATATTAAAATAGAGAAAAAAGAGGTAAATAATAAAATGGAGAAAGAATAGGGAAATAATAAAATAGAGAAAGAATAGTTAAATAATTGAACAAAGAAAAGGTAAATAATGAAATAAAGAAAGAAGAGGTGAAGAATAAAATACAGAAAGAAGTGGTAAATATTAAAATAGAGAAAGAAGACGTAAATCCTAATATAGAGAAAGATGTGTTAAATATTGAAATCGAGAAAAAAGACGTCAATAATAGAATAGAGAAAGAAGAGGGAAATAATAAAATGGAGAAAGAAGAGGTAAATTATAGCGAAATAATAGGTAAATAAAAAAGAGAAAAAGAGGTAAATAATAAAATAGAGAAAGAAGAGTTAAATAAGAAAATAGAGAAAGAAGGGGTAAATAATAGAATAGAGAAAGAAGAGATGAAGTAGAAAATGGTAAAAGATGAGGTAAATAATAAAATAGAGAAAGAAGAGGTAAATAATAAAATAGAGAAAGAAGAGGTAAATAATAAAATGGAGAAAGAAGGGGGAAATAATAATACAGAGAAAAAAGGGGGAAATAATAATACAGAGAAAGAAGAGGTAAATAATAAAAAAGAGAAAGAAGAGGTAAATAATAAAATAGATAAAGAAGAGGTAAATTATAAAATCGAGAAAGAAGAGGTAAATAATAAAACAGAGAAAGAAGAGGTAAATAATAAAATGGAGAAAGAAGGGGGAAATAATAAAATAGTGAAAGAAGAGATAAATAATAAAATGGAGAAAGAAGAGGTAAACAATAAAATAGAGAAAGAAGAGGTAAATAATAGAATAGAGAAAGAAGAGGTAAATAATAAAATGGAGAAAGAAGAGGTAAATAATAATGTAGAGAAAGAAAAGGTGTTCAGTCCATGGTATTCGCATGGTCCTTCCCTAGGGACGCTTTTCTTTTGCCTCACTTTCATTTATAAAGTAATACATCTTTTAAAGAATTGTGTATAAGTATAGAGGCCCTTTGCCAGTGTTGTGTTTTGTTTGAATCATAATACAAAACCCGATGTATCGATTACTTTTTTTTGCGGCTCGAAGTAGTAGGACAATTCCTTTATTCGAGATGATATGCGAGTTGGACTTTTAATCAACTAGGCTTTTTTGCAATTCTGATATTTCCTTCTCCTAGACAGGTTGCCTTCTAAGATTAACACCTTTCGTAATTATATCAACACATAAAAGTGTGTAATGGCTGAAATTGAAACCAGGCTTTCCAATTCCTCAGTCCTAGCCACGCTCCATGACACCACCGTATTTCTCAATGAAATGTTATAAAACCAAAATATTAATATTTGAACTCAAGTCATGTACGTGAATAGTCTCGTCAAATCGAGGCAGTCATATGAAAGTCATGCATGTAGCCCAACTCGTTAAGAAATGTCTGAACTATCAAATACTAGCAGTATAGCCCGGCGTTGCCCGGGTGTAATGAAAGCTTTAAAACTAATCCATGGTCCTGGAGCTCAGACGTTGGCTCGAAGGACTAAAAAGCAATAGTTGTTCCAGTTAAACCTAAACCGTAAACTGAAAGAAAAATGAATGGATGTAAGTCAAATTTTGATTTCCTGGTATCGATATCAAATAGCTTTTATCGTCGTAAATTGAATTTTAAAGGCTAAATAAGTCTTCTGAGTAAATGGTATCATGGCTGAGACTAAGAACTACAATTATATCTACTTAGAGCCAAACCCGAAGCAAAAACTAAAATAAAAGGACTGAAAAAAAATACAGACATACAGGCAGATAAACAGACACACACACATACATCTTGCCTTTTATATATATATATTATCAGTTTTATGCACTATTGTAAGAACTGCAACCTTAAAATTTCTGAATATCGTGTTTTATGTCTTTGTCTTTGTCTATGAGTGTATCAAATTTGATTGAAATCGGGCCACTCCTTCTATTACCCGATTTTTTCCATTATCGATTTTCGATATTTATCCGGGGGTACCTCGACAAAAAACCTAGCTAAGAACACTCGCAGACGCTTATAGTACAACTGTGTAAATTTTCAAGAAAATCGGTTCAGCCGTTTCGGAGTCTATAGGTAACGAATACACACACACACACAGAGACAAAGTTCCATTTATAAATAAGTTTAGATATACAACCAGTTTTTAAAAAATCAATGATGAAAAATAGCATCAAACAAATAAATCCTTCAAGATTTTGAAAAAGATCTTTTATCAGGTCTTCCAGACTAGCATTACTTTGTCACTTAAGGAAGCAGCTGAGCAGTCAGTGAAATTCTCTCGGTTGAAAAAAATGCACCTTCATCAATGCTTTCTGAAACACGGCGAGAAAACAGTGGGTAGCAGCAGAGATAGTGTTATATATCGACAAACAACAAACACGCATATATATAAAAATATAAAGTTATATTTTTATTAATGACGATGAACCGTGTAGAATAGGGAACAGAGAATTGAGAGAGCGCGCTTCTAATGGGTTGACGGGAGTGTAGTCTTATCTGTTGTGTCTCTCTTCACCGGCCGATCTCTGTTGCTCCTCTACTGGCGAATCCGTGTGCCGAGGTCTTTTTATAATCTTCCAGAACCGGGACTTTTTCTTCCGGTTTTGCCTCGCCCACGCACGCCCACGTAATTCTCAGAGACACCTGTTCTGTTTGCCTCTGTAGTTATTTCCGCTGCTGCCGGAAATAAGGTCAAACGACATCCGTTCCTTTCAACGACCGAAACACCCTTGCTTGCATCAGCCTTCCTCGGGTGGGGCCAGATTGTTATATTACAATAGGAGGGACTATATATCTTTTTAGTCGTGTTGACATCGATGTGTACGACAAACCATCTTTTTCAAATATAAAGATTTTATTTTGCAACAAGTGTTTATAAACTGAAGTAAAAATGTTATTTTTTTTTTCAGAATTTGTAAATTTAAGAACGCTCGTAAATATATATATAAGGCCAACCGAAAAATTGAGATAAATTATGGTGGAAGCTATGTAACTTAATTTAATGCTGGATAAACAACTATTGAATTTTGTTTTCTATATTGTAATTATGAATTATTTTATTTTATATTCAAAGTAATATAGGTTATATGTTTTGAATATATTTTAGTTTATTTTTATCTATAAATATAATATAATATATGTGTGTATGTATGTGCGTATGCGCGTGTGTGTATGTGTGTGTGTGTATAAAAACAAATAAACGTATATCAGCTAATGCAAGCTTCCACAAACTGAAACAAAATATTTTAATTGGAGAATTAATGAGATGATGGCATGGAATTAAATAAATTGATATTCATGCTTGCATATCCAAGTCTACCTCGTTAGCCATACGTCCATATACATCTCTTAATATAATTGTGAATGTTAATTAAACACGCATATGCTAACACGTACGGGGGTCATTCAATGAATAAGGTGTTTTTTTTCTGTATAAGGACTTCTAATAGAGATAGAAGCGTACTTTATTTTCAACGTAGACTCCCAGCAGTGTCACACATTTCTCATATGGCCCAAGCTTCCGTATTCCCTCAGAGTAAAAATCTTTGGACTGGTGTCTCAGCCAATAGCTCACATCACTTTTAACTTCATCGTCACTTCCAAACTTCGTACCTCTCGTGAACGCTTTCAAGAGACTCAACAGGTGAAAGTCTGAAATGGCAAGGTCTGGGGTGTAAGGAGGATGAAGGAGCAATTCCCAACCCAGTTCGTTGATGGTCTTCACCGTTTTCGGCTGCTGTGTGAGCTGACCATCGAATAGGCAAGGTCATCGTTGACAAGTTTGTGTGCTATCCCAACAGATAGACTCAAAGTCCTTGCAATGCCATCCACTGTCACCCTTCTGTCAGACTGAATGAGGTCATTAACTGATTCGATCACCTCAAGTGACCTCACTTCTGTAGGCCTCCCAGACCTGTCTTCATCCTCAACACTGCTCCGTCTTTCTTTAAACAATTTAGCCCACTTGTAGACATTTTTGGCTGAAATATGTGGCACCATACACAGTTTACATTCTCCTATGAATTTCAACTGGTTTGCACCCTTCAGCAACCAAAAACTTGATAACTGACCTCTGTTCAATCTTGGAGCATGCATCTTGTTCGGCCATCTTTGTTAATCTCCAAAACTCTCAAAGTTTTTTTCAATCTGCCAAAAAATTAAATCCCTTTGAAAAAAAGTAAAGGAAAAAAAAAAAAAAAAAGTAAACTTCTATCTATATTAGACGTCCTTATACCGAAAAATTCACCTTAATTATTGAATGACCCTCATATATATATATATATATATATATATATATATATATATATTGTATTTAATAGCAGTGTTTCTTTTGTACAAATTTCGTTCAGGACGTATGTTTAGATATTCAGTATATCAGAGAGTTTAAGCTATTCTATTTGACATTATCAAGAATATTTTAAAAACTAAATATGCATATTTTTATAATGTGTTTTCTTTCATTCACTTAGTGTTTTCTTTTCTGGTCATAATGTACGTAAAAAGTGTTTAAATGTTCTATAGGTTTAAACGTTTCAGCTAATTTAAACTATTTTATATATTCAAACGTTTCAGGTAATATATATATATAATCAGTGATTTTTTTAAACTAGGTATGTTAGTTTTCATAAAGTGTTTTCCTCCATTCATAAAAGTGTGTTCTCTTCTGGGCACAATTTTCTATATATTCAAGCGTTTCAGCGAATCTGCTAAAATGTTTTTACTAAATGTGTTGATTTTTATGTTTTCTAAAGCCGAACAGCAGTTGTTGTAGCAGTTGTTATTATTGACTGTTTATTATTTCTTAAACTATTAATGGTTTCGTTATTGTTAGCCATTCTTTTACATACAAATGATGCTGTTATGGTTGGATTTTCTACGTCTATGTTGTGTACTGTGGTTGTTAGGTCTCCATCTCTGTTTAACTGCTCCTAATTTAGCTATGGTTAGTAAAACGTGACGTTAATCTCTTTGACAGCCATGTAAATGTATGTCCAATATAAACAATTATTAATTTGATTTGATCAGAAATGTTGTTCCTTAAAGGACATTTAAATTTATAAACATTATTATATTGCGATAATAACCCCCTCCACAAGTAAAAAAAGGTTCCAGATAAAAGAAACATTGATAATAAAAAAGAACATGCCAACACTGAATAATATTAAATTTATTTAAACACAGTCACAACGTGCTGACCGTATTCAGAAAATAACAAAACATTCCGATCACCATGGATACACATATATAAAAAAATCTACTTTTTCAGTGAAATAAGTACAAAGATACCCTTGATAATTGCTAACAGAATAGATACATAAATCAGTATTTAAATTATTCGGACATTTTTCCTCATCTTTGTTGTCATTTGCACAACGTTTCAGTCGTTTTACGCTCCAGCCTTCTTCAGGTGCTAAGAATTTCGAACAGTGTACAACGGCCGAAACGTCGTACAAATGCTAACAAAGATGAGGACAATAGTCCGAATAATGTAAATACTCATCTCAGAAATATAGACAAATATATTGATCATTTAAACAGTTTTTACGCACTTCATATTCACAAAAGAAAACTGAATACAAGCTTAATCGTAAGAACTTGTCAGTCGTCTTTAATTTGTATGCATATATATATATATATATTCACTACCGTCCATAATTTTTAGGCCACCCCAGTGTTTTAAAAAATGATGCATTTCATACTATTTTTTAGTATTTATTGCCAAGTGAATAATCGTAAATGAAAATAGAATGGTTCTTTTGTTAATACTGCACAATAACATGTGCATCAAATAAATTAATAAATATTTAATAATTACCTATATTGCAGTTTCATCAATAAAAGAATGAAGAAAATTAAGGGTGATTAGGACGAGTTCATCTTTGTTTCTATCCCTTGGAAAATTTTGCAAAGTAATAATAACAAAAGAACCATTCCATTTCATTTGGCAATAAATACTAAAAATAGTATGAAATACATAATTTCTTTTAAATAACTGGGTTGGCCTAATATTTATGGCCGGTAGTATATATATATATATATATATATATATATATATATATATATATATATATGTAATCTACAGGGTGCGATGAGTAAATTGTCACTTTTTGCATTGTAAAATTTTGCAAAGTAATAATAACAGAAGAACCATTCTATTTTCATTTAGAATTATCCAAGTACTAAAAATAGTATGAAATACATAATTTATTTTAAAAAACTGGCGTGACCTAATATAATCATGGCCGGTAGTGTATATATACACTCTTCTGCAAATTAATGTATTGACGATGTTTTTCTTTTCCAACTTCGCACGCACGCACACACACACACACACACACACACACACACATGTGCGTGTGTATGTGTGCTCATATATATATACATATATGTGTGTGTGTATGTGTGCGCGTGCGTGCGCGCATGTGTGTGATTGTGTGCAAGGGCCGGTTGAAGTTATTTATAAAATAAATAATTTCAGGCTTGATTTTGACAATCGAGATGAGCAGTGCATCATTTTATTTCTGGAATTATTTTATAGAAATATAATAAAAAGTATTAAGAAATGTTGATCGATTATTCTTTGTCCAAAAAAGGATGAGAGAGATCAAACACAGACCCACTGCAAAGCTTAAACAATATTTGCTTCACTCTACCTAGAAAAACAGACACACATGCAAACTCACACGCTGTCGGTTTGTCTGTCTTTTTCGTACACCCTTGTTCAAATTAATTGAAACACAACAAAATCATTTCTTCGTAAGACATTTCACACTTTCCCTGATCGTGTATATGTCGTTTCTTGGCGTTGTTTTTCCCTTTCGACCGCATTTTTCTTTACGTTTTAGACTGATTGATTCAGTTTGTTTCTTTGCCTTAATGACACAACTGACAGATGAAAGGCTGACACCAACAATATCCGCGATTTCTCTGTAAGGCTTGCCTGTGTGTTCGTGCAGCGTTACAATTTTCGTACGATTCCTTGAAGTAACGTCCATCGAGGACAATGGCCGTAGGAAAACTAATCGACAGCCGAGTTAATAGTGTCTGGGCGTGATAAAGATTTGATGAAATTACAGATGACGCAATTTTTTCAAGACCAAACAAATTTTATCATAGACCCTGAAAATAGACTCATATTACTGGACACCTCTGTATTGACTTAATCTGAAGAAAAAATCGAAATTGATTAATCCTGTATATCTAGTGGGTCTAAAACTGACCGTTTACTGGAAACGAAAGGAAAATAATGCAGCTGTTTAAGTTAACTTGAACTGGGATGTGTATGTATGTATGTATGTATGTTGTGGGTGCGTCTCCGAGTTATTATCAGAATGTTCGCTTTCTGACCATGAAGCCGGGTTCGAATCTCACCATAGTCAATTTGTCAGAAAGGTGAATTCTTGATGTGACCAATCTGATGGAGGCAATCCAGCGTGCGACATATTTGGAAAGTTTCTGAAAATCATATCACTGGTTGACCCAAGCCTTGTGATTGAAATTTGGTAGACAGCTCTATTTGAGGATTCATCGATGGTCGCGCTGACTTGAAGTTACAAGTCATCGTGACCGCGGGTTTGAGCGTCCTGGCCTAGTTCACGCTAGATAACGCGCTCTCTCCCAGACACTGTAACTAAGGTACTCTCAGCATATTGCAGTATAAAGCACAGGTGGGCTCTGTGGGTGTAGAACAAACACAAGTGTGCCTGAGCAGGCGTCTGCGATGGGGATTAGCTAACCGCTAAGTTAGACGGGTATCCTCTAATACGAATGGCCAGCCATTATGTATGTATGTATGTATGTATGTATGTATGTATGTGTTATTCGATTATAGGTGGATATATCTACCTCGATAAATATATAATTATGTGAACAATATAATCTTAAATTATAGAGACTTTTCTTCTATCTAGTTTTAACATAATTTCATATACTAAATATAGATACATATATATTTTTAATTATGTGTAAATTTATCAACATATACATAATTTCATAAGATGATGATCGTTAAATGTATGGAACTGCCAGTCATTATGCGGTGTTGGAATCTATGTCCTCATTGTTTAAATCTAAAAAAGCTCTGTCCCCGGGATTCAACGAGAAATATGTGTTCTTTTAAACCATATGCTGATTTCGTTTTTAAGTTTACACTCCAAGCAAGGCAAGAAAGCCACTTGGACACAAGCATAAACTGAGATCAAATGCATATCAAAAAAAGAGAAAGGGTTTTAAGAATGAAGCTCAATAAAAGAAAGGGAATTAAGAATACAGAATATAACGACTGACATTGCATTTTAATTTTTGAAGGTAAATAAGTCGGAAGAAATTTTCATAAGCGTATATCCGAGTGAAGTAACTCAGTTTTAATATAGAGATTTTCTAAGCACAGCTTAGATTTGACACAAGGCCAAAATATGGGACACCCAGTTAGGATCGAACTTACTGATAAACTGTGATGATTCTAGTGAGGTAAGTTTGCTAACTATTACGCCATGTCAACGTACCCTAATAAGAAAATTACCCTGCCCCACTTACAGCGGCGAGTTGTGACATATGTTCAGTTTTTAAGGTAGGCACCTGAACGTATCGACACGGGCTACGAATAAACATTGCCAGGCCCCATGAGCCCATATTTTGTGGGTAATGGATGTTTAGTTTGGGAAGAGGCAATCAGCTTATAATTTCACACAGTGACAAATTATTAACGAGACAGCATTTCAAGGAAGTAAGTACTTTTCAAACATGAATAATTCCAACAATGAATGGGTAAGAAATCCATATCTTGTGAGTGAAGATATCATTCCTGATGAGGACTATCCAGCAAAAGAATTTCTCACACGCAGGATGAACAATGCATGTAAGCTTTTGTTTGAGACCAAGTCCAGTCTAGACATCTTTTGGATCTCTCGTCTGCAGGATATATACCAACACTAGCCTCTAGAGCAGTACAAGTTCTTATAGGATTTTCAACCACTTATCTATGTGAACAAGCCTTTTCTACTGTCCTTGGAATGCAGACCAAGACGACTCCCGAATAGCCCTTTCAGTCACAAAGCCAAGAATAAATAAACTGGCACAGGATATACAAGCACAACACTCACATTAAGAATCACAGCAAGTTTACGGCTACTATACCTCTGATTATTATAGATTGGTACTATTGTATTAAATAATTTCCATTAACTTTGTCTGCTTTTGATGTGTGAAAATATAATTACTTCTTTTCCTATAATACGTGTATTTGTTCATTGGGGTAATGGATTATAATGAAATTGTATTTTGGGGTGATAGCAGCAAAATTTTGAGAACCTCTGCTCTAGTGCAATGAAATGATGCTTTTCCAAGCATCTATTTATCTAGACATCCTGGCTTCAATTGTATTGTGTATTTAGATGAATCGTCACAGGGTATCTCAAAGTTTCGGCCTGGTGTCAAATGTAAGCTACGCTTAGAAAATCACCATTTTATTACTGACGCTGAGGATTTTACTGTTTTTTTAAGACTTCATTTCTCATTTTGACTGAGTAAATATCGATCATTCTTTTATTGTGAATTTAGAAATAATTTTTTTTAATTATTTTAATTCATTAAACAAACCACATCGAAGTATTCTTATCTATCACGTATTCTGAGAGCCCTACAATTCATGCTAGGATTCATATCTGAACAATATAAAATAAGCAGATGATACAGTACTGAAAAAACAAGAGACAATCGCTTCTAACCCCACCCCATTAGCATGGATCAGATTAGTGTCTCTGGAAGCAAAACAGTGCACCTCTTCGGTCGAAAACTCTTAGCAGAACTCAAGTGGCATGACTACACCAAGTCAATAATGTTGAGACACCGGAAAGTTTTGCTAGAAATAGAGAAAGTTGTGCTAGAAATAGAGAAAGTTTTGCTAGAAATAGAGAAAGTTGTGCTAGAAATAGAGAAAGTTTTGCCAGAAATAGAGAAAGTTGTGCTAGAAGTAGAGAAAGTTTTGCTAGAAATAGAGAAAGTTGTGCTAGAAATAGAGAAAGTTTTGCTAGAAATAGAGAAAGTTGTGCTAGAAGTAGAGAAAGTTTTGCTAGAAATAGAGAAAGTTGTGCTAGAAGTAGAGAAAGTTTTGCTAGAAATAGAGAAAGTTGTGCTAGAAATAGAGAAAGTTTTGCTAGAAATAGAGAAAGTTGTGCTAGAAATAGAGAAAGTTTTGCTAGAAATAGAGAAAGTTGTGCTAGAAACATAGATTGCTATGTCATGCCTGTTTTTCATTATGGCAGTGGATGCTGGGCAATCTTCTCAAGCGTGAAGGAAAGATTTGAAACAACCGAAATGCGGTTCTACAGATGGATGATGAGCATACCATAGACCGAACATGTGAACAGCGATGAATTTTTTGGAGAGGATGAAAACGAAAAGGAAACATACTTAACCTCAGGAGAAAACAACTGAAGTTCCAAGGATATGTTATGAGGAAGAAGGGCTTGGAGAATCTGACATTCACAGGTCATATAGAGGGAAAGAGAAACAGGAGAAAACAATGAGTATCATACTTGATGGGCTTTTTTCTAATCCTTCCTTTCTCATTTTGACTGTGTAAATATCGATTATTCTTTTATTGCGAGTTTAGAAATATTTTTTTAATTATTTTAATTCATAAAACAAACCACATCGAAGTATTCTTATCTACTACGTATTCTGAAATCCCTACAAGTCATGCTAGGATTCATCACTGGAGACCACAATCTGAACAATATAAAATAAGCAGACGATACAGTACTGGAAAAACAAAGCTGCTATCTGTTAACGACAAGAGAAACAGTGCACCTCCTCGGCCGAAAACTCTCAGCAGATCTCAAGTGGGATGACTACTTCGAGCCCATAGTTAAATCTGCTGCTAGGAAGGTTGGTTCACTGTGTAGGGCCAGGAATTTTTTTTCCGTCTGAATTCTTCCTGTACATATAAAAATCTACCATCTGCCCGTGTATTGAATACTGCAGTCACATCTGGACGGGGCCCCTACTATTCACCTTGGAGTTCTTGACAAAATCCAACGGAGAATCTGCAATGTGATCGATCCCGACTTGGTAGCTCAGTTGCAGTTATTTTCTCACCGGCGTAATGTGGCTTCCCTATGTCTTTTTTACAAATTATTTTTACGGCTTCTGCTCCGACGTGCTTAGCTCAGTGGTGCTCACTCTGCATGAATTTACTCGAGCTACTAGACTAGCAACTAGGTTCTATCCTCTTACAGTAAAACTATGAAAATATGACTGTAACTTCTACTCTGTTAGCTTCTTTTATCGTATTTCCCGCCTGTGGAATTACCTTCTGTATACGTGCTTCCTCGATAACTACGATCTACAAGAATTTTAAATGTAAGGTCAACTGTCATTTCTTATCCCTCTGACTCGCATTCTTTCCCTCATGGTCTTTTCCCAGTCTATTTTAATCTCATCGCACAAGTATTCTCATCCTTCTCTTACCCACCCTCTCTGACATCCCCTATAACTTGTTCCTGTTTCTCATCATTTTCTTCCTATGTAACCCCCTAGTGACAATAAAACTGTCTTGCTTGGGTTGAAATGATTAAAAAAAAAGACACGTAAAAAAAAAAAATCAACAAAAAGACCTCCTACAGACGGTAGCTGAATAAAGCGGAAAAAATTAACTACATATATTGCAATTGAGTAGTGAGTTCGATCCTCACTGTATGTCCCTTACATTCGACCTTCTGTCACATCTAAGCTACGCTAACTAAATACAAGAAAACTGAATGCATAGTCATCAGTAGATTTGTTTGTTTGTTTTTTTTTATGTTTAACAGCCTATCAACAACTAAAGGGTCATTTAAAGCCGGGAATGTATTTTTATTTTAAATCACAATTATTTCCTAGAAGCAGGCTCATTCGGTAACGTTGTTGGTAACATTTTTCATTCAAAAAAGTTTTGTTGGTAAATACTTTCATAGCATTTTAACCTCGGTTTGGAGAACAACTATTAACCCATAGCTGGGACCCTAACAGGTACTACCACTCCGGGTCAGGTTGGACTTGGGAACAGAGCAATTAAGAGATGGTTCCATGTTCCTCACAACCTCTCAATCAGAGGCCTTGCTGCCGGATGCAGTTTACGGTCATACCAAGGACCTCATCAGTAGAAAGAGGAGCCCAAAATGCAGGCGGAAGATACTAAAATCAAGAAGGTACAGAAATTTAAATACCTGAGAAGGCTAAAGGTGCAATACCGATATCCAAACTGGAATTGGCATGATCAAGGATGCATTCCAGAGGCTGAGTAGACTGTTGAGACAGCGGAAAATTTCTCTAGAAACAGAGAAGAGAGTACTAAATTGCTATATCATATCTGTTCTTCATTATGTCAGTGAATGCTAGACAATCTTCTCAGACATAAAGGAAAGACTTGAAACAGCCGAAATGTGGTTCTACAGATGGATGATGAGGATACCATGGACCGAACATGTGAACAGCAATGAGATTTTGGAGAGGATGAAATCTGTTGTATCCCGGGAGGGGATAAACAGAGAAAGAATAGTGCAAGAAATAACTCTTAACACTGAGGATATATGAATAGAGATTTATTACACCTCAGTACAATAAACCAAATACACGGACACCAACGAACAGTTAACAAGAATAACAATCAAGAAGGCAATAGTCGATCCTTTGATTGGAAATATTTTTTAGGCTTGAAACTCGATTTGTTCGTAGCAATTTACAGCGACAGAGCGGAAGGAGGAAAATCGATCAGGCAAAAATCACACATAAATTATAGTGCTTAAAAGAGATCAGCAGATAATAATATTGTTACTATTTTATTATTTGTTGTATCGTGGAGGAATTACAATACACAGATATAAATAAGTAATACGTTTATTCTCGGTAGATGCAGTAGTACACGTTCGTGTAGCGGGGCAACAACTAGTGAGCTGAGTAGACATCGACGTTGCTTAGCCGTCGGATGCCGACTCCGCTGTCGCTATTCGATATAATCCTTTATATATTGTGAAACCGTATGCTACGTGTTCGAGCTACGTCACAACATTATTTCATATCAATTTATGTATATATATATATATATATATATATATATATATATATATCCCAAACATAATTTTTAATGCGAATATTTGTGGGTAAAGTAGTGTACAATAATTATTAGGAGTGCTGTTAA
Organism: Ascarosepion bandense; assembly: GCA_037127315.1. Taxonomy (NCBI): domain Eukaryota; kingdom Metazoa; phylum Mollusca; class Cephalopoda; order Sepiida; family Sepiidae; genus Ascarosepion; species Ascarosepion bandense. Next base: position 322,368 of record JBBBDQ010001615.1, on the reverse strand, counting down.
CCTTGCTTACAACTCGGTTCTAAAGGTTTGCTTATTATCCCTAGGTTTAGAAATACTTGAAAACTCGACTTGTACGCCGCAATTTACGGTACATATAATTATTTGATTTTATAAAGTTTGAATGGTTTAAATGCATTTCGTTCCTGTTTGCACCTTTAATGACATAACTGTACAGCCAAGAGTAAGGTTGACCAGACTGAGGGGGAGGGACATGTATTATTCCGATATCTTATTTAATACGGTAAGACCGGGAACGTAAGAATCTCTACTGGCAGCAAACTGCTTGCATACGGACAGGTAACGATTATGCAAAGATAGAAATGGGCGTAAGACAAGGATGTGTTCTTTCACCGGATCTATTTAACTTGTACGGCGAAAATAATTTGAGTAGCCTAGATGTTATTCCAGGATTTGTCATCGAAGGCCACAATGTGAACATCACAAGATACGAAGACGATACAGTGCTGATTGCAGACACGGAAAGGAAACTACAATACCTCCTACAGAAGGTAGCTGAAGAGGGTGACAAAAAAGACTACAAATAAACTGCAAGAAAACAGAATGCATGGTCATCAGCAAAATGAGCAACCCAAAATGACAAATTCAGGTGAGGGATATTAAAATCAGGCAGGTACAAAAATTTAAATACCTGGGAAGTGTTCTAACAGAAGACGGAATGTGCGACACAGGGATCCGAAGGTGAATTGGCATGGCGAAGGACGCATTGCAGAAGCTGAGTAGAGTATTAAAAGACAAGATGTTTTCACTAGAAACCAATAAGAGAGTACTGGATTGCTGTGTGATGTCTGTTTACCAATATGGCAGTGAAAGCAGGACAATGTCATCAAAGATGAAGGAAAATCTTGAAGCAACTGAAATGTGGTTCTACAGAAGAAGGCTGCGGATATTGTGGACCGAACAATGATGAGGTTGTAGAAAGGATGGAAACAAGAAGGAAATTAATATTGAGCATCAGGAAGAGACAACTGAAGGTGGCGCAGTGGGTATAGAGGCGTATTTTCGGAGCCTTTTATATTCAGTGTCAGATAGATTTTGACAACGGGATTATGTTGGTGGGTTCGTGTCACTTGTCATAATTTGTATTTATTTCTGAGATAAGTAATCTTAAAACGTCTTGGAATTATTTCACACTTTTGTTCTTATTTTGGTTGATATATGTGTTATAATAGACTCAACGTTTCGACCAAGTACCAATAATCAACGAGATAATCTACATCAGCCAATCTATGGGCACCTGATGATGACCAACGGGTATTTGGTGGAAACGTTGTGTCTATTATAACACCTATATCAACCAAGAATAGAAAAAAATTCGAAAAAAGTTCGAAAAATGTTCTAAATAGTTAATTCTAAGATTATTCAAAATACTATGTTTAGAATGGCTCATGATTGAACATAACATACATTCATTGTCTGTTATATTTATATATATATATATATATATATATATATATATATATATATATATATATCAAGATGTGGTATATCTACAAAAGTAATATAAACAAAATGAAAAAGAATACAAATGAAATCGGCTAGATTATATACAAAATACAAAAATAATTATAAATTAAATTTAAATTTCCCAGCTTCTCTAGCGCTTGTAGAGTCGCACCAACAAAACATCGGGGTGGTAACAACTGTTAGGGTCCTAGCTATGGGTAAATAGTTACCCCTCCCTAACTAGGGTAAAATAATTTTAGATTTTTATTGTAAAAATACCAGCAGTACTCTTTTTTCAAAAAATATAACCAACCAAACAATTATCAACATTCATCCGTCACACCCAGATGGTGCATAGGGCATCAACTTTTTGTTGCTGTAACAAACTGTTTTTACGGGACAGGGTTGTTATCCCTGCGACTAACCCATAGCGATTACAGCGCCTGATATTCCCAAACGGTTACTCATTTAAGCACTGACTAGTCTCGATGTTACTTAACTTCGGTGAGCGGACGGGAACTGGTGTATTATAGCAATAGGCAACCAAATAATTATGAAAAAGAAATATTACCAGATATACATTTTTCTCTCGATTTTCACAGAAATACGTCAATGAAACCTGATCCACAAACTGATTTCATACAAAGTATACATGCTCTATTCTTAAAAACCTATCTTTAAAAAATCTTATGGTCGTTAAATAACCATTGAGGCTGATATGCCGTAAAATCACATAAACCTAAACTGTGCACGACAAACTGATTTCTTACGAAAAAATACATGCTCTATTTATACAAACCCTACTCTAAAATCTTATGGAACTTAAATAATCCATTGAGGTTAATTCTTATTAGGCGAAATGTATCACACGAAAACTTTCTAACCAACTTTGTCATTCATTTTTGCCAAAATATTGTTCATGATATAATCGTTATTATTTGATTACGGGATGTAATTTTTTATATATCAGACTAAATTGTTGCCTGAGACATTATAAAATATTATTTAAAGATGTTGTATTAAGCTTGAAAATCTTCATTAAATGTTATAAATTGAAAATATATAGGAATTTTTTAATATTAATTTTTTAAATAATTTCTTTATTTGATGCATATGTGCGGTTACATTTTAAAATAAATCGAGGATTGCAATTTCAATTAATACTATTTTAATACACTTTGCACCGTACGCCTAAAAAATCGTGGAGATTGTATTTTAATGTTTAATTGAAATCATATAAATTAGAGGCGCAGTCACCTGCAGACACGTATGCGAAAGGTTATCTAGGATAAATTTAATAAAAGCAAAAGTTGCCTCCTTTCCGTTAAAATTAAGAATGCCACCGATATCATCGTCCAAACGACCTCAAATCGATCTGGAACAGGCATTCGCCAGAGAGACGTCAGTATAATCAGTCTTAATTGGAAAAATTGTAATATATATATATATATATATATATATATATATATATTTAGAGATCGATGTATAGAGGCACACACACACACAAGTATATATATATTACATATATATATATATATATATATATATATGTAATATATATATATATATATATATATATATATATATATATCAACGAATTGAGTTCTTTCGGTGACTGGCGTGTGTATAGACTGCTTATACACAACGCGTTAAAATTTACTTTCTCTGATTCTATACGCCTATGGCTTAGGGGTTAGCGACTCCGACTGACACCAAATCGGCTGAGTTTTGATCTCGGCCAGAAGCAAGTGGATATCTAGCCACACTGATGATCGGTGATACAGCGAAACAGGTTTGTACGTGGATGACGAATATATATATATATGTATATAGATACATTAATGTATATTTGGGCAGCACTCTTGCATTTAAACAAATTCCATTCAAAACGACACACAAAATAATTTTTTATTTCATTTTTCAAGTATTCTAACATGTTCCCTTTTTCGTTGGATATAATGAAGGTAAAGATGTTCCATAATTTTTAACTTTTCAAGCGCTTTCAGCCTATTCACAGGCCATTACTAAAGATGTTATTTTTCCAGTGTTGTATGTTTGACTAATATAATTTTTCTGTTTTTACAATTTTTTTTTTGGAGTACAGTTCTTTAAAGCTGTCACGTGATGCACGTGGCGGGCATCGTGTGAGCGTCTGTCTATTTTTTTAAAAAAAGATATTCAAAACTTCATTTCCGCTGGTAAATATTTTAAAGTTGATGGCAGGAGGATATTATTTTTTTATATCTGGTGCTTCTCATATAGCGAAGATATTTTGATTCAAATAGTTTTTTTCTTTTTTTTCTTTTTTTTTGTAATTTCAACCAAAATTTTTCTTAGGGGTTCTAGTAAATTATGGGGAAATAAATGTTTTTTTTATTGCAGTATTATTACTAGAAAGGTAGTATATAAGGTGTCTACCCTGGGAAGTGCTAGTATAGCTAATATAGACGAAATACAATGCCCTGTACAAAAATATATTTCATGTCATAAATCTATATTTATGACATGAAATATATTTTTGTACAGGGCATTGAAATTCATACACTAACTAAATCAACTACATCATTGATTAACAAATAAAATTATTCTTACAAAAAATACATGACACTAACATTAAAAATTGCATGCAAGACAAAAATCAACATATTTTATTGCAGCCAAATGAACATTAATTATAAACAGGACAAATGTTCTATACGAAAAATTATTTAAAAATTATTTTTTTATTCGTATCACCCCGAGCAAGCTGGTAACGCCACTGATGTGCAGGGGGCTACGTAATAGTGAAAAGATTGAAAAAAGAGAAAGCCGGAAACCACATCCTAAACAGGGAACAAGGAATGACCGTCTTAACCTGTTCAATAGACGTGGATGGAGTGTGAACCTGGCGATAGATAGATCTATCTACTCCAATTAAACACCATATGTCTGCCTTAATTCCTTAAAAACATAAAATTTATAATATATTATAGAAATAAAAGATAGCTAACCTTGTTGTTTATAATAATAATAATAACTTTAGAAATCTGAACTAGTAATGACTTATATAGTGTATTTGTGAGATTAGCTAAGTGACAAACCTCTCCACATTAATCTTATTTATGCTCTGTCTCTATCTCGATATCAAGCACTTTACGACAAAAAATTTAATCCTAAAATATCTTTTGATCAGTAAACAAATTTTGGCACCAAGCATCACCACAATTCAACATATATATATATATCAGCATGCGGTGTAGATATAGATGAATCCAAAGGAGTATCCTGTAATTACAATGGTAGGATAACTCTCTAAGAGAGCTCTAAATATATATGTATATAAATACATATAGAACAAATATAAGAAAAATTAAGGCAGACCCGTTATTTCATGGTAAATCGGAAGTTTGGCTTATTTCAGGCAAACCATCATCAGCTTCCGTCTTTATTGTACAAAAGATTTTACACGATTCATGTAAAATCTTTTATACAATAAAGACGGAAGCTGATGATGGTTTGCCTGAAATAGGCCTATACTTTCAATTTACCATAAAATAACGTGTCTGCCTTAATTTTCCTTATATATATATATATATATATATATATATATATATATAGATAGATAGATAGATAGATAGATAGATAGATAGAGAGAGAGAGAGAGAGAGAGAGAGATAGATTAGGTTGTTACAAACATAATGGCCGATTTAAGAAATGAAATTTTATTATTGAAAAATTAACTGTAGAAATGTTCAAATTAGTCAAAATACGAGCCTTGATAAACTGTGCACCTCTGCTATCGATCGACGAGATTATTCATTCTCTGTTTATAAAACGTTATTGGCTTGGATACAACGAAATCTTTAAAAGCTGAATACACCTCTGGTGCGGACTTAAATGTTTTACTATTTAAAAACGTGCCTGACAAAACGATAATCAGTCGTGAAAGATCAGGAGAATATGAAGGAGGTGGCAACTCTCATATTCGAAGTCTGTGAGTTTTTGCAATGTCATTCTTGCAACATGTGGCCGCGCACTATCGTTGAGCAGAATTGGGCCACGTTGATTCACAACTGCAGGTCTCATTTTGTGAAGGCGTGCAAGCATTTCAGCACGTTCATTGCAGTAAAGCTCTATATTATTGCTCTGATTGGCTTCTAGAATGCTGTAGCAGATAACAATAATTGCAGACCACCAGACGTTCACCATCATCTTTTCCCAATGCAACGTTGGCGTTGGGAAATGTTTGAGAGATTTCTCACGAATCAAGCCATTGACCTGATTGTTTATCATAAAAGATCCACTTTTCCTTACAAGTGATTATTCGGTCAATAAAAGGATTATTGGTGTTATGCAGAAAGAGCATCGAGGTTTTTCGCCTTGCAAATACTCTTCAAATGCCGTGAGCCAGTTACAGTGCCGACACCAAGCGTTTGAGATATTTCTCTGACATTTTGACATAGGGTTTTACTAAACAATTGCTTGTATTTATTCATTTTCATATCTGTCTTACCGTCTTTTACCTTCTTCACTTTCAAGGCTCTCATCTTCAGTACAGTCTGCAATCACTTTCGTTTTGTCCAGTCACTTGTGGACCCATCCCCCCATGATCTGCTGATATTGGCAAGCGTTTTGGGAGGCATCGTATCCAAGTTTGAACTCATGCAAGAATAGTAAATAAAGTTCATGTTTTGTCATGATCATAATTAGGGACCTCAATGCTTCAAAAATTTAAGATTATTTCTGTCTGAAAATGAATTAAAAATGATCAAAGTGCACTCTCTAATTATTATGTATAGCAAAATTCACCTAATATATAGCACGGCTACTATGTTAAAATAGCCATTCAAAATACAACACTTTGAACGGCCATTATTTTTGTAACCTAATATTAGGTTGTCTCAAAAGTTCATAAACTCTTGCAAAAATTTGAAATTTTACTCGCCAAGTAATCTAAGATTACCAGAAAACACTTGCAAAAATTAACATTTTACTCGCAAAAACAACAAAAATTATTCCTCAAAATAAAGCCCATCATTTTCCAAGACTTTCTGCCATCGATCTGCAAGCTTTTGGATCTGGTCAAAGTAACATTCAGCCAGTTTCGAATCAAAAAATTCTTGACACGCTTCCTCGACTTCATCAAACGAGTCGAATCGGCAGCTCTTCAGAAAGTGTTGCATTAAGCGGAAAAGGCCGTAACCTGATGGAATACAGTCAGGGCTGTAGGCTGGATGTGGCAGAACCTCAACGCCGTCCAGCACTTCAAACTTGTCTTTGGTCTTCCTGGCACTGTGTGGCAGAACCTCAACGCTGTGCAGCTCTTCAAACTTGTCTTTGGTCTTCCTGGCGGTGTATGGCTTGGCATTGTCCTGCTGCATAAAGGCGAGCTTTCGGTTGATCAGAGCCGGGTACTTTTGCTTCAACTTTTCGTAGACCCGCTCAAGTTGCTGACAGTAAAGTTCGGCACTGATGGCATGACCATTCGGAACCAACTCAAAATGCACGATTCCTTCAAAGTTCCCTCAAACGTCAACATGACTTTCTTGCCGAATCGATCTTGTTTTGGAACCGACGTTCTCTCTTGCCCTTTCTGAACTCATCGGTTGTATCGATTGTGCTAGACCAGATAGACACATTTCTCAAGTGTTTACGAATTTTTGTAACAACCTAATATATATATAATTTCCCGCGTATACAGAAAGACAAAGAAATTTGTTGGCAGTTCGGCCAGGCTACAATTGGAGAAGAAATGTGTTTCTCTGTCATATATATAATTAAATTTTCAGTGACTGTGAATGGACTCATTTTTTACTTAAGAATTCGGCGTGGTCTTCTATTTAAGGTTTCGTTTTTCTTTTTTAATTTAGAAAGCACCTGACTGACTCTAAAACACCGTAAATGAAGCTTTTGACCTTTGCAATGTTAGCCCTAATTTTTTCTGCATTTATATCTGCTGTCACGGGTAAAATTACTTCTTCCGCTTTTCTCTTTTATTTGTCACTTGTCGTTTATTTTTCTTTCCATAACGTCCAATATTTTTACAAGGTGGGTGGCGTATCCATCATTCAATGACTGCGTCTAGCTGAAAAATAATTGTGAGAAATACGGCCAAAACGAATGCCTGTTTCTGAAGCAAAGTTTTTCATTACTTACATCGTTCGGACTGTTGTCCGCATCTTTATTGCTATGTTTACAACGTTTCGGCCGATGTACAGTCAGGCTTTCTTCAGATGCTAGGAATTTTGAACCAAACAATTTGTTTCGATCACTGGGGTATATAATCTCATTTTTGTGCCATGCCACTTCAGGATGCTCTGTAATTATCTCCCTTTAACTTAACTCTCAAAATTATTTGTTATTTGAGAGTACAACGACCGAGACGTCGTAAACATAGGAAAAAAGAAAGAAAGAAAAGAAGCAAGCAAGAAAGAAAGAAGGAAAAAGAAGGAAATAAGGGGAAAGAAAGAAAAGAGAAAGAAGGAAAAAAGCAAGAAAGAAGGAAAATAAGAATAAAAGAAAGTAATGGAAAAAGAAAGAAAAAAGAATTTAATGAAGGAAAGAAAGAAGGAAAGGAATAGAGAAAGAAAGAAGGAAAGAGAAAAAGGAAAGAAAAAAGAAAAAGATAAAGTGGAAAGTAAGACGGAAAGAAAGATAGAAAGGTAAAAATAAGAAAAGAAGGAAAAAAGGGAAAAAAGAAAAAGGGAAAGAAAAAAAAAGAAAATGAAGAAAAGCAAGAACGAAAGAAAGATATAAATAAATAAACGAAAAAAGTATGAAATAAAGAAAAAAAGAAAGAAAGAAAGGAAATGAAACACTGAAAGAAAAAAAGAAAGGAAAAAATTAAATAAAGAAGGAAAAGAAGAAGGAAAGAAAGAAAAAAAGAAACGCTTACAGCATCAAAGAAAGTAACACATGAGTATTCTTTCACTGACAAATTCAAGTATTTATCACAAATGTATAAATTATATCCAAAGATTTTAAATCGGTTCCATTCTTAGTACATTTCCTCTTCTTCTATGTGCCATGTCCTTTCAGGACGTAGGAGATCATGGTATTCTAGGTTTCCCTCTCCTTGGCGGCTGTTAGCACGCTTTCTCCTTTTACACCCGTTCTGCCATCCGCCCACTCAGGCCAGTCAAAAACGTTACACACTGTTTTCCCCTGTCTCTCCTTCCCTCTACCTAGACTGTTAGTATCAGATTCTCCGAACCCCCTTCCTCATTGCATGTACCAGGAATTTTAGCTGTCTCTTCCTGATGAATCCTTGTTTCAAACTAAGGTCAGCTCAGCATAATTTTACAATGAACTAAAGGTTGTCTTTCTGGGTGTTGAGGAAAAACAAATATACCAGATCAAGAGTGTGCAACAAGGATTAAATTTCAACCTTAGCCATACTACTGCAATATAATTTTAATGAAATAAACATGAGAAAGGGAATCATTGAATCTCAATGAAAAAAGAAAGAAAATTAACTGCTAAATCATTGTTTTTAATATATTAATATTCTGGTATCTAACAATGGAAAACGTTCTGGCTAGTATGTATTGTCATTGACGATTGATAGCAATGGTTATATTGGCCTTTTTCCTTTTCGTCTTAAAACAAATCCCTTTACGACAAAAACAATGAAAAAAAGAGAAAAACCAGTAAAAAAAAAATATCTCATACTCACCTCAACTAAGATAGATAAATAGATAGATAACCTTGTTCCCCTTTTTATTATATGGCTCTTTCTTTCTTTCTTTCTTTCTTTCTTTCTTTCTTGCAAGGCCATAATGATTCATATGTCTTAACTTTTGGGTAATCAGACTCATCATTAGCTTTGATTTTTCGTTATGAGGGTACCAGGTTGGCAATTGGCTAGCTGCTGCAAACGACTGGTGATAAGGAGCCCGAATTTTTTCGTATCGCTTAGAGAGGCTGCTTAGATCGAGAGTCTCATTACATTTAGGTATTTGTAGCGCAATTTCACGCATAGGTAAAGGTATCACCTGATATTTACGGAGGATACATTACTTCTCTGGACACATACCCATGGCACAAGATTGGCTGGTTTCTCAGCCTTCATTAACTAGCTATGTTATGAATAAGAAAGCCTGCCTAATGGCTTTTCGACCTTGATGAAGGACCGTGATGGTTGGCGTCATAGACTCAGGAATAAAAATATATATTTTGTATATTTGGGCAGTAACTTTTCATTCAAACATGTTTCTTTGGATATGACAGACAATTTTGATTATTTTTTAATTAATTTTTCTAGTAATCTTGTTTTTTTTTTCCGTTTGGGGATTGCAAAAATAAGGGTAAAAATGACCAGTAGTGTCTATAAGCGTTTTCGTCTACTTTAGCCATGTTCAAGAGATTTGTTGGTAATTTATTTTCACGGTTGTCTGTTAAGATGTAACTGTAACATGCATATTGCGGAGTAGAGTATCTTTTATTCCGAGTCTAGAGAAAGGAAATGTTTAGAATATATATATATATATATATATATATATATATATATATATATATGCTATAGTCATCCGCAGACAGATCTGTTTTGCTGTATCACAGCTCATCAGTACGGTTAGACTCCGATTGCCTTTTAAATATATTGCCTTATATATATATATATATATATATATATATATATATATATATATATATATATATATATGCTGTTAAATATAAGTATAGTTTAATCATGAGCCTTTCTAAACATTGTATTTTGGCTTTAACTTCAGGTGAAAATAAAGATAAAAATTGTCCAACATTTGGATATTTCTTTTATTCTCAGCTTTCGGCTCACATGAGATGTCCATAGATTGGCCGCTTTGTTTTATCTAGTTGATTATTGCGAAATTCTTTCATGTTGGAATTTGGTTTGCCACTACCAACTAGAATATACTAATACATTCATAACCAACTATATCCACTACGCCATCGTCAGATAAAGTTTTGACAACAGTATTATGCAAAATATCCTGTGAAATCAATTATTATTCCACTAACAAGTCCAAGGATCAAACTTATGACCACTTGATGATACTGACACATGTATAAACAACTATTATATATATTCACTACGTCACCGTCCCGAAGGACTTTAATGGTGTATTTGGAAGCCTTTTTATTCAGTGTCCGATGTATTTTTGACAACTAGATTAGGTTAGTGGGTTCGTGCCACTTGTCATATTTTGTATTCATTTCTGAGATGAGTAATCTTGGAATTATTTTGAACTTTTGTTTTCATCTTGGTTAATAGAGGTGTTATACGAGACACAACATTTCGATCATCAGGTGTCCATAGATTGCGAAATATCCTGTGACATTGTTCTTTCATGTTGGAATTTGTGGAGCTTTAATGGTGTATTTTTGGAGCCTTTTATATTCAGTGTCAGATGGATTTTTGACAATTGGACTATGTTAGTGGGTTAGTAATGGGTTAGTAAATTTGTATTTATTTCTGAGATGAGTAATCTTGGAATTATTTCGAACTTTTGTTCTCATCTGGATTAACATAGGTGTCATAATAGGCACAACATTTCAACTCTCTGGTCGACATTAGGTGTCCATAGATTGGCTGATGCGGATTATCTAGTTGCTTATTGCGAAATTCTTTTATCTTAGAATTTGCATCGCCATTTGATCAATTTAGATGATACTAACACATCTGTAACCAACTAATATATCCACTACGCCACCTACTAAGGACATTATTGGTGTATTTTTGGAGTCTTTTTTATTCAGCGTCAGATGGATTTTTGACAACTGGATTATGTTAGTGGGTTTGTACCAAGTGTCATAATATGTATTTATTTCTGAGATGAGTAATTTTCAATAATCTTGGAATTATTTCGAAAGTCTTGTTCTCATCTGGGTTAATATATGTGTTGTAATAGACACAACATTTCGACTAAGTATCCTCTGCTCTTCATCAGGTGTCCATAGATAGGCTGATGTGGATTATCTCGATGATTATTGCAAAATATCCTGTGAAATCAGTCATTGCTCTTTCAGGATGGAATTCGGTTCTCCACTACCAAGTACAAGGATCGAACTCATGACCCCTAGATGTTCCGTTTAACAACGGCATGATATTTATATCGTGAGTAGGCACTTATAATTTTTACTAGCAGTATAGCCCGGCGTTGCTCGGGTGTAATGAAAGCTTTAAAACTAATCCATGTTCCTGGAGCTCAGACTCTTTGGACGTTGGCACGAAAGACTAAAAAGCAATAGTTATTTCCAGTTAAAGCGAAACCGTAGACTGAAAGAAAAATGAATGGATGTAAGTCAAATTTTGATTTCTTGGTATCGATATCAAATACGTTTTTTCGTCGTAAACTGAATTTTGAAGGCTAAATAAGTCCTTAAGTAAATGGCATCATGGCTGAGACTAAGAACTACAGTTATACCTACTTAGAGCCAAACCCGAAGCAAAAACTAAAATATAAGAGCTGAAAAAGATAGGGACATACAGGCAGATAAACAGACACACACACAAACATCTTGCCTTTTATATATATATATATATATATATATATATATATATATATATATCTCGATTTTCTGCACTATTGTAATAACTGCAACCTTGCAACTTCTGAATGTCGTTTCATATGTCTTTAACTATGAGTGTATCAAATTTGATTAAAATCGGACCACTCCTTCTATAGCCCGATTTTTTCGATTATCGATTTTCGATATTTATCGGGGGTACCTCGACACAAAACCTAGCTAAGAACACTCGCAGACGCTTATAGTACAACTGTGTAAATTTTCAAGAAAATAGGTTCAGCCATTTTGGTGTCTGTAGGTAACGGACACACATACAGACAGACACACATATACACACACAGACAAAGTTCCATTTATAAATAAGCTTAGATTTACGGTCGCGCGAATGTAATTGGATTCGAGGTGGTATGGCTGTATCAGATTTTGTTTCCCCATAGAAGACAGTCGAGTGATCTAACCCCTGCTGCTATTTATCGTCGCGTTGCACTAAAACAATAGATCAAAGATAACTGAAATACGCTCGTCAGCCTGAGCGCGAAGAATACATTCTACAGATTGTCGGAGACAATACTGGAATCACCATACACCAAGTGGCCCTAGTATGTCGTAAGTCTCATGAGTAACTTTGGAATTATTTCGAACTTTCGTTCTCATCTGGGCTGATATAGGTGTTATAATAAGCCCAACGTTTCGACCAAGTACCCTCTGGTCGTCATCAGGTGTCCATAGATTGTCTGATGCGGATTATCTAGTTGATTATTGCGAAATTCTTTCAAGTTAGAATTTGGTTTTAATCCGAGTGTTCTGGAATCCCACAAAAGAAAATCTTCCAAGAATGGTGAAGTCTTTGTGTAAAGAATCTTGGTGTAAACTTAAATTATTTATTTTTATTTTTTTCAGTTGGAGTAGATAGACCCTCCTATCATCCGGTTCTTATACCTTCTTTTTTCCTTCATATACGCTTCTTTTGAACAGGAGTAGAGGCTCAACCCTTGTTTTCATGTTTAGGAAGGGATTCCTGGTTTTTTCCCTCTCCTCAGGCCTTAATATTGGTGCTTTCGCGAGTTTGTTGTGATGTATATAATCAGTGACAACGTCTCTTCATACTGAGGGTACCAGGTTAGCAGTTTTCTGGTTGCTGCTTCCGACTGATAAAAATCCATATTTAGGCATAGCGTCTAAAGAAGCTACACTGATCAAAAGTCACATAATGTCAGGCTTCTTGCAGTGCTATGACGCGCATGTGTGTGTGTCACTGTAGGCATTTCTTGTGGGCAACCCCGAGGTGCACTATGATATTAAACAAATATTTGGCCCACCTAAACTAGAATTATCACCATATTAATAACAACAATAACCCTTCAAAAAATAATTGCAACTGCCGAAAAGTAACACCTGCCTAATGAATGGCCAATTTATGTCCGAAAGTTTTGTTTTAATATATATCGAATTCGGAAGACAGTGACGTTTATTTTAACTTTGGAAGCATTTATATCAGGTAGAAGATAACATATAACAATCATATATAAATATAGTAAAAGTATTGCTTCATCCATATATTAATAGACATTAAAAAAACAATAAGAAAAAACAATTATTTCCTGAAATATCGTAGCTAAATCCAAAACTTGTAAGGGAAAAATAGATAGACGTAATTTAGGGATATCTCTATCACCGGTTCACATCCTGCCGAATGACACGTTTTCGTAACCCAAATTTATCGTAAATAATCAGGCTGGTAAAAATAAATATATAATACTGTTTGATTATAAACAATGTCGACTTAAATACGAGTATCGATCAAAAATAATGTTCAAAGAAATCATATATATATTAGTCATCCATATACAAGCCGCTGTATCACAGCTCATCAGTGTAGCGAGATATACACTTGCTTCTGGCAGAGACCGAAAGTCGACCGATTTGATGTCAGTCGGAGTCTCTACTCCCTAAGCCATCAGCGCATGGTATCGAAAAAGGTAAATTTTAACGTCTGGTATATAAGCAGTGTATACAGACGCCAGTCACCAAGAGAACTCAATTCATTTCTGAAGAGTCACGCATTATAGCTCGTAATGAGAGCATAATATATTAGTCATCCACATACAAGCCCGTTTCGCTGTATCACAGGTCATCAGTGTGGCATAGACATATCCACTTATATTAATAAATATACGGATTATCCTGCGTGTACATATATATATATATATATATATATATGTGTGTGTGTGTGTGTGTGTGTGTGTGTGTGTGTGTGTGTGTGTGTGTGTCACTTATGAAGGCAGACAAACTGGAGCTTGGTACCTATAAATAGCAGAAATTGCCATAAAAATTAAGGATGAGCAAAAAAAAAAAAAAAGAAAAAAAAAGAGAAAATACAAAAAAGAAAAAAAGTTAATCCAGAGAACGAGAATGGCGAAGAGAACGAGATTTAAGAAAAGAACGCGATAGTGCCCAGGATATAAATGGGTTGAAAATGAGAGTGGAAGTTATGCATTCAAGTCAGTTGATCTTTAGGTGAAAAGACTAATGGCTCAGGACGCTCACACGAGAAAACATGGAGTCGTTGTTTCTGTAAGGAGAAGTGACATTAAAAAAATAAAGTGAAAAATATATATTATCATATAAATAGAGTAAATGTATAAATGTGATTATTTTATCATTCGGATTGTTGCAAGTAGGAGTTCATTATATCAGTCAGTTAAGTGCCATACGTGATACACGCTTGGGCGATCATGTCTCGAAAGAGACATGACTGACTGGGCAGAAGATTATCCCGCAGTAGGTTGCCATTGATTTCTGTGGTAGACTGGTTGCCGACCAAGGCTATAGAACCCAATCTGTCCTGCTATTTAACCCATAACTGGGAAGGAAGAGACGGATTAATACCTTTCCCAAGGGTATTTGCGCGTAAGGGAATACAATGTATTCAACTGGAATTCGAACTCGGCTCCCCGGCTTCTAGTTCCGAGCCTATGTACCACAAATATATTAACCATTAATAGATTTATGTGCAGCTTCAGCTATATATACAGGGTGTATAAAAAGTATTTTATAAACGTTGGGAGCGGGTTCCTCACACCAAAACAATGACAAATTGCAAAAAACATTTCATTTGTGTGCTCATGATATATCCTGCTATTGATAAACGAAACACTTATCGGTTAACTCACTACTTCTTCTTCTATGTGCCTTGTCTTTCCAGGACGTAGGCGATCATGGCCTTCCAAGTCTTCATATCCCTGGTGGCTCTTAGCACACTTTCTCCAGTAACAATTCGCAAACCCTGTTTTCTCACCCACCTGCTCAGGCCCTTTAAATATGTTATCCGCTGCTTTCCTTTGTCACTTTTTTCCCTCTATCTGGCGTCCAGGTTCTATAAGCCCTACTTCCTCATTGCATGTCCGAGGAAGTTCAGTTGTCTCTTCCTGATGCACAATAACAATTTCCTTTTTTGTTTCTATCTTTTCCAAAAACTCGTCATTGCTCATATGCTCGGCCCACGATATACGCAGCATCCTTCTGTAGAACCACATTTCAGCTGCCCCAAGGTTTTCTTCATCTTTGATGATATTGTCCAACATTCACTGCCATATTGAAGAACTGACATCACACAACAATCTAGTACTCACTTCTTTGTTTCTAGTGAAAGTTTCCTGTCTCGTAATACTTTACTCAGCTCCTGGAACGCCTCCTTCGCCATGCCAATTCGCCTTCGGATCTCTATGTCACACTTTCCGTCTTCTGTTAGAACACTTCCCAGGTATTTAAATTTTTGTACCTGCTTGATTTTAGTATCCTCCACCTGTATTTGGCATTTTGGTCTGCTCTTTTTGCTGATGACTATGCATTTGGTTTTCTTGCAGTTTATTTGTAGTCCTCTTTTGTCACTTTCTTCAGCTACCTTCTGTAGAAGGTCTTGTAGTTTCTTTTCTGTGTCTGCTATCAGCACTGTATCATCTGCGTACCTTATGTTGTTCTAATTGTGGCCTCAGATAACGAATCCTGGCATAACTTCTAAGGTGCTCAGAATCGTCTCGCTGTACAAGTTGAAAAGATCCGCTCAAAATACGCATCCTTGTCTTACGCCCCTTTCTATCTTTGTATATCTGCTGAGTTCATTACCTGTCCGTATGCAAGCAGTTTGCTGCCAGTAGTGATTATTAATTTCTCTAATGTCTTTCCCAAATATGTCGAGGGTGCTGAGCATTTCCACCAGTTCTTTGTGGTGTATTATGTCGAACGTCTTTGCATAATCGATAAAACATAGGTATAAGTCCTTCTTCATTTGTATTGACCTTTCGGAGAGCCACAAATATAAACAAATGATAAATGTAACCTAGTCTATATGGCAAGACAGTACCATCTACTGTAAACTTTTTTAAACATAATAATTCAAAGACGAAAGATTAGTGTTTGATAAATGAACGTCTAAATGACGCAAAATTGGAAACAACACGGATATCACATTTTAACAGATACATTTACCAAAAACTGCACAAAAATATCTTGAAATGTTCAAGAGAAAAGTTGTTTAATAAAATTGCTATTAGCTTCAACCACGACTTCTAGACTACTTCAGAATCTCCTGCAGCTCACTAGAAAGGTCACCTTGTTGGTGAATGATGCCATAATCCTTGCCTGATGTTTGTTTTAATTATTACAATGAATTTTGTTGGTCTCTTTCTTATCTGCGCCACACGCATAATAATCAAATGATTGCAGCTTGGTTAGTTAGGTGGACAGATATAAAGGGTGATGTGGTCACAGATATTCTCCGACGGCCATAACTTTGATCTACTTGTGTGGCATGGTGCAGACATGTTGCTAGACATTGGGTTTTCTAGCAGACACCGTCTTGACAAATACAAGAACTAGCTCCTCGAGGCACTTGACGTAGGACTCAGTGTTGTGTCTGAGGACAAAAATTCAACTCTTTCCGAATCCTCTGTGCTGGAAGCAGATTGGCTCACAAACAATTTGAAACTTTTGTGTTAGCTCTTTTAATGCGAATTCTAAACCGTACAGAATGCCGTTTTCAAATTTCAGCTTGGTTAGTTAGGTGGACAGATATAAAGGGTGATGTGGTCACAGATATTCTCCGACGGCCATAACTTTGATCTACTTGTGTGGCATGGTGCAGACATGTTGCTAGACATTGGGTTTTCTAGCAGACACCGTCTTGACAAATACAAGAACTAGCTCCTCGAGGCACTTGACGTAGGACTCAGTGTTGTGTCTGAGGACAAAAATTCAACTCTTTCCGAATCCTCTGTGCTGGAAGCAGATTGGCTCACAAACAATTTGAAACTTTTGTGTTAGCTCTTTTAATGCGAATTCTAAACCGTACAGAATGCCGTTTTCAAATTTCAGCTTGGTTAGTTAGGTGGACAGATATAAAGGGTGATGTGGTCACAGATATTCTCCGACGGCCATAACTTTGATCTACTTGTGTGGCATGGTGCAGACATGTTGCTAGACATTGGGTTTTCTAGCAGACACCGTCTTGACAAATACAAGAACTAGCTCCTCGAGGCACTTGACGTAGGACTCAGTGTTGTGTCTGAGGACAAAAATTCAACTCTTTCCGAATCCTCTGTGCTGGAAGCAGATTGGCTCACAAACAATTTGAAACTTTTGTGTTAGCTCTTTTAATGCGAATTCTAAACCGTACAGAATGCCGTTTTCAAATTTCAGCTTGGTTAGTTAGGTGGACAGATATAAAGGGTGATGTGGTCACAGATATTCTCCGACGGCCATAACTTTGATCTACTTGTGTGGCATGGTGCAGACATGTTGCTAGACATTGGGTTTTCTAGCAGACACCGTCTTGACAAATACAAGAACTAGCTCCTCGAGGCACTTGACGTAGGACTCAGTGTTGTGTCTGAGGACAAAAATTCAACTCTTTCCGAATCCTCTGTGCTGGAAGCAGATTGGCTCACAAACAATTTGAAACTTTTGTGTTAGCTCTTTTAATGCGAATTCTAAACCGTACAGAATGCCGTTTTCAAATTTCAGCTTGGTTAGTTAGGTGGACAGATATAAAGGGTGATGTGGTCACAGATATTCTCCGACGGCCATAACTTTGATCTACTTGTGTGGCATGGTGCAGACATGTTGCTAGACATTGGGTTTTCTAGCAGACACCGTCTTGACAAATACAAGAACTAGCTCCTCGAGGCACTTGACGTAGGACTCAGTGTTGTGTCTGAGGACAAAAATTCAACTCTTTCCGAATCCTCTGTGCTGGAAGCAGATTGGCTCACAAACAATTTGAAACTTTTGTGTTAGCTCTTTTAATGCGAATTCTAAACCGTACAGAATGCCGTTTTCAAATTTCAGCTTGGTTAGTTAGGTGGACAGATATAAAGGGTGATGTGGTCACAGATATTCTCCGACGGCCATAACTTTGATCTACTTGTGTGGCATGGTGCAGACATGTTGCTAGACATTGGGTTTTCTAGCAGACACCGTCTTGACAAATACAAGAACTAGCTCCTCGAGGCACTTGACGTAGGACTCAGTGTTGTGTCTGAGGACAAAAATTCAACTCTTTCCGAATCCTCTGTGCTGGAAGCAGATTGGCTCACAAACAATTTGAAACTTTTGTGTTAGCTCTTTTAATGCGAATTCTAAACCGTACAGAATGCCGTTTTCAAATTTCAGCTTGGTTAGTTAGGTGGACAGATATAAAGGGTGATGTGGTCACAGATATTCTCCGACGGCCATAACTTTGATCTACTTGTGTGGCATGGTGCAGACATGTTGCTAGACATTGGGTTTTCTAGCAGACACCGTCTTGACAAATACAAGAACTAGCTCCTCGAGGCACTTGACGTAGGACTCAGTGTTGTGTCTGAGGACAAAAATTCAACTCTTTCCGAATCCTCTGTGCTGGAAGCAGATTGGCTCACAAACAATTTGAAACTTTTGTGTTAGCTCTTTTAATGCGAATTCTAAACCGTACAGAATGCCGTTTTCAAATTTCAGCTTGGTTAGTTAGGTGGACAGATATAAAGGGTGATGTGGTCACAGATATTCTCCGACGGCCATAACTTTGATCTACTTGTGTGGCATGGTGCAGACATGTTGCTAGACATTGGGTTTTCTAGCAGACACCGTCTTGACAAATACAAGAACTAGCTCCTCGAGGCACTTGACGTAGGACTCAGTGTTGTGTCTGAGGACAAAAATTCAACTCTTTCCGAATCCTCTGTGCTGGAAGCAGATTGGCTCACAAACAATTTGAAACTTTTGTGTTAGCTCTTTTAATGCGAATTCTAAACCGTACAGAATGCCGTTTTCAAATTTCAGCTTGGTTAGTTAGGTGGACAGATATAAAGGGTGATGTGGTCACAGATATTCTCCGACGGCCATAACTTTGATCTACTTGTGTGGCATGGTGCAGACATGTTGCTAGACATTGGGTTTTCTAGCAGACACCGTCTTGACAAATACAAGAACTAGCTCCTCGAGGCACTTGACGTAGGACTCAGTGTTGTGTCTGAGGACAAAAATTCAACTCTTTCCGAATCCTCTGTGCTGGAAGCAGATTGGCTCACAAACAATTTGAAACTTTTGTGTTAGCTCTTTTAATGCGAATTCTAAACCGTACAGAATGCCGTTTTCAAATTTCAGCTTGGTTAGTTAGGTGGACAGATATAAAGGGTGATGTGGTCACAGATATTCTCCGACGGCCATAACTTTGATCTACTTGTGTGGCATGGTGCAGACATGTTGCTAGACATTGGGTTTTCTAGCAGACACCGTCTTGACAAATACAAGAACTAGCTCCTCGAGGCACTTGACGTAGGACTCAGTGTTGTGTCTGAGGACAAAAATTCAACTCTTTCCGAATCCTCTGTGCTGGAAGCAGATTGGCTCACAAACAATTTGAAACTTTTGTGTTAGCTCTTTTAATGCGAATTCTAAACCGTACAGAATGCCGTTTTCAAATTTCAGCTTGGTTAGTTAGGTGGACAGATATAAAGGGTGATGTGGTTACAGATATTCTCCGACTGCCATAACTGTGATCTGCTTGTGTGGCATGTTGCAGATTTCTATTGCCATACATAGAACCTTCTAGCAGAAACCCTTTTGACCAATACAAGAACTAGTTTCTCGAGGCACTTGATGTAAGCCTCAGTGTTGTGTCTGTTGTATAACATTCAACTCCTTCCGAATCGGCCTACGGTCTATTACGTTGAATGCACCGGTTCTCGCTCGATCACCAAAGTTAAGCAACGTTGAGCCTGGTCAGTACTTAGCTGGTTGACCGCTTGGGAATACCAGGTGCTGTAAGCGTTTAGTGACGGATGTGCGTTGTGGTGCAGTGGATATTGGCTCGAAAAGAGAAATCAGTGAGCCGAGTTCGAATTCCAGTTGAATACCCTGCATTCACTTAAACACTGTTACCCTTGGGAAAGGTATTAATCCGTCTCTTCCCTCCAGTTATGGGTTAAAAAACAAGGGTAGGACTTGGGGACCCTGCTCGTAAAAAAAAACAACGTATTACTAGACACAAAAACTTATATAAAAAACAACAATAAATTGTTGAAAGAAAAAGGGAAAAAGTATTACCAGCAATAAATAATAATAAAAAAAATAGTTGGCAATAAATGACCCGCCGAGGTTGATTTGCCATAAAAACAAAACAACCAACCAACCTTCTGAATCCTCCGCGCTGTCAGGAGATTGACATCCAAACAATTTGAAATGTTCATATTAGCGCTTCTAATGCGAACCCTAAACGGTACAGAAAAGTTTTAATTTTCAGGCTAAGTGAATTGCAGCAGGATGCATTTTTTCTGCCCAACTGACGCTACTATGCTGTGCAATCGATAAAATAAAAAAATAAGCATCAACAAATTCAACTAGAATTCGAACACGGCTCTGCCGTTTCTCGTTTCGTGCTGATACCACAAAGCACGCTTGAATGACATGATATTTTTCCCAGGATTTTTACCACATTTCTCCCGGATTCTCTTGATACGCAGCTTGAGAGATAAACAAACGGCTTCATTATATTATACAATGAGATTGGAATAGCAATTTTATACATGCATCATATGTACCTTGGAAGCCTGCTACATAAACAATAGCGCACACGTTGATCTTTCCCCTTGTTTTTATCGAATCTAAAAATGCACTGTGAATGCTCGACTAGGATGTCAAAAGTACTGACATTAATAACAGACTTCATTCATAGGCTTTTACCAACTTTATTCATAGACTTTTACTAACTTTATTCATAAGCTTTTACCAACTTTATTCATAAGCTTTTACCAACTTTAATCATAGCCTTTTCCCAACTTTATCCATAGGCTTTTAACAACTTCATTCATAGGCTTTTATCAACTTTATCCATAGGCTTTTAGCAACGTCATTCATTGGCTTTTAACAACTTCATTCATGGGCTTTGAACAGCTTCATTCAGAGGCTTTTACCAATTTCATTCAGAGGCTTTTACTCAGTTCTAAGCATTTAATTTTATATATATAGTCTGAAAAAATATATATATATATTTTTGCAGGGTTTTGCTTACAATCTTCAGAATTTTACAATTTCAAAAAGAAAAAATACAAATAAAGATTATGTATTTTGTATCATACAACTAAACATTAAACGGAACTATATATTCTTCAAAACAAAATTCTAATTATGAATGACAGCAGGCAAACTATGCAATTTTTACAGTATTCGATAAGTAAAACTGTAAAAAGATTTTGTTACATCATTTATTAAATCAATGGTCGGTGACCTACGGTACGCGTGCCACACGTAGAACGGAATGCAATTTTCAATGGTATGATTTGTTAAACTAAGGAAGCAAATTTTCTCTCACATGAAAGTAGTGTTAAGCTCGCAATGAAGTCGCCGAATACCTGAACATTTAGAAAATTGTGTAAAACTCAAAGTAGCAAACTATGTTGCTAATATAGTAGGAGTGGCTAATACCATCCAAGGGCAAGGCTGCCATTAAAAATAAAAACTTCAAAAACATTTAAAACTATTTCTGTTAACGTAGTTAACATATTATTTTATATATTACTATATAAAACCTTGTAGAACAAATATACTGGTCCTGGGCATGACGGTAAACTGCATCCGGCAGCAAGGCTTCTGATTGGGAGGTTGTGAGGAGCATGGAACCACCTCTTAATTGTCGCTGTTCTCAGCTCCATCCTAACCCGGAGTCGTAGCACCTGTTTTGACCCCAGCTATGGGCAAATAGCTAACCCCTAAACTGGGGTCAAAACATTATGAAAGTATAAAGATACGCTTTTATAGAAGTATATACATTAAAAGATATAGAAAAATATACATTTTTGAAGGAAAAATATTACCAACAATACATTTTTGAAGAAAAAATTGTTATCATGTTAAATTCTCAGCAAAACATTTTTAAATAGAAAACTAGAAGACATCTTCAGTTTTCTAAAAAAGTCACAATCTGACTAAATCAACCTTCTCACTGTAATCGAACATTAAAAAAAAAATACCTTAAAATTCCACCTTTTGGGCATTAAATAACCTGAAGGGATTGATATGCCGTTAAACAAAACTCAAACTCAAACAAATATATTGATTTGTATAAATATATTTACACACTTGGCTGACTGAATGATTTTAAAACCCTTAGCCGGCACATCGCTAACAAAAGGTTGCCGACACACGTGTTAGATTATTTTGTAGATCATAATGCCATAAAATTGTTGGCACACGTTATAAGACCAAATGTCTTACGTTTGCATTTTTTATTGAAAATTACCTTAAAATTACGACATTTACGATATATTACACTATACTATATTACACTATACTATATTACACTATACTATAACTAAATTGTTCAATCTAATTCATAAATATCTTCATGGCTTCTGTTCCAACGAACATAATTCACTGGTGGCCCCGCCACAATAGTTTACTCATGCAACCAGACTGACAACAAGGTCCCACCCATTTACAGTTAGATCAAACAAATGCAGCCGACAATTCTACTCCATCAGCTTCTTTTCTTGCACTTTGCGCCTGTGTAATTCCCTTCTGCATACTTGCTTTCCCGACGGCTACAACCTCCTTGAATGTAAATGCAATGCCAATACCCATTTCTTATGCACTAGACTCCAGTTCTTTCTACATCACACCGTATATTTTGTTTTTTTTTCCTTTCTCTTTACCTTAGCAACTGTCTTCACACCTTCTCTTGCCCTTTCTCTTTCACCCACTGTAACCGGTTCGTCTTTCTCTCCACTCTCCTCTTGTCTAAACTTTTACTCTTTTGTAGCCCCCTGCGCATCAGTGGCGGTACCAACTTGCTTGGGGTGAAACAATTAAAAAATGAAGGTCTTATTTGATGAAACAATCATTTAGTAATAATGTGTTTATGACATGCATTTGTCTATATACAATTTATAAAGCTCCAGTAAATTATAAATTTGATTAGCGTGTGCTCTAAGGCTCTCACTGATGACCGGGGTCCTGGGTATGACAATAAACTGCATCCAGCAGCAAGATTGGGAGGTTGCAAAGAGCATCGAACAACCTCTTAATTGCTATTGTTCCCAGGTTCACCTGACCTGGAGTGGTAGCACCTGTTAAGGTCCCAGCTATGGGCAAATAGTTTGACCTTTAAACTGATGACAAAACTCTATGAAATTAGAAAAATAGACTTTTATAGAAACATATACATTTTGAATTAAATAATATGGCCAACAAGGAAAAATTTTGTTACCATAAAACCTTTTTGAAGAGAAAAAAAAAATCAACCAAATCTGACAAAATCAACCTTCTTACTATAACTGAACATTAAAAACATATCTTCAAACCCTACCTTTTTGGCATTAAATAACACACAGAGGTTGATATGCCTTAAAAAAAAACTCAAACTGAAAAACTGATTACTGAAATGATATTGAAATGAATTTGAAACTAATAGCATATTTATAGTCGTTTTCTCCAAAAACGGTGATCCTGGGTATGACCGTAAACTGCATCCGGCAGCAAAGCGTCTGATTTGGAGTTTGTGAGGAGCTTGGAACTACCTCTTCATTGCTGTTGTTCCAAGGTCCACCCCGAACTGAAGTGGTAGAACCTGTTAGGGTCCCAGCTATGGGCAAATAGTTAACCCCTTAACTGGTGTCAAAACACTATGAAAATAAAAAAAAAAGACTTTTATAGAAAAATATACATTTTTGAATTAAAAATATTACCAACAATACATTTTTGAAGAATGAAAAATTATTAACGTAACACATTTTTGAAGGAAAACAAATTATTGCCATAATACATTTTTGAAGGAAAAAATTATTACGAGCAATACATTTTTGAATACAAAATAAGAAGATATTTTCAGTTTCTAAAATAAAAATACATTTTATCAAAATCTGACTAAATCAACCTACTTACCATAACTAAGCATGAAAAAATACTTTAAAACCCTACCTTTTTGGCATTAAATAACCCACAGAGATTGATATGCTGTTAAACACAACTCAAACTCAAAACGCTGTAGCCATTTGCCAAATATATTATGCCAAACTCCAACTTTAAAATTAAGTTCAATAACCCGGTTACAAAATCGATGTACCCGAATGAAATTACCTGAAAGTTATGTCCTGAATTATGAATTACACATGTCGGCTTCTTTTTATCTCTCCGTCTCTGTTTTCGTTAATTCGATTTCTACTTTTTTTGTTTCTGGTCAACAAATAACGCTTACCCGGAAAATCATTTCACCCGCCCCCGCTAGAATCCTTTTGAATCTATCCACTATGTTCTCTGATACGAGATTTGCTTTTATTACGGAGAAATCGATGCGAAAGAAACGTAAGTTCCACATTCGGACCCAAGCTCCGTTCGTGCACCTCTTGCTAGATGCGACTTATCTGAGAAAAACATCTGGGCTCGGATTAAAGGCCTCGAAGCAAGAGTCGCCATGAAAGTCTTGCATCGATTTCTCCACCCAGACATCGTTATTAAATCTAGTACCGAACTGCTTTTTTTTTCTTGGTGATAGATTGCTCTGATAAGTATGAGTGTATAACCACGAACACACACACATACACACACACAAATATAAATATATACACAGAAACAGTTGAGTAATTCATTCCTCGAGAATAATTTTTCTCTATGTCACTCTGTCAGTCTCACTGTCTCCCTGTCTCTGTCTCTCTCTCTGCCTCTCTTACACACAGACATACATAAATACACAGACACACAGACCGTAGAGTTACTCAATGGTCAATCACAAACTCACAAACATGCACTTTCAAAAATACACATGCATTATATATATATATATATATATATATATATATATATATTGATTGATTGATTGTTTAATTACTTAGTTTTTGGTCATAATAAAATTAGATCATTACACATATGTATTAAAAGTGTTCAATACAATTATATTGTGGAACTTTTGAATATTTTCCATTTGTAAACGAGTTATTACGCGACCTAGGTTTCTACCATGAGTGGTGTCTTAAGGCGATTTTCAATAACTGATTTTACCATTTACCGTTTATTTTTTGTTGTTGTTGTTTTTATGCTCACGTGGCAGAGAAATTTCGAATGCGTAATTTTTAAAATTACAAGAAATTATAACGTTTTCATCCACGGTTGTATGAACCCAAAATGTATTTATTTAGTATTTTTTAGTAATTATGACTTAGTGTAACAATACTAAAAACTACCTCTTAGATTCACATAAACATGGATGAAAACGTTTTAAAATTTCTTGTAATTTTAAAAATTGCGCATTCAAAAATTCCCTGCCACGTGAGTGTTAAAACAAACACGGTTACGTGAGGTTTTTTATTTAAAAAAAAGAAAGTAAAACGGTAAAATTAGTTCTTGAAATTCGCCTGAAGACACTACTCATGGCAGAAATCTAGGTCGCGTAATAACTCGTTTACAAATGGGAAATATATATATATATATATATATATATATATATATATATATAAGTTCACATCAAGCAGGCCAATAAACTCGCTAATACACAAAGGTTTAGTAAGTAAGGAAAAATAAGAAAAAAGAAACGTTACTAAGGAGTGAAAACAAAATAAGTTTAGGACAGTAGATACCGACTGACTGAAATTTTTGCAAATTAAAGTTTGCTGGCAAGCTGATAATATGAATTATATATATATATATATATATATATATATATATATATATATATATATATATTAGATACAAAATACTATCGGCATATTCATGTTTACCTTTTCTTCTTCTATGTGCCAAGTCCCTTCAAAACCGTAGGCGATCATGGCTTTCCATATTTCCCTATCCCGGGTGACTCTTAGCAGGCTTTCTCCTGTTATACCACGCAACCCTCGTTCTGTCATCCACCTGAGCAATATGTTATCCGCTGCTCTCCCCTGTCTCTGTTTCCTTCTATCTGTTCTGTTAGTATCAGATTCTTCAAGTCCTCCCTCCTCATTGCATGCCCCAGGAACATTGTGTTCCAAAAGTTTCGTAGGAAGAGTCAACTCATCAATGGGTTTTCCCAATGTACTTTTAATACTTAACATTGTTCATTTGCCTGGGTTTACGCGTATTTCCTGTTTTAGCAGGTGTTGGTTGTCATGATCATTTTTCATCATTTGTTGGCTTTTTTCCATTTTTTTTTTTAATCATTTCACCCCGAGCAAGGCAGAAACGCCACTGATGTGCAGGGGGTTACATAAATGTAGAAAGATTAATTAGAAAAGAGTGAGGAGTACAAGCTAGTTAGAAAGGAACAATAGAAAGCTGAGAAAGCAGGTGCAATGACAGATACATGGGCGGAGAGAACGTGAAGATTATACAGGGGAGGGGAGAGAGCTAGAGTCCAGTGGTTAGTAGGTGAGTATTAACTTTGCTTTTAAATTTCTGGAGGTCGTAGCCGTCAGGAAAGCAAGAATACGGGAGTGAGTTCCACAGGCGGGAAGTGCGAGAGAGGAAGCTGCAGGAGTAGAATTGTCGTCTGCGTTTGGCTAACCTGACTGTGAATGGGTGGGACCCAGTTGCCAGTCTGGTTGCACGGGTAAACACCTGTTGAGGAGGCATCAGTGACTTAAGCTCATCCGAGCAAAAGCCATGAAAGTATTTATAGAAGAGACAGAGGGAGGCCACATTTCGACGATGGGAAAGTGGCTGCAGACGAGTCGCCAGATCAGTACCTATCACATTACAGACTCTCCTTTGGAGCTTGTCAAGAACACTGAGGAGAACGGCAGGGGCATCTGACCATAAATGGCAGCAGTACTCCATGGACGGACGGATGGTTGACTTGTATATATGCAGGATGGATTCAGGTGGAAAAAACATCCTGGATCGACATAGTGACCCAATCTTCTTAGCAGTAGATTTTGCTATGGATTCAATATAGTGCTTCCATTTGAGGTCTGAGGACAGGGTAAGTCCGAGGAGGCGTAGTGTATTACTCTCCGGGAGGGTCATCTGGTCCATGAATTTCTTTTTTCTCTTTTCATATTTTCTTTTCTTTGAAATTTTGTTATCCATGCAGCTGTAACTGATTTTGATTTTGTTTTTGTTGATAATTAGATTATTTTTAAAGCCGTGGTTTCAGTTTTTCTAAAAAATGATAGTTTCTATTTTTGTTTTCAGTGTATGATTACTGGGAGATAGAGATAGACTATATTTCTCAAGTATTTTTACCTTTGGATTGTTTTCGTTTTTATATTCTACTTTGCTTGAAAATTAGCTGCAGAGATAACAAGTAGAAATTAATAATCAAATACAATAAAATTAATACCCAATAAAACAAAAAAACTATCACAATAACAATCACCAACAATATACTAATAAATCTAACTGCCAGAACAAAGATGATTATTAGCAACAAATGTCTAATCAATGGCATAATATACAAAGCTACGGTAATAAATAACATTAACGCAGAAAAAGAATTACATATGCACTACAGAAAAAAAAAAAGATATTACAACTTCTAAACGTCAGAAATAAAAGGAAAGAACTAAGAAAGAACAAAAAAGAAATAGAGAAAAAAGAACAAAAAATGACCATGACGGCTAACACTTGCCAAAATACGCGTAAACCCGAGCACAATTCACGGCTATATAAAGGGGGAAAAAATTTGGAAATAATAACAATAAATTAAAAAAGACCCTGAAGAGTTGACGGGAAAATCTGGCTTCACTACTCTGGAGTCGGAAAGTTAAATGTAACTTCAATCAGCTAAGTAACAGACTCTTACTAATATTACTCCTACAAAACCTGCTTTCTGTAAATACCTGTCTATCAGTATTCTACTGGCTAGCAGCAATTCTGACTTCACACAGACTTCTAAATCGAGAACTGTTTTGCAATATCAGTCCTCCTATATGGAAGTGAATGCTGGACAATCTCTTCACAGATGAAGAAGAGACTTGAAGCAAGAGAAACAAAGAAAAGAATACTGAACTGTTTTGTAATATCAGTCTTCCTAATATGGCTGTGAATACTGGACAATCTCCTCACAGATGAAGAAGAGACTTGAAGCAACAGAAACAAAGAAAAGAGTACTGAACTGTTTTGTAATATCAGTCCTCTTATATAGAAGTGAATGCTGGACAATCACTTCACAGGTGAAGAAGAGACTTGAAGCAAGAGAAACAAAGAAAAGAGTACTGAACTGTAATGTAATATCAGTCCTTCTATATGGCAGTGAATGCTGGACAATCTCTTCACAGATGAAGATGAGACTTGAAGCAACAGAAACAAAGAAAAGTGTACTGAACTTTTATGTAATATCAGTCCTCCTATAAGGCAGTGAATGCTGGACAATCTCCTCACAGATGAAGAAGTGAGTTAAAGCAACAGAAACAAAGAAAAGATTTCTACACTGTGATGTAATATCAGTCCTCCCATATGGCAGTGAATGCTGGACCATCTCCTCACAGATGAAGAAGAGAATTGAAGCAACAGAAACAAAGAAATCTGTATGGTTAGACTCCGATTGCTTTTTAACCCAGGATTGAAACCCGACCGAATTGGCGTCAGTTGGCGATTCTACCTCTGGGTTGGGGGCGTTCGGTGGAAGAAGGCAGACTTTTTAGCGTATATATTATCATTATACGCGCTCATATATATGTGTGTGTGTGTGTGTGTGTGTGTGCGTGTGTGCGTGTGTGCGTGTTTATTTTAAATTATACTTTAGAAAATGTTCAAATTACAATCTACTACAAAGTGTACATTTTGTTTTGACATCGAAAGGACAATATCTCATCAGATAATAAACCTTATTTTTTTTTAAGTGGGGTGGAATTTATTTTCCTTATATTGGTAAACTTTTGTTAGCGACGTAAAAGGGGTAAGAAAAATGAGAAACCAGAATGGGGAATCATAAAGGGGACACTCTTACCTCAAATTTTAACTTTACTTCTTACTACTGTGATCTAATTAAAGTTTTATATATATATAAAAAAAAAATTCCTAAATTTTAAATTAAGGTTAAATACAAAAAATAGATTAATTATAAAAACTAAATTTAAATACAAAAATATTTGTAGTCGTATACTTTACCAATACAGATATGTTTACCAAATAGCAATTCCTATCCCCTTTTTAGCGTACCCTCTCCTACTCCCCCCACCTCGGATACATTTTCTTATTTTTTCCTTTTGTTAAACCCAAAGGACTGGCCATAAATGCTGTTAAGGACCATACCTTACCTTCTACAGTTAAATCTGTCTACAAAATTTTCAACACGTCCATTAATCACCCATATCCTCTACCTCTTCCCTCTTTTCGTTCAAATTCTAACTGACAAAAAATCATGTAACCCCAAGCAAGGCATTCCACTGCCACTATAGCGCAGGGGGTTACACAGGGCGATAGACGAGTTAGGATGTACATAGGGGGAGGGTTGGAGAGAATAAGAGGGTTAGTGTGTTAGGAGGTGAAGCAAGCATGCGGAAGGGAATTCCACAGGCGGGAAGTGCAAGAAAAGAAGCTGTTAGAGTAGAAATTGCGGTTAAATTTCATCGGTTTCACTGTAAAAGGGTGGGACCTAGTTACCAATCTAGTAACTCGTGCAAACCCCCACCTAGGGGGCACCAGTGATTTAAGTTCATCAGAGCAGAAGCCATGAAAGTATTTATAGAAGAGGCACAGGGAAGCCACATCACGCCGGTGAGAGAGTGACTGCAGGCGGTCAGCTTAGTAGGTATCAATCACGTTACAGATTCTTCGCTGTATTTTGTCAAGAAGCCCGAGGAGAGCAGCAGGGGCACCCAACCAGATGTGGCAACAGTATTCAAAACACGGGCGGATGGTAGATCTGTATAAGTGCAGGATAGATTCAGGCGGAAAGAATTTCCGGGCCCTGCACAGAGAGCCAACTTTCATAGCAGCGGATTTAGCAATGGATTCGTCGTAGTCATTCCACTTGAGGTCCGCTGAGAGTGTCAGGCCAAGCAGGCGTAGTGTTTTACTCTCTGGGAGGCATACCTGTTCCATGCTAATGGGAGGGAGGCGTGGTTGTCTGTGGTGGTTAATTGACAGCAGCTTCGTTTTGGAAGAATTGAATTTTACGAGCCATTTCCTACCCCAATCCACCACGGATTGGAGGTCATTTTCAAGCTCAGCCGTGAGCTTCGCCTTATCATCAACACCAGATTTTTGATCGAGACGAGCTTATACTGTGGTATCATCGGCGAACATGCCTACTTGTGATCTTATGACATCGGGGAGATCATTAATGTAGATTAAAAAGAGCGTAGGACCTAGGATACAGCGTTTACTCTTTGTAGTAGATGATAATTTGTACATGTTCTAAACTCTAATTTATAATATTTTTTTTACAAGAAATTTCATTGCAACTGCTTTGACGAGCCCTTTTTTCTGGTACCCTGAACATATGATTTTACTCGTGTTACTTGATTGCCACATACGTCCCAATCTTTTAGCGTCAAAAAAGTTAAACGTAACTGCCTTTGTTATTCTATCCGTTTCTTTTGTCGCACTTCCATTTTCTGGAACTCAGTTCCATTTCCTTGCTTCCCTGAGAGCTGCACTATCCAATATTTTAAACGCAACGTCAACTGCCATTTTTTATCTCCTTGATTTCCATGTATCTCTTATCTTTTCATTATTATCTTCTGTACATTTTTTAAACCCTGAGCACCAGTGGAATTTCTGACTTGATTAGAGTGAAATGATTATAAAAAATATATTTAAACAAACCAGTGAGTTTCACAACTCTCAATCTAAATATAACACACGCAAATACTAAATAAGACGACGGAAAATGCGGCACAGACAGTCGAAGGTGCACGCGAATAGCAAAAAACGCCTCGCAAAAGTTAAACAAAATAAGAAGAAACAGGGAAATTTCATCTTAGAAGAAAAAAAAGCGTGCTAAAATGGTACATCCTATACATGCTTCTAAGATAATATCGACAGTGATATTAATTGTAGCTCAGACTGTCTAGATAAACTCGAATGTAATAACTGTTTTCTTCTGACCAGGGAAACGAACATTCGAATCCTACCGAGGAGCTCATATTTCTTTTTAATTAGATTTTTCAATTATCTATTCCTGTAGACGCAAATAAATATAATAGTCTTTAATAAATAAACGGAATATCTATTCTAACTATATATATAAGACAAACTGTTTTTATTTTATATATATATATATATATATATATATATATATATAAAATAAAAAAAGAAAGAGAAAAAGAAAAAGAAAATAAAAAATGACGGTTAAGATTTAGAAAAGTTTCGTCACAAAAAATTACGGAAGTAATTGATGTCTAATTTTAGATTTTAGATTTTAACTTTCTAAAATTTTAGATTTTAACTTTCTAAAATTTTAGATTTTAACATTCTAAAATTTTAGATTTTAACATTCTAAAATTTTAGATTTTAACATTCTAAAATTTTAGATTTTAACAATGTAAAATTTTAGATTTTAACATTCTAAAATTTTAGATTTTAACTTTCTAAAATTTTAGATTTTAACTTTCTACAATTTTAGATTTTAACTTTCTAAAATTTTAGATTTTAACTTTCTAAAATTTTAGATTTTAACATTCGAAAATTTGAGATTTTAACTTTCTAAAATTTGAGATTTTAACTTTCTAAAAGTTAAATTAGACATGAATTACTTCCGTAATTTTTTGTGACGTAACTTTTCTAAATCTTAGTCGTCATTTTTTCTTTTCTTTTTCTTTTTCTTTTTACATTTCTCTTTTTTTATTCTTATTTTTATTTCCATTTTGAAAGAAGGACCGTAGCTGAGATGATGTAAAATCACTCTTAGGGATTTTATGTCGAAATGTTCATTCAACATTTTTGAATATTGTATATTTAGTTTATTTTATATTAGCTCTGTAATTTTAATTACATTGAGCTCTCCTCCTGTATCATTTTTTAATATTAAATT
>JBBBDQ010001615.1:0-285000 GCA_037127315.1 Ascarosepion bandense | reverse complement strand
GAAAAGCAAAACAGAAGCCAAGAACCAACTATTGCGGCAAAAAATATGAAAATGAAAGCCAAAGATAAAGCTCTTGAACAGATGAAACAAGACAAACCTCTGCATGACCAATATCCAGAACTTGCCAATAAATCCAATATTGATAAAATTAATACTCATCGATGGTTACGTGCATTTGGATTAAAGTCTGAGACTGAAGGCTTTATTCTTGCAACGCAAGACCAAAATCTTCTTTTCACTAGAAACTTTCAGGCAAATATTATACATAATAATATGGATCCAAAATGCAGGTTTTGTGATAAACACCTAAAAACAATAGACCATCTAATCTCAGGCTGTTCTGTACTTGCTCCAAATGAATATAAAAATCGCCACGATAGAGTGGGGCAATATTTACATTGGACAATGTGAAAACACTAAGGAAAATCTGTAAACAAACACTGGTATGAACATCACCCAGCACCGGTTACAGAAACAGAAGATGTCACCATTCTATGGGATTACACCATCTACACAGACAGAAACATTGAAGCAAACAGGCCAGACATTATTGTTAAAAAACAGAAAGAGAAAACTTGACTGTTGATTGATATGGCTTGTCCAGCGAATTGTAACATAGCAACCAAGGAATTTTTAAAAACTGTCAAAATATAAAGACCTGGAAATTGAAACAGAAAAAATGTGGATATTGAAAACAAGAGTTGTGCCAATGATAGTAGGTGCACTTGGAATGATAAAAAATGGAACAAAACAACAAATTGAAAGACTCCCTAGAAACCAGAGCTTAAGAGATATACAAAAATTTTTCTTGTTAAGTACAGCCCACACACTAAAGAGAATTTTGTCTGTGTAACGCTAGGGATGATAGGGGAGATAGAAAAAAAAACACGAAATGGAGCCATGACAACACGCCACGACCTGACTTAGGTCTTCCTGCAGACTTGGTTGGCAGTGCGACCATAGCAAAAATAGAAATATGATGGAAAATGAGATAATAATAATAATAATAATAATAATAATAATATGAGAGCGAAAACATTCACCATAAAAAAATGAAAGAAATAGTGCGTAAAGAGTACTATAGAAGGCTACGAATGATATTAAAAACTGAATTAAATTCACAGAATAGAGTTATGGCCATTAATAGCCTTGCAATCCCAGTTGTCCAATATAGCTTCAACATCTTAAACTGGACTCTAAACGACATCAGGCGAATGGATGCTAAAACAAGAAAGCTTCTTTCTAAGCATAGGATGCATCACCCAAAGGCTGATGTAGACCGTCTATACATACCCCGTAAAGAAGGTGGAAGGGGTCTTATTCAGCTGGAATTGTCATACAAGACAACAACTATTGGCTTACTAACATACATAGAAACAACAAAGGATTGGATGTTACATACAATTAGTAAGGCAACATGAAGAAAGAAAGAAAAAATATTCAATAATAAAAGAAGGCAGTAAATACAAACGAGAATTACAGTTAGTAGATTCTGTAGAAAAGCAAAACAGTAGCCAAGAACCAACTATTGCGGCAAAAAATATGAAAATGAAAGCCAAAGATAAAGCTCTTGAAAATATGAAACAGCGCTGGCAAGACAAACCTCTGCATGGCCAATATCCAGTACGTGCCAATAAATCCAATGTTGACAAAGTTAATACTCATCGATGGTTACGTGCATCTGGATTAAAGTCTGAAACTGAAGGATTTATACTTGCAGCACAAGACCAAAGTCTTTTCACGAGAAACTTTCAGGCAAATATTATGCATAATAATATGGATCCAAAATGCAGGTTTTTTGATAAACACCAAGAAACAATAGACCACCTAATATCAGGCTGTTCTGTGCTTGCCCCAAACGAATATAAAAATCGCCACGATAGAGTTGGGCAATATTTACATTGGGCAATGTGCAAACATTATGGAAAAGCTGTAAACAAACACTGGTATGAACATCATCCAGCACCGGTTACAGAAATAGAAGATGTAACCATTCTATGGGATTACACCATCTACACAGACAGAAAAATTGAAGCAAACAGGCCAGACATTATTGTTAAAAACCAGAAGGAGAAAACTTGTCTATTAATTGATATGGCTTGTCCAGCGGATTGTAACATAGCAATCAAGGAATTTGAAAAACTGTCAAAATATAAAGACCTGGAAATTGAAATAGAAAAAATGTGGAAATTGAAAACAAGAGTTGTGCCAGTGATAGTAGGTGCACTTGGAATGATAAAAAATGGAACAAAACAACACATTGAAAGAATCCCTGGAAATCCCAGCTTAAGAGATATACAAAAAATTGTCTTATTAAGTACAGCCCACACACTAAGGAAAACTTTATCTATGTAATGCTTGGGATGATAGGGAAGATAGAAAAACATGAAATGGAGCCATAACAACACGCCACTACCTGCCTTAGGTCTCCACGCAGACTTGGTTGGTAGTGAGACCAAAGCAGAAATCGAAATATGGTGAAAAATGACATAATAATAGTAATAGGCATTGACAATACTTAAAAAATACGTGTATATTTATAATTTTCAATGCAATAATTCCAGTTTTCGATATTCCAGACATTAGTCAATAATTCATTTTTTTAATCGTTTCACTCCAAAAAAGGCAGTCATGCCTCTAGTACGCAGGGTGCTACAGGAAGTGAAAATGAGAGAAAGAAATGAGCATAGGAAGGGTTGTGGAAAGGACAAAAGATGACGGGAAATAATGAAGACAGAAGACGGTGATTGACTTTGCATTTAAATGTTTGAATAAGGAAGCAAGTAGACGGAAGGGAGTTCCACGGTCTGGAAGTGCGAGTAAATAAACTGCTATTGTAGTAGTGGTTGCTTTTAGCTATTTCAAAGGTAAAAAGGGAGAGACCTAGATGCCAATCTAGTAGCACATTCAGATTTATTTAGTGAGGGCATCAGAGAAAAATAAAGCTCGTCAGAGCTGTTGCCATGAAATTATTTATAGGAAACACAGAGGAAAGCCACATCATATCGATTAGAAAGTAAGTGAAGTTGAGATTTCAAGTAAGCGTCAATAACAAATTCTTTGTGGATTTTGTCGAAAATCTCGAGATAACTATCAGGAGAACCAGACCAGCTATGGCAACATTATTCAACGGTAGATATTTATTCTATTACTGCTTGAAAAACACGACTAAAGGCTTAATTCTAAGTTCAGTAATTCTTTCAAAAGTCAGTTACGTACCATACCTGATAAACTTTTTTTTTTAATCATATCACCCCAAGCAAGGCGATAACGCCACTGATGCGCAGGGGGCTACGTAAGAGTAAAAATATTGGAAAAGAGAAAGCCGGAAACCGCATTCTAAACAGGAAACAAGGGATGAGCCTCTACACCTGTTCAATAGACGTGGATGGAGTGTGAACCGGGCAATAGTTTAGTCTATCTACACCAATTGAAAAAAAATAAAGGAAAGAGTGAAAAGATTGGAAAAGAGAATGCCGGAAACTGCATCCTAAACAGGAAACACGGGATGAGCCTCTTCACCTGTTCAATAGACGTGGGTGGAGTGTGAACCTGGCGATAGTTTAGTCTATATACTCCAATTAAAAAAAAATAAAGAAAAGAGTGAAAAGATTGGAAAAGAGAAAACCGGAAACCGCATCCTAAACAGGAAACAAGGGATGAGCCTCTTCACCTGTTCAATAGACGTGGTTGGTGTGTGAACCGGACGATAGTTTAGTCTATCTACTCCAAACGCCTGGACAATCATGTTTTTTGTGGGAGAGGACTAACTGGACAGATGATCTTCCCACATTAGTTTACCATCACTTTATGCGATAGACTGGTTGCCAACGAAGGCTGTAGAACCCAATCTGTCGGTTGATTTAACCCATAGCTGGATGGAGAAGGAGTAATACTTTTCCCAACGTTATTTGCGCGTAAGTGAATGCAACGAATACAACTGGAATTCGAATTCTTCTCCTTCAGATTTCTCAGGAGAAAGCAATGGAATTCCAGTTGTATTCGTTGTATTCACTTACGCGCAAATACTCTTGAAAAAGACAGGGCATTTATCCGAATTAGCAGCATTCACTTACGCGCAGACACCCTTGAGAAAGGTATTAATTCGTCTCTCTCTCTCTGTAGCTATGGGTTAAATAACAGAACATACTGGATTCTAAAGCGCCGAAAGTAATACCAACCTACTGCGGGAATATCTTCTTCCCCATCAGTCATGTTCCTTTCCAGAAATGATGCTCAAGAGAATGGCACTTAACTAACTGATTGAAATCTTTCGACGTCCTAGACCTACTGTCATGAGTCACTTTTTATTCCATCAATATCCACACTGGAATCATCAGCCAATCAGAATCTACAGAATAGACTTGCCTACAGGGCAGAGTGGAATCTCCCAGGCTGCCATATAAACCACCTACCAATTTGCTTAGTAGCTTGGAGCTGTTAGCTTCAACTTCAATTGATTACCGGTTGTTGCTATCTAAGGATTCTACACGAACATGCAATTAAAGAATGTGTGATCCATGGTCTCCACCACCTTAACTCAGAGAACACAGTTTGGAGATTTTTCCATGTCCCCGAACAAAGACTTTGCCGACCCAGAGGGCCACTCGATTTACCAGCTAGGTGAGTGATGCCTTATCATCATCATTGAGACATTTCTGTTCGGGTGCACAGGCCTTCCTGCTTTGTAGGACCGGGTTCCTCTATCAGATCATCTTGAACGAATGCCCTAATTAACAAGCAATGCCTGGAACTCGAAAGGGCCATCCGTCGCACATAATATATTTTACGAGATTCACGATAGAAGCCGCCCCCGCCTCGATATAAATAAGGCGCCTCCTCCTCGCACAAATGTACCCTTCTTTTTTTGCTTTTTTAAATCATCTCACCCCAAGCAAGACATTCTACTGCCACTGTTGCGCAGGGGGTTACATAGGGGAAAGTGATGAGAAAGAGGGATTAGTTATAGGAAATTTCAGGAGGAGGGTAATAGACAGATGAGAATACCAAGGATGGGGGTGGAGTAGAAAATAAATAAAAGCTTGAGAGAATGGATGCAAGTTAGTGAGATAGTAGATGTCTATTGACCTTACACTTAAATTTCTGGAGATTGTAGCTGTCGGGGAAGTAAGTATATGGAAGGAAATTCTACAGGAGGGAAGTGCGAGAAAAGAAGCTATTAGAGTAGAAATTGCAGTTACATTTTATCGGTTACACTGTAAAAAGGTGGGACCTAGTTACTAATCTAGTAGCTCGTCTAAATTTATACCTAGGAGGCACCAGGAATCTAAGTTCATTAGAGCAGAATCGCAAAAGGCACAGAGAAGTCACGACACGCCGCTGAGATAGCAACTGTAGCCCATGGAAGGGAAGTTTTTACAGGCGTCTTCTTTCAAGAATTCCCATCTCATCATCTGATTGCTGAGTTGGAACGCTATTCGAAGTATTTGTTGACGAACCTCAACGCTAGTCATACACTTCAGAAGGTGGGAGGCAACAGATCTGCCAAAGTAGATTGGAAATCTTGCCTTCTCACAAGAAGGGGCACCAACTCAAGCCACCATACTTACTACGATTGAACTTGGCCCCTGTGATTGTCTCGTACGCTCGGATTTCCTTACAAACTTCATCAATCTCGGCACTGCTTGACGCAAAAGCCGAAATATTGTCAGCATAGACGGAGTGCCTGGCCAAGATAGTAGCACCAGGTAGGTAAATTCCATGGTTGGACCGGATTGATCTTTAACTTTCGAATGAAAGGCTCTAACGAGAGAACGTTCAGCAAAGGCTGAAGCAGACAACCTTGACGAACGGAGCGAGCCAATAAAAAAGGCTCCGTACGTACACCGTTCACTTCCACAAGCACACCAGGAGAGGCGTAGAGAGTTCGGATTCAGTACGTCCTGAAACAATTGTCGAAATACGCTAGTTGTGGGTACGTTGAGATGGTATTGTCGACGTCCACAATCATGCCACATAACTAAAGTACACCCGG
The DNA here is from genome assembly GCA_037127315.1 of Ascarosepion bandense. Classification (NCBI taxonomy): domain Eukaryota; kingdom Metazoa; phylum Mollusca; class Cephalopoda; order Sepiida; family Sepiidae; genus Ascarosepion; species Ascarosepion bandense. The sequence continues at coordinate 279,005 of JBBBDQ010001615.1, read as the reverse complement.
GTTGGTTTCTTGCCGGTCACGATGACCGGCATTTCCCGGCAGCAAAATCGAAATAGAGACAACGGCCAAACGAAAGAGATCCATTCCCAGTTCAGATTCTTAGTGGTCGTACCTAGTATTTGTCCATATTGATCTAAGTAAGCAGTAAGTGCTCTCCTGTTATATTAGAGTAGACCTCCTGCGACGGCCCTCATATTCAGTTCGTAAGACGTAATTTTGCTTATCAGTAGACGACCTCAACATATTCTTCGGCTGTGAGCAGCAGTACGTTCCAAATGAAGAAAAATCCCCCAAAACAGTCCCTTTACTGACTATCTGGAGTTTGAACCCCAAGGAACATCAGTGATCATTTCACTATGTCTTTCTTAAAGAAACATATTTTGCGCGTCTGCTTGTCCATCAAGAATCTCACACTATTTTCTTTTCGAATTTCTGTCATTCTTAAGGGTCTTTCAAAACTCAAAAACTTTAAATAAAAAAATTTACACCTGCAACAAGGTCTCATGGATTTACAGTTAGATCAACCAAATGCAACCAGCAATTCTACTCTATTGGCTTCTTTTCTCGCACTTCCCGCTGGTGGAACTCTCTTCCGTATACTTGCTTTCCTGACTGCTTCAATCTCCAGGAATTTAAATGCCATGTCAATTCCGAGCTCTTATCCACTTGACTCTAATCCTGTCTACATCACCCCGTGTATCTTGTTCTTTTCCTTTCTTTATACTTTTGCAACTGTCTTCACACCTGTGTTTCCATCCTTCTCTTGCTCTTTCTCTGACAACCCCTGTAACTGGTTCGTCTTTCCCTTCACTCTCCTCCTGCATACCTTTTTACTCTTATGAAGACATCCTGCGCATCTGTGGTGGTACCACCTTCATTGTAGTGAAACGACTAAAAAAAAGCTCATTAGTAGTGTATCTACTTCAGCGTGCGAGTTTCATATTTGCTGATATACTATTATTCCCAACCGCCGTGGTAATATTTTTAGTGTTACAATAATAAATTATTCATAGGAAAAAAATCACCGGGTGATGAGAAATTGACTGAAGCCGAGCCGCCAGATCAGGACCAATTATATTGCTGATTCTTCTTTAAATTTTATCATCTTAGGGCCGACTGACACTTGCTCGACCGCCGTTGGCAAGGAACCCTTTTCCACTTCGATCTTTAAAGTTCTCGTTCGAATATTTGCTACTACCACCGAGATCTGCACCCGCGGTCGGCTCCACCTGGGATCACGCCCTAGGCTTCCGTGCTCACAGCGGCGCCCTCCTACTCGTCGCGGCATCAGTTAGGCGCGCGCAAGGTGTAAATAGCAAACGCACCGGACCATATGTGACAGCATTATTCTGAGCATGGACGAATGACACACACACACACACACACACACACACACACACACACACACACACACACACACACACACACAAGAGTAAAAAAACAATACCTGCTGTGTATACCAAATAACTAAGTGCAAGAAGAAGACATTAAAATGAGTAGAAGGAAGGAAGATAAAAAAAAAGAAAACAAATCAAGCCGGTAATGTGTTTGAAGAGAGGATGTCCCATTCTATTAACAATGATGCAGGGTAATGGCTTGATTCATTTGAGAGTTGGAATTACATTAAACATGAAGATAATGCTCTCAGCCCTTAAAAGTAGCGCCAGTCCGGGCTTTTAGTGCGAATGACACTCTTTTTTTTTTAATATCGCGCTGAAAAAAATGTTGCTAAAAACATCGAGTGAAGTCTTAAAAGAAACAAAATCAGGGAAGAACACAAGAGACTGTTTCAGTTCTTGGCAGCTCCGCGGTATGGATCAATCTAAAAAAAATAAAAATAAGTAAGAAAAAATAGTTGACGGTATGGAGATTTTTAGTTAACGAAATTTGATGATGATTCAACTTAGCAATAAGATCAAATAGGCCTGCATCAGGTGTTGAACATTATGCGTTTGTTATTCTACGGAAGAAGAAAAACACGGGCGAAACAAGAGAAAAGAGACCACACCTCACACACGCACGCTCACGTATAATTATCAATCCGCACACACACACACACACACACACACACACACATATATATATATATATATATATATATATATATATAACTAGATTAAACGGAAATTTACCTAACTGGAATTAACTGACATACTTATTTTAAATTTATTCCTTTGAACATTATTTTTAATGGATACTCGTATTTTGAGTGGATACCTTTTTTTTCTTTGAATTTACTAGTACATTTTTACATATCTACCAGCCTAAATGTTCAAGAAATGTTGATCAGATAATATGTAACTTCCGGCAGATTTCTCGAATATATAAACCGGTAAATATACCGGTATTGTTTAGTTATAGAAAATAAACGACAAAATGTCTGCTCAAAATACGAGTATCCATTAAAATAATTTTCACACAATTTTTCTTTATAAACATATCGCCCCAAGCAAAGCAGTTTACTGCCACTGGTGCGCCGGGGGTTACATAGGAGGAAATTATGAGAAAGAGTTATAGGGGTATCTGGAAGTGGATAAGAGAAGGATAAGAATACTGATGAGAGTGGAGTGGATGGAGAAAAGAGTAAGAGAGTGAGGTTGCAGCTTAGTGAGATAAGAGATGACTTTACATTTAAATTCTTGGAAATTGTAGCTGTCGCGGAAGCAAGTAAATGGAAGGGAATTCCACAAGCGGGAAGTGAGAGAAAGGAAGCTGAGGGAGTAGAATTTGCGTTTACATTTTATTGGTTTCACAGTAAAAGGGTGGGACCTAGTTGCTAATCTTGTGGCTCGAGTAAATTCTTACATAGGGGACCACCGGGGAGCTAAGTTCATCGGAGCAGAAGCCGTGAAAATATTTGTAGTAAAATACTTGTATTTTATTATTGTAGAACGTATCTTGCAAAATGTTGTAATATATTACCTTGAACAGCGATGTTCCCGGTGTACGTATATGACAGATACATCCGGTCGTAGATAAAGTCAACAAAATTAAAAGTGCGTGGGTGTAAGCCGTGACCAATGAAAAACAAGCATTGCGTGAGTAAAAAGATGTGGCGACGTTGGTCGAGTGGGAGGGAGACTGTATAGAGACAAGAATTTGGGCTGAAGGGCCCCCGCTAGAATCCGACTCCTAACAGCTGCTTCGTGTGCGCGAACTCGCTCCGCCTGCTATTCTTCTTCTCACAAGCGTCAACGTCGAAGAATATAAATGAAATATATTTTTTATGTATATACGTGTTCATCGTTGTTTGTCAAGATAAAGCGGTGGTATACGACATTGTCATTAACACGGATAAAATTTATTACATTCAGAACTCCAAATAACATGAAAAAAAATGTTCTTGAATTATAAAATCAAAGCATCTCAATTCATAATCAACAAAATGGGCAACGATATTTAAGGGCGGGCCATGCAGAAAAACAAAGGAAATAATTATTTACATTTACAGGATTCCAATTCTCAAACGTCTTGAATAACCGTCAATGCTTTCTGGGATTTAAAAAAAAATCTGAATTCCTATCCTTAGAAATGACTAAACAATGTGATTAAATATATAGTAATTGACTAAAACTTGTTTAGATGTGGTACAAACCCGAAATTCAGAAGCTCCAAGTAGGGATCAAACTCTTAGACCCTTTTTTTTTGTTTTGTTTTTGGCCAGAAACATATTTATCAGTCTGTCAGTAAAGTGTTACACATGATAAACGCATTGGCGATCATGTCTCAAAAGAGACATAACTGATTGGACAGATTTTCTCACAGTAGGTTACCATTATTTTCTGCGGTAGAGTGGTTGCCAACAAAGGCTATGGAACACAATCTGTTCTGTTATTAAACCAAAGCTGGAAGAAGAAGAAGAGACAGATTCATATCTTTTCCAAGGGTATTTGCGCATAAGTGAATGCAACGAATTCAAACTATAATTCGAACCTGGCTCTCAGAATTCTCGTTCCGGGCTGTTGTGGGATCGCCCCTTTGTACATAATAATGGACTCGCTTGAGTGTACAAATATTCCTGCCATATAGCGAGAACAGCATTTGCCTCTGCTACTATGACAGTTTCAGCTTTCTGCCTTTGGGTGGGTGGGGGGGGGGTCGCTGTATGCTTTCGAGCAGAGAGTACTAACCCAGTCGTGGTTCCACCGAAGGGTATCATCACGACTGGGGAAAGATAGACATATATTTTGACCTGGCTATATGGCCGGGAGACCTTTTAAAAAGACCTTGTGTCACATCTCGCCTTACGTGGGAAGGTGGGTAAATACCGTTGCTGGAGAGTTGTTTAGTTGGAGTTGGATCTGGAATCACGGTTGTAGTTGTATTTGCTCTGAGCACCACTCAGCTAAAATCAGTTACCCGGATATACTATTTCACTTCAAGATTTGTATATATTTATTTCTCCTAATAGTATTCCTAAATTGACTAACCCGCGTTCCAGTTTGTATAGTAAGTTCAATATAACTTACATATGATATCTCCATATCCGTTTTTGTTATTTATTATTTTGTGCGGTTCCTCATCCGGGATACACAACACGGGCCGATATCCACAGCACTACAACGCACATATTTGTCTTTGCTTTGAATACTGCTGCCGAATCAGATCTGGTGATTCTGCAATATATTTAGAGATTCTTGAATCACTTTTTCACTGCTGTAATGTAGATTCCGTGTATCTTTTCTTTTAATAACTTCAGAGGAACTCTTCTGGTGAACTTCCCTCTTTGGGATCTAGATTTTTTAGATTTAAGCGCACTACTAGATTAGCGTTGTGGTGCAGTGGATATCGGCTTTGAACGAGAAATCGGGGGGCTGAGTTCGAATTCCAGTTGAATTCATTGCATTCACTTACGCGCAAATACCCTTGGGAAAGGTATTAATCCGTCTCTTCCTTCCAGTTATGGGTTAAATAACAGGATAGATTGGGTTCTATAGCCTTGGTTGGCAACCAGTCTACCGCAGAAAGCAACGGCAACCTACTGCGGGACAATCTTCTGCCCAGTCAGTCATGTCTCTTTCGAGACATGATCTCCCAAGCGTGTTTCCAGTATGGCACTTAACTGACTGACTAGATTAGCTGCAGTGGATACCGGCTCGGAACGAGAAATCGGGGAACCGCGTTCGAATTCCAGTTGAATTTCTTGCATTCACTTACGCGCAAATACCCTTGGGAAAAGGTACTAATCCATTTCTTCCCTCTAGTGATGGGTTAAATAGCAGGACCGTTTGAGAAATCGGGGAGCCGAGTTCGAATTCCAGTTGAATTTCTTGCATTCATTTACGCGTAAATAACCTTGACAAAGGTATTAATCCGTCTCTTCTCTCTAGTTATGGGTTAAATAGCAGGACCGATTGGGAAATCCGGGAGCCGAGTTCGAATTCCAGTTGAACTTCTTGCATTTACTTACGCGCAAATACCCTTGGAAATTGTATCAATCTGTCTCTTCCCCCCAGTTATGGGTTAAATAACAGAACATATTGGGTTCTATAGCTTTGGCAACCAGTCTACCATAGAAAGTAAAGGCAACCTACTGCGGGATAATCGTCTGCCCAGTCAGTCATGTATCTTTCAAGACCTGATCGACTAAGCGTGTATCATGTATGGCAATTAACTGACTGACTGACTGACTAGATTTGCGGAAAAAAGTTATTATTTTACAATTAAAATGGCTAGATAGAGCTGTAATTTTTTTGTTAACAATTTCTACTATTGCCTTTTTAGCCTGTGGAACAATATTTCAGCTTCTAGCTTCTCAGTCAACTTTGATCTTTAAAAATCTTTAATACAGTATCAGTCTTCTGTCGTCTTAACTTTTGTTCTTTTATTATTATCGGTCTTTAATAATGATTTTTTTCTTATATTGTTTCACACTAAGAACCCCACTGCGTCTTAGTGGCTTTATTATTTTTCGAGTTGTGAAATCCCTAAAAAATTCATAACCGACTGAAGTGCCTTTGCTCCCATAGGTCAACGGTTTTATTGGATGACTAGTCTAGAAGAGTTGTTCGGTTCAAAATGCAACCGTTCAGCTACAACTGGCAAATATTTATTATTATTATTCTCAAAAACGAAAAATAAATAATGGTATTAATGAAGTTTCATCTGTGGGGTCTAGACATTAAGAATTTTAGCGTCCTACCAGATTGGCGGCTAGGTCTCATTTTCCAGATGAAATGGCTAGATGTAATTGTAAGTTCTCTGATAACAGTTCCTTTACTCGCACTTCTCGCTTGTGGAGCTCTTTTCCATCGTCTTGCTTTCTAGACAAGATTTATGCAATGTCAATCGTTATCTTCTGTCTTCTTAATTTTTGTTCTTTTAATGCTCTCTCTCCGCCATAGAGTTTTTTTATATTCTTTTAAACTAAGTAACCCCTGTGCGTTGTGGTGCAGCGGAAATCGACTCAGAACGACAAATCGGGGTGCCGAGTTCGAATTCCAGTTGAATTCCTTGCATTCACTGACGCACAAATGCTCTTGGGAAAGGTATTAATCCGTCTCTTCTCTCCAGTTATGGGTTAAATAACAAGACAGATTGGGTTCTATGACCTTGGCTGGTAACCAGTCTACCCTAGAAAGCAATACCAACCTACTGCGGGATAATATTCAGCCCAGTCAGTCATGTCTCTTTCGAGATATGATCGCCCAAGCGTGCATCACGTATGGCACTTAACTGACTGAACCTCTTAGATGTCAACGGAGTTATTGCACTGCTTGGGTGAAATCGTTAAAAAATGAAAATAGAAAGCACTATTTTTTGAATCGAAACTATAGTTGAACTCTATCCATTGAGTGACTAAAACAAAGTTTTATAAACGAACTCTTTTGTCTTTAAATTCTTTAAGGTTTCACCTATATATTTCTTGTGGAAATTATTATAGGTGAAATTGGAGTTGTAAATTAATACTCTTTTTGTTTTGTATTAACAGAATAAGCGTTTGCTTTGGAAGTAGTTGCAAAATAATTATGTCTGATGACATAATACTAATATAAATATAAATATAATAATAACATAAATATATATATAAATAATAATATTATATAAATAATATAATATAAATAAAATAATATAATATAATATAAATTTTAAATAATTATGACATAATTACATAATTTAGTTAAAGACATTCCTCCTATTTATTATTATGTCTTTTTTTTATTATTATTATCATTAAAAAACGAAAAAGAAAAAAAATTCCAAAAATTACAGAAAATTATTTTAAATAATTATGACATAATTACATAATTTAGTTAAAGACAATCCTTCTGACATCCCCTATGTCTAACCACTCCTTCTCTTTACCTTCCCCTATGTAGCCACATGCGCAATAGTGGCAGTGGAATGCCTTGCTTGGGGTGAGATTATTAAAAAAACAACAAAAAAAAACATTATCCTGAAGTCAGATAAGATCTTTTCAATTGTAGCTGTGATAGAATTGTTTTATAGAACAGTATATTTTTATTCGTATGGTTTTTCAGAAGAGACCGCTTTTCTTTTTAAAATATTTTATGAGCCATTTTGTTTTGCATTGAATATGAAATAATTAAGGCAGTGGTGAAGCTATAACCTTCACTTTGTCGTTAGTTTTCCTAATATACAGGGAAAAATGGATAAAATTGTCGTCTAGATTAAGCAAAAGTAAAAAAAAAATCACTGACATCTCATTTTTTACCAATGTTACACAAAAATATCTAAAATATTAAAGAACAAACACTAAAGAGAAAATTTATTCAATAAAATCACCAACTGCTTCAGTCACGGCCTCCGGACTACTTCAGAATCTCCTGCATCTCTTCTGGACCGTCTCCTTGCTTCTTCTATGTGACCTTCAGGACGTAGGCGATCATGTCATTCCACATCTCCCTATCCCTGGTGGCTCTTAGCACGCCTTCTCCTGTTGCACCATGCAACCTTAGTTCCATCTTCCACCTGATTAGGTCCTTCTAATATGTTATCCGTTTCTTTCCCCTGTCTCTTTTTCCCTCTATCTGGCCTGTTAGTATCAGGTTCTCCAAGCCCCACTTCCTCATTGCATGTCCCAGGAACTTCAGCTGTCTCTTCCTGATTCTCAGTATTAAGTTCATTTTCATTTTCATCATTTCCAAAACGTAATAATTGCTCACATGCTCGATCCATTATATTCGCAGCATCCTTCTGTAGAACCACATTTCAGTTGCTCCAGGTTTTTCCTTCATCTTTGATGATATTGTCCAGCATTCACTGCCATTTTGAAGAACTGACATCGCATCACATAGCAACCCAGTACTCACTTCTTTGTTTCTCGCGAAATTGTCATTTCTTAATACTTTTCAACTTCTGGAATGCTTCCTTCGCCATCCCATTTTCCGTCTTCTGTCATGACACTTCCCATCTATTTAAATTTTTGTGCCTGCTGGATTGTGGTACTCCCGACTTGTATTTGGCCATATTGGGCTGCCCTTTTTACTGATGACCATGCATTCGGTTTTCTTGCAGTTTATTTGTAGTCCTTTCACTCTTTTCCTTGTCACTCTCTTCAGCTACCTTCTGTAGGAGGTCTCGTAGTTTCCTTTCTGTGTCTGCTATTAGCACTGTATCATCTGCGTACCTTAGATTGTTTAAATTGTGGCCCCCGATGACGAATGCAGGCGTAACTTCTAGGGTCCTCAAAATATTCTCACTGTGCAAGTTAAACAAATCTGGTGAAAAGACATATCCTTGTCTTACGCTCCTTTCTATCTTTGTACATCTGCTGAATTCGTTACCTGTCCGTATACAAGCCATTTTGTTTTCAGTAAAGATTCTTGATTACTCCTACGCTGATGAATGCTGATGTCATCTTTACCTTCAGTTCATTTTTCGTGTTACAACGAGTTCTGTTGTCTCTTGCTCAACTATCTACACCACCGTAAACACATAATAATCAAGCAGTTTGCATTCTGAGGATGTAGGTGGCTAGATGTAACAGGTGATGCAGTTATAGTAATTTTCTGACAGCCATAACCTGTTCTGATTCTTGTAGAGACACAGGGCCTTTTAGCAGCCACTCTCTTGGCCCAAAGTAGCACTACCTCCTCTAGGCATTTAATGTAAGCCTCCGTGATGAGACTGACCCTCTGTGGCATGAGGACTGGAGGCATAACGTCGCCATGCTTAGTGATCACTCCAAACACCATGATTCTGACTGGACATATCATCCAACGGATGTACGTTTTGGTGCAGTACATATATGCTCGGGGCGAGAAATCGGAGTGCCGAGTTCGACTTCCAGTTGAATTCTTTGCATTTACTTACGCACAAATACCCTTGGGAAAACTTTTCTATCAGTCTCTTCCCTTCAGTTATGGGTTAAATAACAGGACAGATTTGGTTCTATAGACATTGCTGGCAACAAGTCTACCGAAGAAAGTAATAGCAATCTACTGTGATTTAATCTTCTGCCCAGTCAGTCATGTCTCTTTCGAGATATGATCGCCCAAGCGTGCATCATGTGTGGCACTTAACTGACTGATATCATCCAACTCTTTCCGAATCCTCTGACCTGTATTTTAGATAGACACCCAAACACTCGGAAATGTTTGTATTAGTCATTCCGGTGCGAATGCCAAGCAGTACAGAATGCCGTTTTCAAATTTCTTGTGGAATGAATTGCGTTATGGTACTCTTTTTTTTACAGACGGTGCCAAAGTGACCCTACTGTAAGGTGCAACGACAAAATAACAAAAACAACGAGCATGCGCAAAATTAAAAGATATGGAAAATTTACCCATCGCACGCTGCACATTATATATATATATAGATATATAATGTAACTCCTTATTCTATTTATGAGTGACCAACCAGGAGACCTGGCTTAATAGCTTGAAACCTTTTTCTTTGGGGTTAAATGTATGAGAATGTTTACTATACTAAAGAAATATTTTGGAAGAATTGAGTTGGAGCTTTGTTCAACGACATATCAACCTCTGTGGGTTATTTAATACTGAAAAGGTAGAGTATAAAGATTTTTTTAAAATGTTCGGTTATAGTAAGGAGGTTGATTTTTTTTTTTTTTAGAAAACTGAAGATGTTTTCTAGTTTTGTATTCAAAAATGTATTGCTGGTAACAATTTTTACTTCAAAAATGTATGATGGCAATAATTTTCTTTCCTTCAAAAATGTTTAATGGTAATATTTTTCATTCAAAAATGTATATTTTCCTATAAAAGTCATATATATATATATATATATATATATATATATATAAACTTATTTATAAATGGAACTTTATCTGTGTGTTTGTCCGTTACCTATAGATGCCGAAACGGCTGAACCGAAAATTTACATAGCCGCCTATCACCCACCCTCTGACATTTCCTATATTTAACCGTCCTTTCTCCACTCTATGTAGCCCCCTGCGCAGTAGTGGCAGTGACATGCCATGCTCGGGGTGAAAAGCTTATAAAAAAAAAAAAAGTTGTACTATAAGCGTCTGTGAGTGTTCTTAGCTAGGTACCCCCAATTAATTAGCTAGGTACCCCCGATAAATATCGAAAATCGATAATCGAAAAAATCGGGTTATAGAAGGAGTGGTCCGATTTTAATCAAATTAAAAATCGATAACATATATATATAAAAGGCAAAATGTTTGTGTGTGTGTCTGTTCATCTGACTGTATGTCTGTATTTTTTTAGCCCTTTTATTTTAGTTTTATTTAAGTTTCCACAGGCCAAAAAAACACACATATATATATATATATTAGCAGTATAGCTCGGTATTGCTCAGGTGTAATGAAAGCTTTAAAACTAATCCATGGTCCTGGAGCTCAGGCTCTTTGGACGTTGGTACTAAAGACTAAAAAGAAATAGTTGTTTCCAATTAAAGCGAAACCGTACACTGAAAAAAAATGAATGGATGTAAGTCAAATTTTGATTTCCTGGTAGCGATATCAAATAAGTTTTGTTCGTCGTACACTGAATTTTGAAGGCTAAATAAGTCCTCTGAGTAAATGGTATCACGGCTGAGACTAAGAACTACAGTTATACCTACTTAGAGCCAAACGCGAAGCGAGAACTAAAACAAAAGGGCTGAAAAAAATACAGACATACAGGCAGATAAATAGACACCCACAGAAACATCTTGCCTTTTATATATATAAATATATATATATATATATATATATATATTATCGATTTTCTGCACTATTATAAGAACTGCAACCTTGAAACTTCTGAATATTGTTTCTTATGTCTTTGTCTATGATTGTATCAAATTTGATTAAAATCGGACCACCACTTGTATAACCCGATTTTTTCGATTATGGATTTTCGATATTTATCGGGGATACCTTGACACAAAACCTAGCTAAGAACACTCGCAGACGCTTATAGTACAACTGTGCAAATATTCAAGAAAATCGGTTCAGTCGTTTCGGAGTCTATATGTAACGGACACACACACACATACATACATACATACACACACACAGACAAAGTTCCATTTATAAATAAGTTAAGTTTAATTGAAACTTGATATACCGTAAAGTAATTTCAAACAATCAGTCATATTATAGTGAGAAAAAAAACATTTATTTCAAATAGTTTACAAAATGGGAATCAATGTTTACTTCATTATATTTGTTCTAATAATTTAACACCAAATTAAACCATCCTGAAACGATTCCTTTCTTTTTTCATTTCTTTTCATCCCACACGTCTAATGTAAAGCACGACCCAACCTTTGCAAAACTATGAAAGCCTTTAATTGCCTAAGGTATTCAGATTATGGGAAACGAAAACTCCTTGAATTCGATGGCGTAGACTTGTGGCTTAAGTTCAATTCCAGTTCAGATCGATGACTTGATACCCGGCACTAAAAGAGATACTTGTGACCACAGCAGAATATGTGCGTTTGATCTGCTTCCGTTGAGTGCAATTACAAAGCCGACTCTAATGCACTTGACGCTCGGGCCAACAGCGACAGCGCTCATATTGAGCGTGACTTGGAACAGTTCCAATCACGAATGAGCCTTCTTGTGCATGTACTTGTTGTCTCTTTTCATATCACCTGTCGAGTTAATATCACGATTCTTTGGGTAATACATCAACATTTTTAAACCCAGACATTTATTTAGATTTTTAAGCGAGAGTTAAAAAGCGAGATATTTGTTAAATTGTTTTTTCTCCAGTAGCTATCGTTTCTTATTTCAGATTTTTGTCTGTAAGAATTTTTAAAGGATAGATTATATATATATATATATATATATATATATATATATATATATATATATACTGAACAGTTATAGGTTAGATTTAAATTAGGCTAGTAAACAGTTGTGTTAGAAAGTGCTGAATACATGTTTGAAGGAAAATAAACATTTAACATGGAGAGCATTTATATATTGAGGCAGGGGATATCAGTTCCAGGTTGCAAAAGTAGCCAAAGAAACCTGATGGGAAACAAAAGATTTCCTGTTCCCCAATTCTCATTACCTTTCATTTGTTCAGTTCCCTGCAGTATTTTTAGATTCAACTCAGTGACGGTGTGTAGCATGTGGTGTCGCAACTTCGTAGTTTTCTTGGCGTAGGAGGCTGACGTCGCTTTCTCTTTCATTTTCCGGCATCCGAGGCGACTAACACAGGATTAACGATAACGTAGAATCATTTATTCCTCATACAACCATCCGTCCGTGCATGGAGTACTGCTGCCATTTATGGTCAGGTGCCCCTGCCGTTCTCCTCAGTGTTCTTGACAAGCTCCAAAGGAGAGTCTGTAATGTGATAGGTACTGATCTGGCGACTCGACTGCAGCCACTTCCCCATCGTCGAAATGTGGCCTCCCTTTGTCTCTTCTATAAATACTTTCATGGCTTCTGCTCGGATGAGCTTAAGTCTCTGATGCCTCCTCGACAGGTGTTTACTCGTGCAACCAGACTGGCAACTGGGTCCCACCCATTCACAGCCAGGTTAGCCAAATGCAGACGACAATTCTACTCCTGCAGCTTCCTCTCTCGCACTTCCCGCCTGTGGAACTCGCTCCCGTATTCTTGCTTTCCTGACGGCTACAACCTCCAGAAATTTAAATGCAAAGTCAATACTCATCTACTAACCACTGGCCTCTAGCTCTCTCCCCTCCCCTGTATAACCTTTCCTTTCTCTCCACCTATGTATCTGTCATCGCACCTGCTTTCTCAGCTTTCTATTGTTCCTTTCTAACTAGTTTGTACTCCTCACTCTTTTCTAATTAATCTTTTTACATTTATGTAACCCCCCCCCTGCACATCAGTGGCGTTTCCGCCTTGCTCGGGGTGAAATGATTAAAAAAAAAATACAGCTTAGCAATACAGATTATAAATAGAAAAGCAGTGCTCGAGGTTTTCCAAATTATTTTTTAAATTTTAATTTTTTGGTAAATCATATGTGAGATAAGCGAACGTGAGCCAGGATTTGTATCGCGTCAGTATATCTGCTAAACGTCCGTGTAAATATATATCAGTAACGTATTGGGAACACATATAAAAATACGCGGAATATTAAAAAAAGTATATTTCGCGCATAAAATATACAGACTAGAAGATATAGCGCGAATTTGAATAATTCATTGAAATTCTATCGAATATCTGGCGATATACAATACAGGCCATAATTATTAGGCCACCCCATTAAAAAAAAGATGTATTTCATACCATTTTTAGTATTTATTGCCAAGTTGATAATTCTAAATAAAAATAGAATGATTCTTTTGTTAATAGTGCACAATAACATGTGTATCAAATGAATTGTTATGGTGTCCAGTTTTTGTGATCTCTTCCCCATGCTAGTCTCTTCTTATTATCGGCTGGCCGAAGCAAAGACTACCTGGCTGCCTTGTAAAAATTTTGTAAAATTTACATAAATTTACATAAATTTACAAAAGAACTATTCTATTTTCCTTTAGAATTATCAACTTGGCAATAAATACTAAAAATTGTGTGAAATACATCATTTTTGTTAAAAAAAACTGGGGTGACTTAATAATTATGGCCGATAGTGTATATGTATACATATACATATATAGAGAGATATATATAGTAAATCTACAGGATGCGATGGGTAAATTGTCGCTATCTGCCTTGTTAAATTTTGTAAAGTAATAATAACAAAATAACCATTGTATTTTCCTTTAGAATTATCCACTTGGCAATAAATACTAAAAATAGTATGAAATATATTATTTCTTTTTAAAAACTGGGGTGACTTCATAATTATGGCCGGTAGTGTATAACTGATATCGCTTGGATAAATAAAGCATCTGGAAAAGAATTATAATATCACGTACAAAATTCTATAAAGTTTTAACCACAGAACCTTATATGTCATTTTTAACAAGACTTGCATAAAAGAAGGATTGCTGCCTAATATATATATATATATATATATACATATATATATATATATATACATAAAAACTTATTTATAAATGGAACTTTGTCTGTGTGTGTGTATGTGTGTGTGTATGTGTCCGTTACCTATAGACTCCAAAACGGCTGAACCGATTTTCTTGACAATTTGCACAGTTGTACTATAAGCGTCTGCGAGTGTTCTTAGATAAATTTGTGTCGAGGTACCCCTGATAAATATCGAAAATCGAAAAAATCGGGTTATAGAAGGTGTGGTCCGATTTTAATCAAATTTCATGCACTCATAGACAAAGATATAAGAAACGATATTCAGAAGTTTCAAGGTTGCAGTTCTTACAATAGTGCAGAAAATTGATAATATATATATATATATATATATATATATATATATATATATATATATATCAGGCAAGTTGTTTGTGTGTGTGTATCTGTTTATCTGTCTGTATGTCCTTTATACAAATCTCACAATTTTTTTCCGATTCTCACCAAACTTCACACAAATATTCTTTAGGCTGAGTCTGAGCACCAGGACCATGGATTAATTTTAAAGCTTTCATTACACCCGAGTAACGCCGGGCTATAGTGCTAATATATATATATATATATATATATATATAGAGAGAGAGAGAGAGAGAGAGAGACAAAGAGAGAGACTCAATTTCCGATCGTCCACCCGAAAGCAGAAAGCGCTGATAGATTTTCCTTGTAATATTTTTGCTCGATTGATTCTGTGCAGCCAGCCTCAAATAATACATTATTGAGCGCACTCTTAATTCGAAGTCTTCATCCAGCTCAATGGCAAGTTAGCATAAAGAAACTATTAAGAGTAATGCAAACATGAAATTCGTTTCTATGAGACTAATAATATTAATACAATAGTTAAATGCTATCAATAATGTAATTATCACAGATGAATAGAAAGGAGATCTTCCATAAAACTAAATATTTCCTTTCAATTATTTACACTTATTTTGTTTGCTATCATTTAATAACTTGACCGGAATTTTATTTGGAAACAATTTTGTGGTATTTTTTTTAATAGATTCAATGAATAAAACATAGAATGGTTTATTCCCATTTGAATATCCAGCAATTCGAAAGCGAATGATTTGAATATAGAAAACGAAAAATATCTATTTTATAAATATGAAAATTTTTGTTAAAAAAACGTATAAAGGACCAAACTGAAACAGCGGTTCCTGTAGAATCACCGAAGTTAAGCAACGTCAAGCCTGCTCAAAACCTACATGGGTGACTGCTTGCAGATAGCAGGTGGTGTAATGTTCTATGTTAAGGTGGTATTAGCGATAATGTTTTTGAATTGTGTTGTGAAGTAGTTTCCGCACTGAAGGTTATAATCGTCCTATGTCGGTTGCTAATCGACTTAGCGCACCCAAATTTTAGGAACTTGGTAAGCTTCCACTGAAAGTTGACTCCTTAGTATTCGTCTAACTGCCGACTAATATCAACTGCCTAGTAGTTCTCCTAAACTCCAATAGAACTCTAAAAGAACTCTCTAGAACTCCTATGAACTTCAATATTTATTGTACAAAAGTTCAAATGTGGCACAAGGCCTAAAACGGGGATGGGGAAGGCTGGTCATCATCTGACCTAGTTTAACTTAGCTATTCACTTTTGTCGACCCTGACACACTTACAATAAACCTTACACCAAAATACCACATTTTTACTTACCATTCTTACCACGTCCACCATAATACCTCAGGTACTCTATGTAGTCCTACTTAACTCCCCTATGTGCAATTTTCAGTGGATGGCATGGGCAGAAGACAACAACATTAAAAATTCCCCAATGATTTTGTACAATGCAATACACTATTTGCAAGAAACTAAATAAAATCGTATTAGTAATAAAAACCCTCACTGCTCTAATATTGTGACAGAAAAGTCAGTTCCCCGGACAAAAAATAATGCGTGGCTTTAGGAATATAATAAATGCCACTTATCCGATAAGCAATCACTCACACATTTAAACACCAAAACAAAAAAATGAACTTCTCGAGTTAATTTCCTGTTAATCTTATTAATATAGGAGGGAAAATAAAACTGAAACATTTCTATTCCGTTTTTGATTTTGATTTTGGTTTTTTCGAATTTTGACAATTTTGTACGATTCGCTGGCTCAACACAGCTGCTCGTCCGACACTGGACCGATAACGCCAAGAGACGACATATACGTGATCAGGAAAAGTGTGAAAGATCTTAGGAAGACATTATTCGTTTTGTTTCACTTAATTTGAGCAAGGATATATATATATATATATATATATATATATATATATATATATAGATAGATAGATAGATATAGATAGATATATATAGATATATAAGAGGATGGCAAACCCGTAAAAACGAAGAGGATAATTTAAAAAAATTTATCAAATTCAAATAATTAAATAAATTATTAATTAGATAAAAATAGAGAGCTCCATAGATATTATGCAGAGCATTATAAACATTTTTGTTTTTCTACCTAAATTTTTATTATTTGTCTATTAATTTCTTTATTTAAAAATTTATCCTTAAATTACTTTCTTTATTAATTACTTATTATTAATTTGATTATTAATTAATATTATTATTTATAAATTTATCATTAAGTTTTTTTAATAGTTTTGTTAATTTATTTTATATTTATTGTTTTACCTTTTTTTATTCATATTTAAATCGGATGAAAATATATATATATATATATATATTTTTTGTAAAATTCAACACCTGAGACTATATTGTTTTTTTACTAGATTAACTTCTTTGTGATTATCTGTCATTTTATGTATTTGTAATTTCTGTATAACATTTTCCCTTGAGAGCTTTTTTAACGGGTTTTTAAGAAAATCTTTTGGAAGATTTTATAAACATTTTTGAAGAGTTTTTTAATAAAAGTTAAAAATGTGAAATGTTTAAAGAGAAACTTTCGGAAAGTTTTTTGAAAAAGTAGTTTTTGTTTAGTTATTTTTTGTTAGTGTATTTTTGTTTCCCTTTCTTTTTTTCCTTCTCTCCCTTTCTCTTTTTTCCTTCTCTCTCTTTCTCTTTTTTCCTTCTCTCTCTTTCTTTTTTCTTCTTCTCTCTTTTTTCTTCTTCTCTCTCTCTTTCTTTTCTTTTCTTTTCTTTCTTTCTCTCTCTCTGTTTCTTTTTTCCTTCTCTCCCTTTCTCTTTTTTCCTTCTGTTCCCTTCTTTTTTTGTTCGTTTATATCATTGGGTTTAGATTGTCTATCCTATATTTTACTTTTATTTTGTTTGAGTATAAATTCTATACATTTTCATATAGTTGTGAAATTTACTGAGAATATTCTGTCTGTGTCCTTTTTTGTGTCTGTCTATTCCTAATTTGTTTGTGTGTGTATATATTCTCTCATAAGACCTGTCTTGTGTATGCATGATTTAATGTATGTCTTCTTTGTATTATGTTATACTAGCAGTATACTAATCCATGGTCCTGGAGCTCAGACTCTTTGGACGTTGGCACGAAAGACTAAAAAGAAATAGTTGTTTCCAATTAAAGCGAAACCGTACACTGAAAAAAAATGAATGGATGTAAGTCAAATTTTGATTTTCTGGTATCGATATCAAATAAGGTTTTTCATCGTAAACTGAATTTTGAAGGCTAAATAAGTCTTCTGAGTAAATGGTATCATGGCTGAGACTAAGAACTACAATAATACCTACTTAGAGCCAAACCCGAAGCAAAAACTCAAATAAAAGGGCTGAAAAACATACAGACATACAGGCAGATAAACAGACACACACACAAACAAATTGCCTTTTATATATATATATTGTTGATTTTCTGCACTATTGTAAGAACTGCAACCCTGAAACTTCTGAATATCGTTTCTTATGTCTTTGTCAATGAGCGTATCAAATTTGATTAAAATCGGACCACTCCTTCTATAACCCGATATTTTCGATTATCGATTTTCCATATTTATCGGTGGTACCTCGACACAAAACCTAGCTAAGAACACTCGCAAACGCTTATAGTACAACTGTGTAAATTTTCAAGAAAATCAGTTCAGCCGTTTCGGAGTCTATATGTAACGGATACACACACCCACCCACACACACACACACACACACACAGACAAAGTTCCATTTATAAATAAGTTTAGACTAGATTTAAATGTGTGATCCGATGCATCTATTGTCAAAGTATTTCCGGTTTAAATAATATACGCTTCACTTCCTCTGTTAAAAAGTTTTGTTTGTTTTTTAATTTTCTGAATGAATATATTTATTTTTCAAAGGTCTGAGAGAGACAATGAAAAATTACATTGTTGAAATAAATTCTGGATTTATATCCGTTTATGTTTTCAGTTTTCCTATATATATATATATATATATATATATATATATATATATATATATATATTAATAAATATACATATTATCCTATGGCAAGACTCGGAGTTTCATTCGTATATGCAATCATCAGGTGCATATTTCAAACTGACAGTTTAATAGATTTGGATTTAAGTTCACTCGATGTTTATGGGAATTAGATCATATAAATTTAAGCTAATGCTTTTTTTAATAACACGAATAAAAATGCAAATATTCTACGCTTACAGGCGGATAGAATTTAAAATTAAATTTAAAATTAAAATTTAAATTTAAATGAAAAATAATAAAATGCAAGGAGAGGAAATCAAAGTGGCGTATATCAGTCTGTCAGTTAAGTGCCATACGTGATACACGCTTTAGGCGATCATGTCTTTAAAGAGACATAACTGACTGGGCAGAAGATTATCCCGCACTAGGTTGCCATTGCTTCCTGCGGTAGACTGGTTGCCGACCAAGGCTATAGAACCCAATCTGTCCTACTATTTAACCCATAACTGGAAGGAAGAGACGGATTAATACCTTTCCCAAGGGTATTTGCGCGTAAGTGAATACAATGGATTCAACTGGAATTCGAAATCGGCTCCCCGTTCCGAGCCGATATCCACTGTACCACAACGCACATATTTAAATTTTCACTTTGTTTATATTTTTGAGATGAGGTAGTATTTAGGGTATTTACATTATTCGGTCTATTATCATCATCTATGTGGCCATTTGTACGACACTTCGGCCGTTGTAGGCTCCAGTATTCTCCAGGAAATATGGCTCAATGGATATAGACGTTGGTTAGTTCCTGACTTTATCTTAAAGTTGTGAGTTCAATACCAAGCTACAGCAGTGGTGAACAAGTATCTTGCAAGGTTAGAGGGATATAACTCATGACATCTAGGCTTTACGTAAGGAATGAGGAGGATATAGCCAAGTGTTTGTAATAAAGAGTTCGGTTCGAAATTCCTAGAACGTAAAGATTTAAATTTGCTGTATTTACAGTTATTTAAAGACAATTTATCTTCCACTTGTTAGAAGTACTTTGAAAGTAAAATTTAACATCATTATCATCCGAATGACATCGAGCTCTATAAACAATACTTTCGGACAGCACAGGCCATCCAATGGGCAGCTTTTATTTTTTCGGCAGTTGTAATTATTCTTATAAGGATCATTTTTTCTATTAGTTGGGTGACAGATGTTGTTTATGTTGTCCTAATATTTATTTGATATCATAGCACATGTGAAATATATCTATCTATGATTTTAACGCAACTATATATAACTATGAGATTGTTTTTGCTGAAGATTTTATTTAGTGTGGGTGACTAGTCAGTCAGTTAAAGTGCCATACGTGATACACGCTTGGGCGATCATGTCTCCAAAGAGACATGACTGACTGGGCAAAAGATGATCTTTCTGCGGTAGACTGGTAGCCGATTAAGGCTATAGAACCCAATCTGTCCTGCTATTTAACCCATAACTGGAAGGAAGAGACAGATTAATACTTTTTCCAAGGGTATTTGCGCGTAAGTGAATACAATAGATTCAACTGGAA
The DNA here is from genome assembly GCA_037127315.1 of Ascarosepion bandense. Lineage (NCBI taxonomy): Eukaryota > Metazoa > Mollusca > Cephalopoda > Sepiida > Sepiidae > Ascarosepion > Ascarosepion bandense. The sequence continues at coordinate 258,733 of JBBBDQ010001615.1, read as the reverse complement.
TTCGAACTCGGCTACCCGGTTTCTCGTTCCGAGCCGATATCCACTGAACCACAAACGCACATCCGGGTGACTAGTAGAAATGTTTATAAGTTAATTTATGGAATAGTTTCATAGAGTTAGTTGGAACGTTACGACTGAAGGATGGGTTAAACCAAATGATGTTACGTTTATGGGATTTCTGCTTCTTTCTGCACACCTTGTTTTTCACAGTATTCTAAACATGTGTTGAGTTTACTTTTTTTTTAATGCATTGATGTATTGAATTTTAGAATTGTCAGAATTTCCTTATTGCTAGAGTTGGTTCTTAAAGAAATTGGATAGATTTTTGTAGGTTGTTGGTAATATTTTTAGGGTGATTGGATTCCCTGTTGATGTATGTGTGGTTTTGAGTCCTTAGTGTATGGTTTGTACAGACTATTGCTTCGGTCGAAGGTGACATCTAAGAAATTTACTAATTTAGCGATATTTAACCCTCTAGGGCCATTCGTATCATATTTGATACAGTATTTCCTTATCTGGAAACATTTGGTATTTCCCTATAAGGAAACGTTTGGTATTCATTGACTGAGCAGTCAGTACTGCTTTCATTTGAAATTTATAAAATATTTCTCTTAAAAAATTTTTCAGGAAAATATTTCTTTCAAGGCTTGTTTTCATACTGTATCAAATATGATACGAATGGCCCTAGAGGGTTAAGGTGGTAATGATCTTGGTTTTGAAAAATTTTATTAAATCCTTTATGAGTTTATCCGTTTTTTGTGGATTATTTTTGCGGAGGGTTATTAATCCGTCGTCTTGGTAAAGTCATGTGTCGCATAACTCAAAAATATTCCTAAGATTTCAGAGCAAAAAGAGCCCTACCAAGTTGCAGTCTTATATATATATATATATATATATATATGAAAAGATATAGTTTTAAGGTGTGCTATATTTATAGGATAAAGTTCTCAATATCAGAGCTAGAGCGTATGTAAATATAAAAGTAGACATTGAAGCATGAAACAGTCTGTCACCTCTGAGTTTTGACTTCAATGTTTACTAATATATATATATATATATATATATATATATATATATATATTGTAAGAAAGTTATGGAACACGTAGGTTTTAAACCCACTGTTCATGCATTTACTTTTATAAAGAGTGATCGATACAACGTAGAGCTTAATATAGTAATGGTTGTTACAATGGTTTATAAAAGCATAGTATCACTACACAGAAATCTTCACGTTTCGGAGCTACGTTTGCTCTTCATCAGGTGATGAGTTGAAATGAAAAATAAATGGTGAAAACGATTTATTTTTGGTAATATGGTATGTAAGCGAATGTGGCGCGAGTTTAGTACGATTTAGCTGGCTGTTTGTAGCCATAGTGATAGAGACTTGGGTAGACTAGTTGCCAACCAAGATTGTAGAACCCAATCTGTCTAACTATTTAACACATACCTGGAGGGAGAAGAGACGGATTAATACTATCCACAAAGGTATTTGCGTGAAAGCGAATGCAAATAATTAAACTGAAATGCTGTTGTGCAGTAATAAGATTTAATTTTCGGCGTGTTGAAATTTGTTTGGGCTTGAAAAATATTGCGCCGTCCCTGATTGCATGAGAGGTTTATTGTCTCGACTGTCGAGTGGTTGTCCTATTACCATTGTCTACGATGGGCGTTACTCCAAGAAAACTTACGAATATTGTAACGCTGCACAAAAACAATGGCAAGCTTAGAGAGAGATCACGGATACTGTTGGGGTCAACCTTTGTCATGTCAGTTGTGGCATCAAGACGAAGTAACAAACCTCTCAGTCTGCTCATATCTATCTATCTATCTATCTATCTATCTATCTATCTATCTATCTATCTATCTATCTCATCTCAGTCTGTTCATATCTATCTATCTATCTATCTATCTATCTATCTATCTATCTATCTATCTCAGTCTGTTCATATCTATCTATCTATCTATCTATCTATCTCAGTCTGTTCATATCTATCTATCTATCTATCTATCTATCTATCTATCTATCTATCTCAGTCTGTTCATATCTATCTATCTATCTATCTATCTATCTATCTCTCAGTCTGTTCATATCTATCTATCTATCTATCTATCTATCTATCTCAGTCTGTTCATATCTATCTATCTATCTATCTATCTATCTATCTATCTATCTCAGTCTGTTCATATCTATCTATCTATCTATGTCTGTCTGTCTGTCTATCTGTCTGTCAATATCTATCTATCTGTCTGTTTCTATCTATCTATCTATCTATCTATCTATCTATCTATCTATCTATCTATCTATCTATCTATGTTCAAACGTACTGGAAAATACAGTTGAAAGAGAAAAACAATCGAAGAGACGACGTATATGTGATCAGGGAAAGTGTGAAAGATCATAGATCTGTTTCAGTTAATTTGCACAATGGCATATCTATCTATCTATCTATCTATCTATCTATCTATCTATCTATCTATCTATCTATCTATCTATCACACAGCCTTCATATTCATCTATCTATATATCTATCACACATATTTCCTATCTATCTATCTATCTATCTATCTATCTATCTATCTATCTATCTATCTATCTATCTATCTCCCTAAAGAAAAATCCCGTCGGAAGAAAAAAACATCACCAAGGTATACTTGATCAAGTGTTAAAGATTCTAGGGAGACATTATTCGTTTTGTTTCAATTAATTTGCACAATGGTGTAGTGTAATCGTGGCATTTTTTTTTTTTTTCATAATATTGAATTTTTTTTTTTTAATCATATCACCCCAAGCAAGGCGAAAACGCCACTGATGCGCAGGGGGGCTACGTAAGAATGAAAAGATTGGAAAAGAGAAAAACCGGAAACCACAACCTGAACAGGAAACAAGGGATAAGCCTCTTCACCTGTTCAATAGACGTGGGTGGAGTGTGAACCGGACGATAGTTTAGACTATCTACTTCAATTAAAAAAATAAAAATATTAAAAATAAAGAGTGAAAAGATTGAAGAGAAAAACCGGAAACCACAACCTGAACAGGAAACAAGGGATAAGCCTCTTCACTTGTTCAATAGACGTGGGTGGAGTGGGAACCGGGCGATAGTTTAGACTATCTACTCCAATTGAAAAAAAATAAAAATAAAAATAAGAGTGAAAAGATTGGAGAAGAGGAAAACCGGAAACCACAACCTGAACAGGAAACAAGGGATAAGCCTCTTCACCTGTTCAATAGACGTGGGTGGATTTAAAAAAATGGTAAAACGTACTAATGAATAAATCAACGAGAACGTTGAACTGATGTTTTTTTTTAATATGACCACGCTGGAAACAAAGACTAACAATAAGTTAACGTTTTAAACACGCCGTATGGACAAACCCATAGATCAGAGCAAAATCATTTGGAAAAAAAAGAAAATAACAAGAGATAAAATCTCGCGCAGAAACAAGCAACGATATGGACATTTTTGGGTTTCTCGAAAATATTAGAAATGCAAAACATCCTACTCATGACTAATTCTTATATATTATGTAAACTTGTCTCTTTGTAGTAACGACAATTACCTTATTTTTTTTCTCCTTTGATTAATGTTGTCTCAGCCATTAGCATCTACTGATTCAAAAACTTGTCTCTTCAAGTTAAAACTTGGCGGTAATTCGGACAATACAAACTAAAGGCAAAACCCCAAAATAACTGGAAGGAGCTGTCTATGACCATACACCTATGCCAAACCAATGCTGACATCATTTCAGCGATTAGCAAGAGATGTTTATTCAAATTAGATGGAATAACTGCAATGATCTTGATTTGCTTTAAAGAGTGAAAAATGCAAACATTTAACTCGACCGCTCTCAAAATTAAAGCCACGCTTGAAACAAAACAGAGTATTTAGTATTTAAAATGATCTACGGGAGGTAATTCAATATTTGGAATTTGAAAGGTAAAAATTAAATTTTATTAATAAGACAGGAAAAATAGCTAGAAATTTTCTCCCTAACTGGATTGAACCCAACATCTATTCAGTTCGTGCCAGTTATGAAGCCAATCACACCAGAATGTTACAGCTGAATCCATCCAGCCGGTCCTGGGTTGTCTTGACAACGGTCAACAGACAAACAAATAAACATAAAAAGAAACAAAGAGAAAACGGGGACTGAGTAATTATAAATTAATAATAATAATAATTATTGTTGTTTTTTGTTACTAATGTCATGAATGCAATGATGCTAGATGCTATTATTAGTAATGACAATAATAATAAGATAATTGTGAATAGGATAAAGAAGTAAAAAATTAAGATTGGGAATGAAGAAGAAAAAAAGGAACAGGTAAATAACAATAATAATAATAATAATAATAATAACAGGAAGAAAAAATGAAGGTGAATAAGATAAAGAAGTAGAAAATGAAGAAGATGAGGATAAAGAAGGAAAAGGCAGAGAATAATAATAATAATAATAATAATGGGAAGAAGAAGAGGAGATGAATAGGATGGAGAAGTAGAAAATGAAGAAGATGAGGATAAAGAAGAAGGAAAAGGCAGAGGCTAATAATAATAATGGTAATGAGAAGAAGAAGAAGAAGAAGAAGAAGAAGATGGTGAATAGGATGGAGAAGTAAAAAATGAAGAAGATGATGATAAAGAAGAAGGAAAAGGCGGAGGTCAATAATAATAGTAATGAGAAGAAGAAGAAGAGGATGGTGAATAAGATGGAGAAGAAAAAAAAGAAGAAGACGAGTATAATGAAGAAGGAAAAGGCAGAAGCTAATAATAATATTGAGAAGAAGAAGAAGAAGAGGATGGTGAATAAGACGGAGAAGTAGAAAATGAAGAAGACGAGGATAAAGAAGAAGGAAAAGGCACAGGCTAATAATAATAATAGCAATGAGAAGAAGAAAAGGATGGTGAATAGGATGGAGAATAGAATAAGAAGAAGATGAGGATAAAAAGAAGGAAAAGGCAGAGGCAAATAATAATAAAAGTAATGAGAAGAAGAAGAAGAGGATGGTGAATAAGATGGAGAAGTAGAAAATGAAGAAGATGAGGACAAAGAAGAAGGAAAAGGCAGAGGCTAATAATAATAATAATAATGGGAAGAAGAAGAAGAGGATGGTGAATAAGATGGAGAAGTGGAAAATGATGGAGATGAGGATAAAGAAGAAGGAAAAGGCAGAGACTAATAATAATAATAGTAATGAGAAGAAGAAGAAGATGGTGAATAGGATGGATAAGTAGAAAATGAAGAAGATGAGGATAAGGCAGAAGGAAAAGGCAGAAGGAAAAGGCAGAGGCAAATAATAATAATAGTAATGGAAGAAGAAGAAGAGGATGGTGAATAGGATGGAGAATTAGAAAATGAAGAAGATGCGGACAAAGAAAAGGAAAAGGCACAGGCCATAAGAATAATAATGGGAAGAAGTTGAAGAGGATGGTGAATAAGATGGAGAATTAGAAAAAGAAGAAGAAGAGGATAAAGAAGAAAGAAAAGGCAGAAGCTAATAATAATAATAATGAGAAGAAGAAAAGGATGGTGAATAGGACGGTGAAGTAGAAAACGAAGAAGATGAGGATAAAGAAGAAGGAAAAGGCAGAGGCTAATAATAATAATAGTAATGAGAAGAACAAGAAGAAGAAGAAGAAGAAGAAGAAGAAGAAGAAGGTGAATAGGATGGAGAAGTAAAAAATGAAGAAGATGTGGATAAAGAAGAAGGAAAAGGCGGAGGCTAATAATAATAATAGTAATGAGAAGAAGAAGAAGAGGATGGTGAATAGGATGGAGAAGTAGAAAATGAAGAAGATGACGATAAAGAAGAAGGAAAAGGAAGAGGCTAATAATAATAATAGTAATGAGAAGAAGAAGAAGAGGATGGTGAATAGGATGGAGAAGTAGAAAATGAAGAAGATGAGGATAAAGAAGAAAGAAAAGGCAGAAGCTAAAATAATAATAATAGTAATGAGAAGAAGAAGAAGAGGATGGTGAATAAGATGGAGAAGAAGAAAATGAAGAAGATGAGGATAAAGAAGAAGGAAAAGGCAGAAGCTAATAATAATAATAATAATAATAATGAGAAGAAGAAGAAGAGGGTTGTGAATAGGATGGAGAAGTAGAAAATGAAGAAGATGAGGATAAAGAAGAAGGAAAAGGGAGAGGCAAATAATAATAATAGTAATGAGAAGAAGAGGAGGATGGTGAATAGGATGGAGAATTAGAATATGAAGAAGCTGAGGATAAAGAAGAAGGAAAAGGCAGAGGCTAATAATAATAATAGTAATGAGAAGGAGAGGAAGAAGAGGATGGTGAAAAGGATGGAGATTTAGATAATGAAGAAGATGAGGATAAGGAAGAAGAAAAGTTACAGGTTTATAATTATAGCAACAACAACATTAATAATAATAATAATAATAATAATAATAATAATACAATGTTGATAAAGTTAATACTCATCGATGGTTACGTGCACCTGGATTAAAGTCTGAGACTGAAGTTTTTATTCTTCCAGCGGAAGACCAAAGTCTTTTCACTAGAAACTTTCAGGCAAATATTATACATAATAATGTGGATTCAAAATGCAGGTTCTGTGATAAATAGCAAGAAACAATAGACCATCTAATATCCGGATGTTTTGTACTTGCCCCAAATGAATATAAAAGTCGACACGATATTGGAGCAATATATACATTGGACAATGTGCAAACACTATGGAAAATCTGTAAACAAACAATGGTATGAACATCACCCAGCACCGGTTAGAGAAATAGACGTCACCATTCTATGAGATTACACCATCTACACAAATAGAAAAATTGAAGCAAATAGACCGGACATATTTTAAAATCCAGAAAGAAAATCTTGTCTATTAATTGATATGGCTTGTCCAGCGGATTGTAACATAGCAACCAAGGAATTCGAAAAACTGTCAAAATATAAAAACCTGGAAATTGAAATAGAAAATATGTGGAAATTGAAAACAAGAGTTGTGCCAGTGATAGTAGGTGCACTTGGAATGATAAAAAATGGAACAAAACAACACATTGAAAGCATCCCTGGAAACCCCAACTTTACAGATATACAAAAAATTTTCTTGTTAAGTACAGCCCACACACTAAGGAGAAGTAACGCTAGGGATGATAGAGGAGATATAAAATCATGAAATGGAGCCATAACGACACACCACGACCTGCCTTCGTTCTTCCAGTAGACTTGGTTGGTAGTGCGACCATAGCAGAAATCGAAATATGATGAAAAATGACAACATAATAATAATTGGATTTACATCTACTAGATTCTGTAGAAAACAAAAATAGATACTTAGAACCAACATTTGCAGTGCAAAATATAAGGAAACCCAGAGTCAAAACTCTTGAACAGATGAAACAACACTGGCAAGGCACATCTCTGCATGGCCAATATCCAGAACATTTTAATAAATTCAATGTTGATAAAGTTCATACTCATCGATGGTTAAGAGCATCTGGATTAAAGGGTGAAATGGAATGCTTTATTTCATCGCAAGATTCCACTTTTTCACTCACAACTTTCAGGAAAATATCATACAAAATAGTGTGAAATTATTTGTTCTAAAATTATTTTTAATCGATGCTCGTATTTGAGTAGATATTCTGTTTTTAATCAAACAATATATTTATTTCTACCAGCCTGATTATTTTCGATAAATTTTGTTACAAAAATTTGCGTAATGTCGTAATAAAATTTATCATAAATAATGAGGCCGGTAGAAAAGAAATATAGTGTTTGATTAAAAACAGAATATCTACTCAAATACAAGAATCGATTAAAAATAATGTTAAAAAAAATAACTTCAATATGTCTGTTGTTCAACAATTTCGTTAATCTTCGGGATTTTCCGTAACATTGTCTGTTTACATTTGTTGACATTACGATAAATTTCAGAGCAGAGATGGTTATTTGCGTAGAATCGAAAATTGTGTTATATAGGCGTGATTTGACTTCGTTTAGAGTATATTATCATTCGTGATCGAGGTCTAAGACGTGCCAGATCAATTGGTGGCTTCCACTATGTTGATAGGGGTCGCAGGTTTGAATCCTGCCAAATGACACACATTTTCGTAACAAAATTTATCGTAAATAATCAGGCCGGAAGAAAAGAAGTACACTGTTTGATTAAAAACCGAATATCTACTTAAATACGAGTATCGATTAAAAATAATGTTCAAACAAATAATTTCAATATGTCGGTTGGTAAACCATTTCGTTAATCTTCGGGATTTTCCATAACATTATAGTGTGTATCCAAAATGCAGATTCTGGGACAAGTATCAGGAAACTATACGCCATTTAATCTATACTTTTAACAAATGAATATAACAACTGTCACAGTAAAGTGGGGGAAATTTGCACTCGTCAATGTGCAAACATTTAGGAAAATATGTAAACAAACACTGGTAAGAACATCAGCAAGCACTGGTTACAGAAATAGAAGATACCACCATTATAAGAGATTACACTATCTACACAGTCAGGGAGAGTGAGGCGAAAAGGCCTGACATAAATTTTAAAAAAGAAAAAATCTTGCTTAATAATTGATATGCCTTTTCCAGCGAACTGTCACATAGCAACCAACGAATCTGAAAAAAACTGTCAAAGTATTGTAACCTGGAAATGTCATCAGATCCCAAGAAAGTATCTACGCTCACAATACAACCGTTTAGTCCCGCCTCGATAAACAGGCTGACAAAGCAAACCTCACTGCTGATCTTGAAAAGGATCTGTGTTGTATTTGGTTAAGAAATGGCTCGTAAATTTTAATGCTATCCTTTAACCACTAAGAGAATCGCTCCTACCCCCGATCAGTATAGATCAGGCTAGTCTTCATTAAAGCAAGGACCTGCGCCTCCTCGGCCTAGGTTTTGACAAAATCCAACGAAAAATCTGCAATGCAATGTAGGTCAACTCCCCTCACATTTTTACCGGCTTAATGTGGCTTCCCTTTGACTCTTTTACGAATACTTTCATGGCTTTTGCTCCGACGAGCTCAGCTCCCTGGTGCCCCCTCAGCATGGTTTAATCGAGCTACAAGACTAGCGAGTAGGTTCCACCATTTCACAGTGTAGCAAATAAAATGCAACCTCAACTTCTACTCTACAGCTTCTTTTCTCGTACTCCTCTCCTGTGGAATTCCCTTCTGTATATTTGCTTTCCTGACAGCTACAATCTTCAAGAATTTTAATACAATGTCAATTGCTTATCTCCTTGACTCGCATTCATTCCCTGACAATTATTGTATTATGTTCTTCTCCCTTTCCACTCTTCTCTCATGCAGCCCTCTTTACACCAGTGTTCTCAACTTTCTCTTTCCATTCTGTGACGCGCCTCCTGTAACTTGTTCCTCTTTCTTATCACTCACCACTTATGTAACCCACTGTGCACCAGTGGCAGTACTGCCTTGCTTGGGCTGAATTATCTATAAAAAGAAATCAAAATAGAACAAAATGTGAAATTTAAAAGAAAAATAATGCTAGACAAAGTAGTTACTTCTGGAATAAAATAATAAAGAAACAACAGAATAATAAATTGTAGGCACACCACTACCTGTCTTAGGTCTTCCCGCAGACTTGGTAGAATTGCGGATCTTCTTTGCCAATTTGTTGTGGAGCTGTGGCGAGACTTCGGCGCAAGTTGTAGTGAGCGGTTTGGTCGGAAGTAATACAGGGAACACAAGAGGTAGGTTCAAAATAGTATATTAGTATGACAACAGAAAAGTTATTCGAAGGAAGTGCTAATAAAATGTAACTAGACAGAAGTAATTCTGAATGTATTATTACGCTTCTTATTGCCTGATTGTAGCTGTCGTTAACTGCTCTCGAAAATTGCTCTTTGTTAACAGTTTTGTTAATTGCGCTCTCGAAGTTGTGCAGATAATTACTTATAACAAGAGGAAGAGTCCATTCCTCGTAGAAGGGCACCATAACAGATAGGTAGCATAGAAAAAACAGAAATATTAATAATAATAATAATAATAATAATAATAATAATAATAATAATGGAGACATGAAAATGAAGTTGAATAGGATGAAGAAGTAGAAAACGAAGACGTTGAGGATAAAGAAGAAAGAAAAAGCAGAGGCTAATAATAATAATAATAGTAATGAGAAGAAGAAGAAGAAGAAGAAGAAGAGGATGGTGAATAGGATGGAGAATTAGAAAATGAAGAAGATGAGGATAAAGAAGAAGGAAAAGGCAGAGGTTAATAATAATAATAGTAATGAGAAGAAGAAGAAGAAGAAGAAGAAGAAGAAGAAGAAGGATGGTGAATAGGATGGAGAAGTAGAAAATGAAGAAGATGAGGATACAGAAGAAGGAAAAGGCAGAGGCTAATAATAATAATAGTAATGAGAAGAAGAAGAATAGGATGGTGAATTGGATGAAGAAATTGAAAATGAAGACGATGAGGATAACGAAGAAGGAAAAGGCAGAGGCTAATAATAATAATAGTAATAATAATAATAATAATAAGAAGAAGAACGTGAATAGGATGGAGAAGTAGAAAATGAAGAAGATGAGGATAAGGAAGAAGGAAAAGACAGAGGCTAATAATAATAATAGTAATGAGAAGAAGAAGAAGAGGATGGTGAATAGGATGGAGAAGTAGAAAATGAAGAAGATGAGGTTAAAAAGAAAGACATAACAGATCAATAATAAAAATAATAATAATAGGAAGTAGAAGACGATGGTAAATATGATGTGGGGGTATAAAAATTACAGGGAATGTGGGTAGAAGGAATCAATGAGTTCGAGTTATTTACATCAAGGAAATTAGGTAGATAATTATTGAGTTATTGAATATGGCTGGAATATTAACTTTCAGATGGTATGAATGGTATCATAAAGATACAATAACGCAGTCAGCGTCATTGATTCCAACACAATTTGAATTCGGGCAAAATGGACGCTACTTCTGACTAGCATCGTCAGTATAGGCAAGAGTGGCATTGACAGGTTATTCAAAAGATGTTATAGATAAACACTAATTTACACATGAACATGTTCGAAGCGATAAGCAAGTCAATTTTTGCACAGCAGGAAAAGTTATTATATTTTTTTATTTGAAACATTATTAAATATTCATGTAAACAGAACTCTGGAAACAATTTAAAATAAATGTTACCAGTATATATATATATATATATATATATATATATATATATATATATATATACACACACACACACACACACACACATATATATATATATATATGAAATGAATTGTTATATATATATATATATATATATATATATATATATATATATATGAATGAATTGTTTGAGCATTAGTTTTTATCGATACTCACATTTAAGTAGATATTCTGTTTTTAATGAAACAGTATTATATATTTATATCTACCGGCCTGATTATTTACGATAAATTCTTATTACGAAAATGTGTGCCATTCGGCAGGATTCGAACCTGCGACCCCTATCTATATAGGGGACGCTACCATTTGATCTGGTAACGTCATTAATTCATTTCAAATTGTCGGTTGCTTATAACCAAGTTTCGTTAAAATTCGTTGATTTCCGTAACATGTTGACATTACGATACATATCAGAGCAGATATGTTTGCTTACGATGGATCGAAAATTGTGTTATATAGGCTTGATAAAAACCTCGTTTAGACTGGAGGCGATTCGTGGTCGAGAGGTCTAAGACGTCACCAGATCAAATGGTAGCTTCCCCTATGTAGATAGGGGTCGCAGGTTCGAATTCTGCCGAATGGCACACATTTTCGTAATAAAAATTTATCGTAAATAATCCGACCGGTAGAAATAAATATATAATACTGTTTCATTAAAAACATAATATCTACTTAAATATGAGTATCGATAAAATATAATATTCAAACAATTCATTTCAAATTGTCGGTTGCTTATAACCAAGTTTTGTTAAAATTCGTTGATTTTTATATATATATATATATATATATATATATAAGCACACCACTAATAGGAGATTCCATGGGTAAACCAAATTTCTGTTGATAAAACGTGTTGTAAAAAAGAAATAACAATTGTTAGTGATTAATGTGCATATTTTTATGATTTCCTGGGCAGACAGGGGGGAGCTTTACTTTGGATTTCTTAAGATGGTTTCTAAAAACGCTTAGACTATTTTTAGCGAGTATGTTTATATAGAGCAATTTTATATTCAAACTTGCCACAGACAAGTCAGCTATATTAATATTTCGAATTTTATGGAGTAAATCGCTTGAGTGTCTGATATGTGTAGTACTAATGTCGCTTAGGAATGGTATAAGTGTTTTAGTGATAGCTTTAGCTTATTTGTGGGGAGCACTGTTTAGACCATATACAATAGCTCTAATGGGAATGTTTGGTTTATGAGCCTTGGGTAGGCCGTATCATGTGGTAGAGTAGTGTGGTATTTTACTAATTTGGTCCAAAACTTCTTTTCAATTTTTATTAGAACTTTTGACTATTTTGTTGAAATTTTATATTTCAGTGTTTATTATTTGTTCAGTCGTTTGTGTGTAGGTGTCGTCATTATTTAAAAAGGATTCTATTTTTTCATGATAGACGTTTCTGTCCATTATAACTGTTGTGGATTCTTTTTGAGAAACAAAACAAACTAATAAATAACAAAAATAGATATGGAGATAGAAAATGTAAGTTATATTCAACAAAATATATACAAACTAGAACACAGGTTAGTCAATTCAGGAATACTATTAGTAGAATTCAATATATACAGTTTTGTAGTGAAGAGGTATGTCCGGGTAATGAGTCTATACTCTTAGTGACCGCTACTCAGCGGTATTTACCCACCTTCCCACGTAAGGCGAAATGTGACACAAGGTATTTTTAATGTGGGTTTTCCCGGCCATATAGCCAGGCCAAAAATATCTGTCTATCTTTCCCCAGTCGTGATTCTACCCTTCGGCGGAACCACGACTGGGTTATTGCTCTCTGCTCGAAAGCAGACAGCGCTCTCTACCCGAAGGCAGAGAGCTGACAGTGTCATAGCAGAGTACAAGTACTCGGCGGTATTTACCAACCTTCCTACGCAAGGCTAGATGTGACACAAGGTCTTTTTATTGTGGGTTTTCCCGGCCATATATCCAGGCCAAAAAATGTCTATCTATTTTTGCCCAGTCGTGATTTTACTCTTCGGCGGAACCACGACTGGGTTAGTGCTCTCTACCCGAAGGCAGAGAGCTGACAGTGTCATAGTAGTGTACAAGTACTCGACTATATTTAGTTGTCCCTCTCAGTAAGGGCAACATGTGACACATTGTCAGTTATAACTGGGATTTCCGGGCTATATGACCCTGCCAAAAAATGTCTGTCTATTTTTCCCCAGTCGCGCTTCTACCCTTCGGCGGAACCACGACTGGGTTATTGCTCTCTGCTTGGAAGCAGAGAGCGCCCTCTACCCGAAGACAGAGTGCTGACAGTGTCGTAGTAGAGTACAAGGACTCGACATTATTTAGCTGTCCCTCCCAGTAAGGGCAACATGTGACACATGGTCAGTTTATAACTGGGCTTTCCGGGCTATATGGCCCTGCCAAAAAATGTCTGTCTATTTTTCCCCAGTCGTGCTTCTACCCTTCGGCGGAACCACGACTGGGTTATTGCTCTCTGCTCGGAAGCAGAGAGCGCCCTCTATCCGAATGATGAGAGCTGATAGTGTCGTAGTAGAGTACAAGGACTCGACTGCTGCTGTCTGTATAGGCAGGATTATATGTGCACCTTAGACGAGCCCATCTTATGTGCAAATAGGGTGACCCCCAACAATAACTATACCTCCTTCTTTATCAGATTTGGTTATAAGAATATTTTTTCTCAGTATAAAATATTAATTGCTTGTATATATCTCTTGGGTAGTATAGTTTCTATGTTTGTTGTGAGGGTCTTGGGTAGGCCATATAGTTTGGTATAGTAGGGTGGTATTCTAATAAATAAGACCAAATTTCTTTTCATTTTTTAATAGATTTTTGACTGTTTTGATGAAAATTTGTATTTCGTTGTTTATTGTTTGTTCAGTGGTTTGTGTGTAATTTTTTTTAATCGTATCAACTAGAGCAAGGCGGTAACGCCAGAGATGTGGAGGCTACATAAGAGTAAAAGAATTAGTTAGGGGGAGAAGGAGAGTAAAGAGAAAGACAAACCAGTTAAAGATGGGAATACAGGTGTGATGACAGTGGAAAGAAAGGAAAAGATATACAGGGTGGTGTAGAAAGACTTAGAATCAAGTGGTTAAAAGTGTCGCCATTATTTAAAAGAGATTCTATCTTTTAATTATAGATATTTGTGTCCATAATAACTATACCTCTTCGTTTATCAGATTTGTTTATAATAATATTTTTGTTCTTGGATAAAATATTTAATGCCTGTATGTATCTCCTGGGTAGTGTAGTTTCATTGTTTTTGGGGAGGGTTGCTGACATTATGCCATGGATAAAACCCTTACCATTATCTGTGTGATTATAATCATGGTTTATATATAATTTTAATTCAGTTATGTACAGATGTAGCTACGAGTTCAATGTTTGTGCAAGTCAGTAACTGAAAGCACCTTTCCACTTAGTTTATCTTTATACAAAGAATTTCATTGTGATTGTTATAGTGAAGATTTCGTCTTTGCTTTTTCAGTTGATTGTGTTAAATGGCATATCGACACCTCTATGGATTATTTAATTCCGAAATCTAAATATTTTCAACATAATTTTATAACTTCAAAGAAATTTAATTTTAACGTATTTTCATTCCCTTAACTGAAGGTAAAATGTATTGGATTTTCTTTTATAAAATGTATTGTTCATAATTTTGCAATAAATACTTATTTTGTTAAATATACTATTGTTATGGGGAAACACACCTATTCCTCAGATAATGGACTCTCCCTCTGTGGTGGAGAATTACCCACATAAGATAATAAACTCGTCATAGGACTATATGTAGCCGAGGGTTATTAACGCTCGGTGTGTTACTGTGGAGACTCGCATTTACCGCATTTACTATGACACTGTCAGCTCTCTACCTTCGAGCAGAGAGCGCAAACCCAGTCGTGGTTCCACCGAAGGGTAGAATCACGACTCGCTAATAATAGACTGACATTTTTTGGCCCGGCTATATGGCCGGGAAGACCCACTATAAAATGACCTTGTGTCACATCTAACCTTGCATGGGAAGGTTGGTAAATACCGTTGCTGTGGAGACTCTAGTAGCGTTCTCTGACTGACTTACAGTACTGTATTCTCTTTTGGCTTTTCTATGTGTATGTCTTGTTGTATTGATTTATCTAATATATGTCTAAACCTACATTGGCGTTTGTCTTATTATTGATGGTCCTAATTTAGATCCACATCCACTGGCGACGAAACATTCGAACTCACACGGAAAAGAAAAATTTCTACACAAGAAAACTTTCTTACGTCTATCGCCACATAAACTGGCTATTCGAACTTCACACGGAAAAACAATTTTTCTTACGCCACATTGACTAACGACGAAGTATTCAAACTCGTACGGGAAAGAAAAAAAAATTTTTCTATTGCCACATTATCTGGCGTCAAGATATTCGAATTCATACAGGACAAAAGAAAACTTTCATACCACCATCGCCATAGTAACCGACGACGGACTCCTAAGAATTTGACAGAAAAAACTTCTATTTACCAGAACATTCAACGTGACCCTTCCCACACATACAGTCGGTCATATACTTCAGTATCTGGAAAAATATACCACAGCGGAACTTGTTACAGGAAAAATCTGTAAGCAAATTCATTCTATTTTTGACATATGTCTTTTCTTCACGAGAAAGCAATGGAAGAATTATCTAAAATATTGCTTCAATTAATGCAAAAAAACGACGAACGTTTATTATTAGAACAGCAAAAAACCGACGAACGGTTACTGTCACTTCAACAAAGAATAGACGAATAGCAACAACAACAACAAGAGTTACTTATCAAAGTATTACAAGGCAAACATTTTGAGAACGTCACTGCATTTTCCCAAAGTACCATATGGAGTACCATGGAAATATTCGAATATGTGCCTGATAACGAAAAAACATTCGACGCTTATTATAAGCTGTATGAAGATTTATTCAACGTTGACTGCAGTAACTAGTCGAACGCGAAAAAAATACGTTTATTGTTACAAAATTTGTGTACAACCGAACATAGCAGGTTTGTTGATTTTATCCTCCCCAGAAAAACGACAGACTTAGAATTCTTGGAGACTGTTAAACTACTATCGGAACTATTCGGGCCAAATACCTCACTGTTTCACAAAAGGCAGAAATGCCTGAATCTAGTTAAGGAAGAACAGTAAGATTACCTAACTTTTGCAGCCACAGTGAATAAACACTGTAATGAGTTTAAGTTGGCGTAATTATCTGCCGATAACGTCAAATGCCTTGTTTTTGCTCAAGGTCTGATCTCAGCTGGAGATTCAAAAATAAGTCGTCGGGTATTGACTTTACTGAATAATGAACCAGTGTTAACGATACAAAAACTGGCAGAGGACTGTCAGAGAGTCATACCTGTAAAGAGTGACTCGAAAAGCATAGAATGGTCAGGCGTTAGCCATATTAAAAAATTAAAATTAGACAAAAACGCTAATCCCCAGAAAGAGAGAAGAAAAAAGTTTTCGACAAATATTCGAAACGACAAGAAAATCCCCCCCCCCCCCCCACTGGGCCGTGCTACACATGTGCGGTAAACTGTATTGGATGAGATTTTGCCCATCCTAAAAAGAAGAAAACCTGTCAAAACTGCGGTAAGGTTGGACAATTTATGTCAAGTTGCTGGTATGTAAGAAAATCAAGAAGAACAAGAAATAGAGTTAGACAGACACAATCTAACGATAATGAAGATGGCAAATTACGGAAATATGTAACAGTGAAAACTTCAAATAGAAAAGTCAGACTTCTTAGCACTTTTCTGCCCTCATTTTGTCATTTCTCTTTAGCCCTGTTCCGCCATCTTTTTCTCATTTCTTTTTAGCCCTGTTCCGCTATCTTTGTGTTATTTCTCTTTAGTCCTGTTCCACCATCATTTTGCTATTTATTCTCAGCCCTTTTCTGCCATCATTTTGTCATTTCTATTTAGCCCTGTTCCGCCATCTTTTTGTCATTTCATTTTAGCCCTGTTCTGCTATCTTTGTGTTATTTCTCTTTAGTCCTGTTCCACCATCATTTTGTTATTTTTTCTTAGCCATTTTTGCCATCATTTTTCCGTTTCTATTTAGCCCTGTTCTTCTCTCTTTTTTATGAAACTTTTAAGTATATTATGTTTTGTCCTCATCTTTCCCTTTTGCCTTCAATATGTTTTTTTTTTTTTTTTTTTTTTTTTATAAGCGTTTCACCCCGAGCAAGGCATGTCACTGCCACTACTGTGCAGGGGGCTACGTAGAGTGGAGAAAGGCTGGTTAAATATAGGAAATAACAGAGGGTGGGTGATAGGCGGGTGAGGATACCGAGAATGAGGGTTGGGTAGATGAGAGTGTTGTGAGAATAGTTGGGAGTTAGTGTGATAGGTGTCTATTGACCCTACATTTAAACACCTGGAGATTGTAACTGTCGGGAAAGCAGACTTGTGGAAGGGAGTTCCACAGGCGGGAAGCGCGAGAAAAGAAGCTGTTGGAGTAGAATTTACGGTTACATCTTATTTGTTTAACTGTAAAAGGGTGGGACCTAGTTGCTAATCTAGTATCTCGTGTAAATTCGTGCTTAGGCGGCACCAGTGATCTAAGCTCATCGGAGCAGAAGCCATGAAAGTACTTGTAGAAGAGGCACAGGGTTTGGTGAGTATAAGATTTTTTAAAGTCCTTTTTCCTCATTCACTGCCTGTAACACGTTCGCCCGGTTGGCAACTTTCGGGTCAAATCCTGGTTGAGACGGCACTAATTGTGACACCTTATGCCCGGGGCTGCCGTCTAATTGTGACGCTCATTCTCGTTGACGGTCGTGACGATTCAATTTGTGACACTGCCACCCGGCTGGCCAATTGGTTCGGTCGCTGTTGCTGGTCATGACGATCTCGTCCGATGATGTCGCCACAAAAGCTAGTTACATGACATCTATTGCAACAACGCGCCACTATCCCACGTTGTGAATTGATCCCAGAGTTCGCGTCGTGCAATTTTAGTAATCGCCTTGCTCTCAGAGCCAGTCCGTACACTGGTGCACACTTGTGGTTAAAAAAAATAAATACGGCACCAAACAAATTAATAAAATAAATGAATAAGGTCGAACACACCTGGAGAGTTACGAAGAATGTCTTTATTTAAAAAAAACAAAAACAATGTTTTTCTTTTCAGGAGCAGATAATACAGTTGTAGGAATGTTGGTTTACAACAGAGAGAGAGAGAGAGAGAGAGAGAGAGAGAGAGAGAGAGAGAGAGAGAGGGAGAGAGAGAGCTTGTTTTTTAAATCTCAGAGTTTCCAATCTTCAAAATATTATTCAAAATAAGAATGTTTTTTCTAAGTTTCATTAAAGTAACAGAACTCTTCAATTCTCGTTTAGGTCTTTTCACGTATTCATTAAATTTTCGTTAAAGTCTTTTCACGTATTCATTAAATTTTCGTTAAAAACTTTTCACATATTCCCTATAATCAGGGCTGTCAATTCTCTATGCAACTTCTAAAATAACATAAGATAACTAAGTCCTTTCGGGTCCTTATCGGAGGTGAACGGAATTTACCGAAGTAGAGCGAACGAGGAATCAGAATTTTCGATTCTCCCATGATTAAAAAAAATATAACGTTCTTTCGCGATTTATATAGACGGTGCATTATTCCAAATTAACTCTTTAAGTTAATCGGCAGCAGGCTTCTTTCGAAATTAACTCTTTAGTCATAAGTTATATGGTAGGCTACAAATACACCTTAGGATCTCAGTGTCACGCTTTCCATCCTCTGTTAGAATATTTTCCAGATATTTAAAATTCTGTACCTACTTGATTTTAGTATCTCCGTTCTGTAATTAGTATTTTAGGTTTCCCTATTTTGCTGATTATTATGCATTTAGATTTCTTGTATTTTACGCCATATAACAGGTCCGTCTCGCTTTCTTTCGCTACATCCTAAAGAGGTTTTGTAGTTTATTTTCTGGCATAACCAACTAGTCATTCGTAAAAACTCTAGCGGGACAAGCTCGCTAACCATCACACCTCGACGAAGTGCATATTGCACTTATTTTAGCAGACGTCCATTTTATGACAATTTAGACGATGTTCGCGCAAACACAGATCCAGGGCAGGAATCCATGTCTATCTGTAAATGATCAACTCAATTTTTGACGGGCACAATGCAAGCTGACAATCATGACAAAATGTTCTCTGATGAGGTTGCAAAATCGCAGCAATTGTGCTTAATGCAATAAATTAAATATCTTTTTATTGCACTGTTACATTTTTCAACTGCCCTCCCCCAACTCCCGGTTGCACAAAATTGCATTTTAATAAATTCATTGGCGTACCGAAGGGAATGCCGAAATTAGAAGAAATGGGTGAAAATTCTTCTGTCGATGTTTCATTTTCTCGACCAATACCTCATTTTGTGTTTCCAATTCTTGCGTTGTTTGAATTCGTTATTTGGCTCTTTTGTCGTCAACTCAAAAAAAAAAAAAAAAGAAATGAATCTTTCAGCTTTTCTGGATTAAAGCATTTCTTTTGTTTCACGTCATTGTTTCATTAGTACAGCGGGGAAATATTTCTAAGAAGAACAATGACATATTTTGGATGAAGCAGAGGAAAAAATAGTAAATGAAGGAAATCAGGATGAAGAAAGAAGAGATAAAGGTGAATAATAATAAAAGACCTATAATAAGAAGAACAAAAACAAGAAGAACAAGACTAGCAAAAAGAATGAGAAAAATAGGATTTAGAATGGGCCAATGAAAAAATAAAAGGAAAAAAAGGAAAAGCAGGCCAATAACAATAATAATAATAATAGTAAGAAGAAGATGAAGAAGAAAAATAGGATGGAGAATAGACCAAAGTAAAATAAATTAAAAGGAAAAAAGGTAAGGCAATAATAATAATATTAATAATAGTAAGAAGAAGAAGAAGAAGAAGAAGAATGGGCCAAGGAAAAATAAAGGAAAAGAAAGAAAAGCAGAATAATAATAATAATAATAATAATAAGAAGAAGAAGAAGAAGAAGAATAGGATTGAGAATGGGTCAAGGGATAAATAAAGTTAAAGAAGAAATAGCAAACTAATAATAATAATAAGAAGAAGAAGCAGAAGAAGAAGAAGAAGAAAAAGAAGAAGAACAACAAAATAGTATTGAGAATGGGCCATGAAAAAATAAAAGTAAAGAAGGAAAAGCAGTCCAATAATAATAATAATAATGATAATAATAATAAAAGAAGCAGAAGAAGAAAAATGGGATTGAGAATGAGCCAATAAAAAATTAAAAAGAAAGAAGGAAAAGCTAGCCAATAATAATAATAATAATAATAATAATAATAATAATAAGAAGAAGAAGAAGAAGAAGAAGAAAAAGCAGAAGAAGAAGAAGAAGAAGAAGAAGAAATAGGACTGAGAATAGACCAATGAAAAATTAAAAGGAAAGAAGGAAAAGCTGGTTAATAATAATAAAAAAATAATAATAGTAGTAATTGTAATAATAATAATAATAATAATAAGAAGAAGAAGAAGAAGAAGAAGAAGAAGAAAAATAGGATTCAGAAAGGGCCATTGAAAAAATATAAGGAAAGAAGAAAAACTAGGCCAATAATAATAATAATAATAAGAAGAATAAGAAGAAGAAGAATAATAATAATCGGAAAAAGAAGATGATGAATAGGATGGAGAAGTAGAAAAAATGAAGACGATGAGGGTAAAGAAGATGAGGATAAGGAAGAAAAAAAATGCAGAGGTGGAATAATAATAATTTTAATAATAGTAATAACATAATGGAAAAAAGATGATGGTGAATTGGATGGAGAAATAGAAAATAAAGGTGAGAATAAAAAGAATGAAAAATGAAAGTTGAATAATTACAATAATAATAAGAAGAAGAAAAAGAAGGAAAATAAGAAAACATGAAGAAATTGAGGATAACAAAGAAGTAAAAGGCAGAGGCGAAGAAGAAGAACAAAAACGAGAAGAAAAAACAACAAAGTAAACAAGAAAAAGAAGAAGGAAAAAAGAAACAAAGAAGAAACAGAAGAAGAATTACGAGAAAATAAAGAAGAAAAAGATGTTGGCAAATAAGAAAAGAAAGAAAAAGAAAGGGAGAAAATAATGAATATTAACAAAAAATAAATCAAAACTTCTCAAAAGGAAAATGGAAGAAAAAAAAAGAATAGGAATTTTTCAAATAAATGGATGCGACTGGGAATTCGTTAATTAAATTATGGATTTAAATGAATCGTGCCCAGCAGATTAATTCCTTTAATTAAAAATATCCAGTGAAAAAATTATATATATATATATATATATATATATATATAGATAGATAGATAGATAGTTAGATAGATAGACAGACAGATTCACGCTCACCGACACACACGCATATATATATATATATATATATATATATATAGATAGATAGATAGATAGATAGATAGATTCACGCTCACCGACACACACACGTATATCTCTCTCTCTCTCTCTCTATATATATATATATATATATATATATATATAGATAGATAGATAGATAGATAGATTCACGCTCACCGACACACACGCATATCTATATATATATATATATATATATATATATAATAGATAGATAGATAGATAGATAGATAGATTCACGCTCCCGACACACACGCATATCTATATATATATATATATATATATATATATATATATATATATATAGATAGATAGATAGATAGATTCACGCTCACCGACACACATGCATATATATATATATATATATATATAATAGATAGATAGATAGATAGATAGATAGATTCACGCTCACCGACACACACGCATATCTATATATATATATATATAGATAGATAGATAAATAGATAGATAGACAGATAGATAGATAGATAAACAGACAGTTTCACGCTCACCGACACACACGCATATCTATATCTATATATATATTGATAGATAGATAGATAGATTCACGCTCACCGACACACACGCATATCTATATATATATATATATATATATATATATATATATATAAGATAGATAGATAGATAGATAGAGAGATAGATAGATAGAGTCACGCTCACCGACACACACGCATATCTATATCTATCTATCTATATATATATATATATATATAATATAGATATGCGTGTGTGTCGGTGAGCGTGAATCTATCTATCTATCTATCAATATATATATAGATATAGATATGCGTGTGTGTCGGTGAGCGTGAAACTGTCTGTCTATCTATCTATCTATCTATCTATCTATCTATCTATCTATCTATCTATCTATCTAGCTATCTATTTATCTATCTATCTATCTATATATATATATATAGATATGCGTGTGTGTCGGTGAGCGTGAATCTATCTATCTATCTATCTATCTATCTATCTATCTATATATATATATATATATATATATATATATATATATATATATATATACTTATAAACAGAAACGATTCTCCGTCTTTTCATCTCTCTCTATATTCGGTTGAACGGAAAGCTCTTGCCGATTTTTAAGGGAAAATAAAACGCAATGCAAAATTATGCCGTTAAATATTTATTCAACTAAACATTAACCATTTTGTTGAACAACTATTCTCCTTTTCTCCCTCAACTTAAAGATTTCGTATTCCCAGAATTTTGGTGGTTTCTCGGCAAAGAACACATTGAATTGTTTATTTATGTCATAAAAAGAATTAAAATATTTTCTACAATTGAGATTATTTTGCAAGGAGCTGAATAAATAAACGTGAGAACTGGCATTATCCTGGTGGGAAGCAACACATCTGTTTACCAATTCTGGGCGTTTTTCTTAAATTGCTGCCTTTAATTCGTCCATTTGCCACTAGTACTTTTCAGAATCAATTGATTGGTTACTTGGTATTTGGCTTACTCCAATATTTTTTCACTGAACATTGTTGCAAATGAGCCATTTCTCATTTTTTCTCTGTGCCTTGTCCTTTTCGGACATAAGTGATCATGGCCTTCCATGTCTCTCTATTCCTTGTGGCACTGAGCACACTTTCTCCTATAACACCACGCAACCCCCGTTCTGTCATCCACCTGCTCAGGCCCTTCAAATATGTTATCCGTTGCTTTCACCTGTCTGTTTTTCCCTCTATCTGACCTGCTAGTATCAGGTTCTCCAAGCCATCCTTCCTCATTGCATGTCCCACGAACTTCAGCTGTCTCTTCCTGATGCTCACTAATAATTTCGTTTTTGTTTCCATCATTTCTATGACCTCATCATTGCTCACATGTTCGTCCACGATATCCGCAGCATCCTTCTGTAGAACCACATTTCAGTTTCTTCAAGTTTTCCCTTCATCTTTGATGATATTATCCAGCATTCACTGCCATATTGAAGAACTGATATCACATAGCAATCCAGTACTCTTTTCTCTGTTTCTAGTGAAAGTTTCCTGTGTCTTAATACTTTACTCGGCTTCTGGAACGCGTCCTTCGACATACCTATTCACCTTCGGATCTGTGTCGCATTTTCCTTCTTCTGTTGAAAGACTTCCCAGGTATTTACATTTTTACCTACTTGATTTTAGTATCCCCCATCTGTATTTGGCATTTTGGGCTGCTCTTTTGCGTTTAAATAGAAAATCACCAAGAGAAATGCGATCCAAAATATTACTTTCACTCAGATAATGTAGTGCAAAAATATATAGTAATTTGATAAATTTATTATTTCTGTCAATTACCACGTTAGGTTAAGCAGTTTATTTTCAATCAATGATTTTATTTGGACATTTTTAGTTGGGGACCTACCTGGTTATTCTTTATCAATATAGCAACAATCAACATCTTTTAACATTGCGAACTATTTCCGTACAGTTGTGTCAGCTGAAGCCCCTTCACCCCACATTTTTGTCTTTACGATAATAAAAAAGAGCATTAAATATCTAAAATGCACATTATAACCTTCCATTTTTATATTATAAAATTTTCCTTAAGAGATAGTTCGAAATATGCTCTAATCGGAAATGTGAGCATACAGTACTATAGCATCAGTCAGTCAGTTAAGTGCCATACGTGATACACGCTTGGGCAATCATGTCTCGAAAGAGACCCTTAACTGGAGGAAAGAGACGGATTAATACCTTTTCCAAGGGTATTTGCGCGTAAGTAAATGCAAGCAATTCGACTGGAAGTCGAATTCGGCTTCCCGATTTCTCGTTCCGAGCCGATATCCACTGCACCACGACACACATACAAATCCTATATCGTGTAACAATTAATTCAAACGGAAAAAGTAAAATTGCACACCCGAAAATTTGGATCCAAACGATAAAAAACATTTTGGAAAAATCCAGACCAAGGTAAATTTTACAAGTCAGTGTGAAAAGTAAAATTCTGGATCCTAATTGGATAGGAAATAGAAATTTGATATATGACGACAATCAACTTTTTTTTACACCTACGAAATAAAAATGCGTTTTGGAGCCAGTCACGTGATAAATTTCATTACTTAAACCATGTCTATTGACCGGTCAAATGCGTCAGAATTGAAGCGGTATCTGATAGTATTTCGTCGCAATGTAAGGAAGAATTTTCAAGCCAAGGTCATGTATCGCTGAGATACATTCATTCAACCTCTTCTTCCAATTTCCCTTTGTTCGTTTTCACTCCACGCCGCCAAAGAAAACAACAACTACACGATACTTCAACGGACTCAGATAAGTACAATCTTGGTTTTCCTTTTCACTTTTTCTCCAGCCCAAAAAAGGAAAAGAACACAGACTTTTATCCGCAACCATTTTAATCTTTTACATACACACATTCTGCTACTCTGAACCATGAACTTCTGTAGAACATTTAAGATACTTACTTTTCTCGTTGTACAATTAACTACATGCATTTTCTCTATGGACATTTTATTTTTCTTCTTACAATTTTGTTATTCTCTTAATAAAAATTTTACTTTAATATAGAAACGAAATATTTTATCCTTCCACATTTCAATATCCAATCTACAACCTTCTAATATTTTAAATTGTGGGTACTTCGGTTGTGTTTGGCACAAGGCTAAATTGAAAAGCATAGCAGAAGCCCCTACGTATTTAGTGACTCTGTTGACGTATTCTAACGTGTTGGAACACAGACTGCTAAAAATCGGCATTAACTTTACGGACAAGCAAACACACACACACACACACAAACATATATATATATATATATATATATATATATATATATATATATATATATATTGGAAATTTTGTTAGAAAAATAAGCGATTTCCGACAGGATTTGAACCTGCGTCTTCTAAGGGAAACCGTCATTAAATCTGACGTACTTTGACCTCTCGGTCGCGATAACCTTCCGGTCATGTAATGTCCGATTAGTTCTATTGAAAAAAGATTTTTCCAATTCTCAAAATACCAATGTTTACTTAGTTTCGTATACTAACGTAAAAAAAGACAATTTTTCTGAATAGATTTTTTCATTGTTTGAATAATGGGCAGGTTTGAATATTTTTCTCACTCATTTTCTATTCATGCTGACAGATGTAAATCAATAAATGTACTCTTTAATAGATAAATATGAACAGGGCATTTACTTAAATATAAACATTAATTAAAAATAACGTTTAAGCAATAAATTAAGTCTGATTAATGAATGAAACATTTGTTTGTCTTTCTCTCTTTCGTTTTCTTTCTATCTCTATCTCTCTCTTCATATATATATATATATATATATATATATATATATATATATATAATTGAATCATTGGAAAAAGATGACACTTTAATAATTAAAAATTCTCAGAAAGACAAAAAGAAGATAATTCCTAAGTGAAGAAAAAAGGTGTTTTTCAAGTATTTCTTTTTGTTTTTGATTTTCAAAGAATTTTGAATTTGTGTCCGTTATAAGTCTCTATTGTCTCTTTGCACACACACACACACACACACACACACACACACACACACACACACACACACACATCGTGCTCAGCAGGAACAAGACTTCAATACCCCCACTAATCAATGAATTTGAAGTTCTCACCTCCCCAGCCGACAAGGCTGAATGCTTTGCCCGTAGATTCTCAACCAATTCGACACTGGACTCGTTAGGAATACCTACACCAGACTTCCCACCCAGAACTAAGGCTCAACTAAATAACGTCCACATTACACCCTCGCTGGTCGCCAAGATAATTGCGCAACTTGACCCACACAAAGCGAGCGGCGGTGACAGAATCCCAGTCATAGTACTGAAGAAATGTGCCCCAGAACTCTCCTCTGTCCTCTTCAAACTCTATAACCTCTGCCTATCTTCTTCCTGCTTTCCTGCCTGTTGGAAGTCCTCTTGCGTAGTATCTATATTTAAGAATTCTGGCGAACCCTCAGACCCCGCCAATTACCGTCCTATTAGTCTCCTTCCAATATTTGGCAAAGTTTTCGAAGCCATTATCAACGCCGAGGTGATTCAGCATCTCATGGCCAACGGGCTTCTCTCTGACAAACAGTATGGGTTTCGCTTCACCAGGTCTACTGCTGATATGCTAACGACCATTACCGAATACATATACCAGGCACTTGACAAGAATGGTGAAGCCCGAAACGTTGCCTTGGATATCTCCAAAGCATTCGACAGGGTCTGGCATGCTGGCCTCTTGTGCAAACTGCGGAGCTATGGGATAACTGGACATCTGTTTGACCTCATCCAGTCTTTCCTCTCTAACCGCACATTGAAGGTGTTATTAAATGGGTATGCCTCCCAAAACTACCATACGAACGCGGGCGTCCCTCGAGGTTCTATCCTAGGTCCCACGCTCTTTCTGATCTACATTAATGATCTCCCCGACACCATTAGATCCCAAGTTGGCATGTATGCCGACGACACAACAATCTACTCCCGCATCGATCAGAAACCAGGTCTGGACGACAAAGTGAACCTTGCTGCTGTACTTGAAAGGGACCTCCAATCCGTAGTGACCTGGGGTAGGAAATGGTTGGTAAATTTCAATGCCTCCAAAACAAAGCTGTTATCAACTAATCACCATAGACAATCGCATCTACCTCCCATTAGCATGGGACAGGCTAGCCTCCCAGAGAGTAAAATACTACGCCTCCTTGGCCTTACACTCTCGGCGGACCTCAAATGGAATGACTATATTGAATCCATTGCCAAATCTGCTGCTATGAAAGTGGGCTCCCTGTGCAGGGCGCGGAAATTTTTCCCACCTGAATCTATTCAGAACATATACAAATCTACCATCCGCCCGTGTATTAAATATTGCTGCCATATCTGGTCGGGTGCCCCTGCTGCTCTCCTTGGGCTTCTTGACAAAATACAAAGGAGGATCTGTAACGTGGTTGATACTGACTTGGCAGACCGGCTGCAGCCGCTCTCACACCGGCGTGATGTGGCTTCCCTGTGCCTCTTCTACAAGTACTTTCATGGCTTCTGCTCCGATGAGCTTAGATCACTGGTGCCGCCTAAGCACGAATTTACACGAGATACTAGATTAGCAACTAGGTCCCACCCTTTTACAGTTAAACAAATAAGATGTAACCGTAAATTCTACTCCAACAGCTTCTTTTCTCGCGCTTCCCGCCTGTGGAACTCCCTTCCACAAGTCTGCTTTCCCGACAGTTACAATCTCCAGGTGTTTAAATGTAGGGTCAATAGACACCTCCTATCACACTAACCCCCAACTATTCTCACAACACTCTCATCTACCCAACCCTCATTCTCGGTATCCTTACCCGCCTATCACCCACCCTCTGTCATTTCCTATATTTAATCAGCCTTTCTCCACTCTACGTAGCCCCCTGCACAGTAGTGGCAGTGACATGCCTTGCTCGGGGTGAAACGCTTATAAAAATATATATATATATATATATATATATATAGACTGGCATTTGTTACTTGATTATAGTGGTAATAGTTTGTGCATTTTTTTCGAATGCAAGGAAGATGAGCCACAAGATCGCCAACCGACCCCACTCAGATTTTGACAGCTTACCACTTAAGGCTATAAGACCTAGTCTGTCATTAGGGAAATCAAAAGGAATTCGAACATTTCTTTATAATGTCTCAATCCGAGCCGATATTGATTGCTCAACTGTACTTCCGCGCCTCCATATATATATATATATATATATATATATATATTATTTCTGTTTTCAGTTGGTTGTTCTAAGTATATTTTTTTATTCCTTTCTAAAGTGCATATATTATTATTATATTATTCCCGCCTGTGGAATTCTCTTCTGATTCTTGTTTCCTTATTTTTTCTTACTGTAACCTTTTGCGCACTAGTTGCACTCATGCCTCCCTTGGGGTTAACTTATTAAGGAAACTAATTCTAAGTTCTTTGTACAGAAATAGAAATAATTCCAAGTAGGGGTCGTCGTCTTCGTTTCCGGTTCGTTTCAAAGCTAGTAATATTCAGTTTTGCAAAGTTGATATTTTTCTTCGTCTATGTGCCTTTTCCCTTCCGGGCGTAGGCAATCATGGCTTTTCACGTGTTCCTATCCCTGGTGGCTCTTAATGTGTTTTCTCCTGTTACCCCACTCAACTCTCGTTCCGTCATCCACCTGATCAGCCCCTTCAAATATGTTATCCGCTGCCTTCATCTGTCTCTTTTTTCCATCTATCTGGCCTGTCAGTATCAGGTTCTCCAAGCTCTTCTTCCTCGTTGCATGTCCCAGGAATTTTAGTTGTCTCTTCCTGATGCTCACTATTAGTTTTCTTCTCGTTGCTATTCTTTCTAAAACCTCATCATTGCTCACATGTTCGGTCCATGGTATCCACAGCATCCTTCTGTAAAACTACATTTCTGCTGCTTCAAGTTTTTTTTCTCACCTTCGATGATATTTTTCAGCATTCAATGCCGTATTGAGGAACTAACATCACATCGCAATCTAGCACTCTCTTCTTTGTTTCTACTGTAGGGAAATTTTCCTGTGTCATAGTACATTACACAGCTTCTAGAACACGTCCTTCGCCATGCCAATTCGCCTTCGGATATCTGTGTCGCACTTTTCGTCTTCTGGTAGAACACTTCCCAGGTATTTAAATTTTTGTACCTGCTTGATTCTCGTATCCCCCACCAGTATTTGGCATTTTGGGTTGCTCTTTTTTCTGATTACCATGCATTCGGTTTTCTTGCAGTTTATTTGTAGTCCTTTCTTATTACTCTCTTCGGTTGCCTTCTGTAGAAGGTCTTGTAGTTTTCTTTCCGTATCTCCAATCAGCACTGTATCATCTGCTTACCTTATGTTGTTCAAATTGTGGCCTCCGATAACAAATCCTGGCTTAGCATCTAGGGTCCTCAAAATATTATCGTTGTATAAGTTGAACAGATCCGGTGAAAAGACACATTCTTAACATATATTACTTTATTAAATAAGAGCGCTTTCATTATCACTAACCAACCTTTATATTTAGACTAGTAGTATAGCTCAGCGTTGCTCGAGTGTAATGAAATCTTTAAAACTAATCCATGGTCCTGGAGCTCAAACACTTTAGACGTTGGCATGAAAGACTAAAAAGTAATATTTGTTCACAGTTAAAGCAAAACACTAGATTGAAAGAAAAATGAATGGATGTAAGTCAAATTTTGATTTTCTGGTATCGATATCAAATAGGTTTTTTCGTCGTAAACTGAATTTTGAAGGCAAAATAAGTCCTCTGAGTAAATGGTATCACGGCTGAGACTAAGAACTACAATTATACCTACTTAGAGCCAAACCCGAAGCAAAAACTAAAATAAAAGGGCTGAAAAAAATACAGACATACAGGCAGATAAACAGACACACACACTAACATCTTGCCTTATATATATATATATATATATATATATATATATATATATACATATTATCGATTGTCTGCACTATTGTAAGAACTGCAACCATGAAATTCTGAATATCGTTTCTTATGTCTTTGTCTATGAGTGTAACAAATTTGATTAAAATCGGACCACTCCTTTTATAATCCGATTTTTTCGATTATCGATTTTCGATATTTATCGGGGGTACTTTGACACAAAACCTAGCTAAGAACACTCGCAGATGCTTATAGTACAACTGTGTAAATTTTCAAGAAAATCGGTTCAGCCGTTTCAGAGTCTATAGGTAACGGACACACAGACACACAGACACAGACACAGACACAGACAAAGTTCCATTTCTAAATAAGTTTAGATAGATTCTGGTGAGAAAAGTGCAAATATGTTATCCGCTGTCTTCCTCTGTCTCTCCTTCCTTCTATCTGTCCAGTCAGTATCAGGTTCTCCAGGCTCTCCTTCCTCATTGCGTGTCCCATGAACTTCAGTTGTCTCTTCCTGATTCTCAGCATCAATTCCCTTTTTGTTGCCATTCTTTCTAACACTTCGTCGTTGCTTGTATGCTCGGTCCACGATATCCGTAGCATCCTTCTGTAGAACCACATTTCGGCCGCTTCTAGTTTTGTCCTCATTTTCGATGATATTGTCCAGCATTCACAGCCGTATTGAAGAACTGACATCACGTAGCAGTCTAGCACTCTTTTCTTCGTTTCTATTGAGATTTTCCTGTGTGTTAGTATTTTGCTCATCTTCTGGAACGCGTCCTTTGCCATGCCAATTCGCCTTCGGATCTCCGTGTCGCACTTTCCATCCCCTGTTAGAACACTTCCTAGGTACTTAAATTCTTGGACTTGTTTGATTCTGTTATCCCACACCTGTATTTGGCATTTTGGGTTGTATCTTTTGCTGATGACCATGCACTCAGTTTTCTTAAAGTTTATTTGTAGTCCCTTCTTGTCACTCTCCACTGCTACTTTCTGTATGAGATCTTGCAGTTTCCTTTCCGTGTCCGCAATCAGTACTGTATCGTCTGCGTATCTTATGTTGTTCAGGTTGTGGCCTCCAATAACAAATCCTGGTGTGTCATCTAGGGTCCTCAAAATATTCTCGCTGTATAGGTTGAACAAATCCGGTGAAAAGACACATCCTTGTCTTACGCCTTTTTCTATCTTTGTATATCTACTGAGGTCGTTACCTGTCCGTGTTCGCAATCAGTACTGTATCGTCTGCGTATCTTATGTTGTTCAGGTTGTGGCCTCCAATAACAAATCTTATGTCTTTGCTGAAAATGTCGAGGTTGCCTAGCATTTCCATCAATTCTTTGTTTCGTATTTTGTCGAATGCTAGTCTTAAATATTTATAAGTCTATCATTCGTCATTGCCATTAATACTGCAGCGACATCTGATCTGGTGTTCCTAGTATATATCTAGAGATTATTTTTAATCATTTAATTTTCTTTTTAAACTTTCACGGCTTACGTTCAGATGAACTGAGCTCACTAGTGCCCCCATAAATGAATTTACTCGAGCCATAAGATTAGCAACTAGGGCTCACACTTTTACTGTGAAACCAATAAAATGTATACGCAAATTCTACTCCATCACCTTCTTCTCATCAAGTCTCGCTGATGACTTCGAGAAAGGTACGAAAATAGCAGGGTAGACTAAGTTGGCAACCAGACTTCTTTCAATCCAGTTGAAATTCAGGAAAATTCTACTCCAACAGCTTCTTTTCTCGCACTTCCCGCCTGTGAAATTCCCCGAGAATTTAAATGTAAAGTCAATAGTCATCTTCTATTTCACTAACTTGCATCCTCTCTCTCTCTCATGCTTCTTTCTCCGTCCACTCTACTCTCAGCAGTATTCTCACCCTTCTCTTACCCACTTCCTGACACCCCCTATAACCTTTCACTTTTCCTCATAACTTCCTTCTATGTAACCCCCTGCAAAACATGGCAGTAAAATACCTTGCTTTGGGCAATATGATGATAAAAAAAATCAAAAAAAGAATCTGCAATGTTATTGGTCCTCACCTGACATTTCGGATTTAGGCTTTTTTTCTACATAGCGTCTCTTTATCTTTTCTATCAATACTCTCATAACAACTGTTCTGATGAACTTATCTGTATGGTACTTCAACTTTTTGAAGTGCTGTACTAGATTAGCAGCATTTTACAGTTGAATTGGTTATATTTAATTGTAGGTGCTATGCTAAGAGTTTTTTTTCTACCAAACTCTTCCTTGTGATATTCTTTACCTGCTTTCTGCTCCCCAGTCAACTTTGATCTCGAAATACAATCACGTTAATTTTTTTTATTACCTACACTCATTAATTGCATATTTCCTCATTCTCTAACGATAAATATCTCCTTTGCGGTGAAATGATTAAAATAGATCCTCGTAAAGCAATACCTTCTGCTCCGATGAACTTAGATCACTGGTGCCCCCTAAATACGAATTTGCACGAGATACTAGATTAGCAACTAGATCCCACCCTTTTACAGTGAAACCGATAAAATGCAGCCGTAACTTCTACTCCAACAGTTTCTTTCCTCGCACTTCCTGACTGTGGAATTCTCTTCCAAACGATTGCTTCTCCGACGGCTACAATCTCCAGGAGTTTAAATGTAAGGTCAATACACACCTCCTAACACACTAACCTGCTCCCATTCTATCAAACACTCTTCCCATCTGCCCAACCCTCATCCTCGCTATCCTTACTCATCTGTCACCTTTCTCCTGACATTCCCTATGTCTATCCACTCCTTCTCTTTACCTTCCCCTATGTAGCCCCATGCGCAATAGTGGCAGTGGAATGCCTTGCTTGGGGTGAGATGATTAAAAAAAAATACCTGTGCTTGGTTGGTTGATTTCGTTTAGTGGCATATCAACCTCTATGATTAAAACCCCATAAATATTATAAACCCATAAAATTTCGACATTAAATGTAATGCCGAAATCTAACAATTTTATGGGTTCCACTACAGATAATATGTATTGTTGGTAATTCTACTATAAAATGAAATTCTGGTCATTTTATTATAAAAGCGTATTGTTGGTAATTTTGTAAATGT
Source organism: Ascarosepion bandense (assembly GCA_037127315.1). Classification (NCBI taxonomy): domain Eukaryota; kingdom Metazoa; phylum Mollusca; class Cephalopoda; order Sepiida; family Sepiidae; genus Ascarosepion; species Ascarosepion bandense. The sequence continues at coordinate 225,707 of JBBBDQ010001615.1, read as the reverse complement.
AAAAACGTATTGCTAGTATATTTATTATAAGTAGGTATTGCTATAATTTCATAGTAGTTTGCATTTGTTTGAAGGTCTACTCTTTGCTGATAGCTGGAACCATAATATGCGATACCACCCCGGGTCACAGTAAACCTGGGAACAAAAGCAATTAAGACGTGTTCCCAAACTTATTATAAGAGGGCTTGCTGCTGGATGTAGTTTATAGTCATCGTCTTCTTTCTTAGTAACGCGGGTGTACCCCAGGGTCTTATCCATGGTCCTTCGTTGATTTTCATTAACGGCCTTCCAGATGACATCAGCTTTGAACTTGGAATCTACGCTGCCAACAAAACCATTTACTCCTTATAAGGTTAATCACTCTTATAAGATCAAAACGGTAGCTGGTGTCGAAACGACCTCAAGAACGTTGTTCAGTCAGTTAAGTGCCATACTTGATACACGATTGGGCGATCGTATCTTGAAAGAGACATGACTAAGTAGGCAGTAGATTTTTCCGCATTAGTTTGCCATTACGTTCTGCGGTAGATTGCTTGCCAACCAAGGCTATAGAACCCTATGTGTCCTGCTATTCAACCCCTAGCTGGAAGGTTGGTTGGTTGTTTTGTTTTTATGACATATTTTATTGCCAACTAAATTTTTATTTATTTATTACTGGTAATACCTTTTTCTTTTTATTGTTGTTTTTATTTAAGTTTTGTGTCTAGTAATACTTTTTTTCTTTTCGAGTATCAAGATTCATTGGGATTTGATTTTTAAGAGAAGGGCCCCCAAGTCCTACACTTGTTATTTAACCCATAACTGAAGAGAAGGTTTAATACCTTTCTCAAGGGTACCAGTGCTTAAGTGAATGTAGTGTATTTAACTGGAATTCGAACTCGGCTCACCGATTTCTCTTTCCGAGCCGATATCCACTGCACCACAACACACATGCATCACTAAACGCTTACAGCACCTTGTATTCCCATGCGGTCACCCATTTAAGTACTGACCAGGCTCAACGTTGCTTAACTTCGGTGATCGAGCGAGAATCAGTGTATTCAACGTAATATGGCCATAAGCCTTAGCTGGAAGGAAGAGGGCGATTAATACAATTTCCAAGGGTAATTGCGCGTAAGTGAATGCAAGGAATTCAACTGGAATTCGAACTCGGATCTACTAGTTCTTATTACGAGCCGTTATCTGCTGTACCCCAACGCCTATCTGGGGTAAAATATGACTTGTCAATTTTCACTCATCCGAAAACTAAGCTTCTAACTGTTAATCATCCGATAGATATCTTTCTCTTTTCCATTAGCATGTCTGATGCTAGCGTCTAAGAAATTTACTTGTTGCATATTCTTGGGCTAGGGTTCTCATCTGACATGATGCGAAATGACAGAACGACAAATCGGGGAACCGAGTTCGAATTCCAGTTGAATTCCTTGCATTCACTTACGCACAAATACCCTTGGGAAAAGTATTAATCCGTCTCTTTCCTCCAGTTATGGGTTAAATAACGGTCAGATTGGGTTCTGTCACCTTGTCTGGCAACCAGTGTACCGCAAAAAGTAATGGCAACATACTGCGGGATAATCTTCTGCCCAGTCAGTCATGTCTCTTTCGAGACATGATCACCCAAGCCTGTTTCACGTATGGCACTTCAATGACGGACTGAATATAAGGTTTCTACAGGTCACAAAATGGAGGTTCAATTTTCTATTGTTATGACGTAATAAACTGATCCCCCACTAATTATACTTAATATAATAATGTAATATAATATATTTCTTCTTCCTCCAGCTATGAGTTAGATGGCAGGATAGATTGGGTTCTATAGCCTTGGTCGGCAACCAGTCTACCGCAGAAAGCAATGGCAACATACTGCGGGATAATCTTCTGCCCAGTCAGTCATGTCTCGAAAGAGACATGATCGCCCTAGCGTGTATCACGTATGGCACTTAAGTGAATGACCCACTGCCATAAAGTTACCTCTCTATGCCTTTTTTTATGAATTGCTTTATGGTAATTTTTCGGATGTGCTTTTCGCTGTTTGTACCTAAACTTTATGAATTCAAACTCAGGACTAAACTATCGTCAAGATCTCATTAATTTCTATTTCAGCTGGATAGGTGTGGTCGTAAGTTCTGTGTTAAGTTTCTTTTCTCACACTTCTTGCTTATAAGCTCATTATTAATGTTATTGTTCCTTATTATTCCATACTGTGTTACCCCTTGCATCTTAGTGTTTTTTTACCTTGACTTGGGTGATCAGTAAAGCAAGTAAGTGCCATACGTGATACACACTTGTTCGATTAAGCCTCGAAAGAGACTAGGCAGAAAATTTCCCGCAGTAGATTTCCATTTCTTACTGCGGTAGACTGGTTGGCAACAATGGCTACAGAACCCAATATGTCCTGCTATTAAACCAATTGCTACAAAATGTCTCCTTGACGAGCAGATCTAACCAACCACTTCATATAATTCAATGCTACTTCTTCTTATTTTACTTCTTTATGCCCTGTCCTTTAAGGACGTAGGCGATCATGGCTTTTCACGTGTCCCTATCCCTGGTGGCTCTTAGCACGTGTTCTCCTGTTACACCACGCAACCTCTGTTCCGTCATCCAACTGATCAGGCCCTTCAAATTTGTTATATGCGACACTTCCTCTGTCTCTTTTCCCCTCTATCTTGCCTGTCAGTATCAAGTTCTCCAAGCCTTCCTTCCTCATTGCATATCCCAGAAACTTCAGTTTTCTCTCTTCCTGATGCTCACTATTAATTTTCTTTTCCTTGCCATTCTTTCCAACACCTCATCATTGTTCACATGCTTGGTCCATGATATCTGCAGCATCCTTCTGTAGAACCACATTCCCGCTGCTTCAAGTTTTTCCTTGGTCTTTGATGATATTGTCTTTCACTGCTATATTGAAGAACCGACATCACATAGTAATCCAGTACCCTCTTCCTTGTTTCTAGTGAAAGTTTCCTGTGTCTTAGTACTTTACACAGCTTCTGGAACGCGTCCTTCACCATGCCAATTCGCCTTTGGATCTCTGTGTTACACTTTCCATCTCCTGTTCCTAGGTACTTAAATTTTTGTACCTGCTTGATTCTAGTATCCCCCATCTGTATTTGGCATTTCGGGCTGCTCTTTTTGCTGATGATCATGCATTCGGTTTTCTTGCAGTTTATTTGCAGTCCTTTCTTGTCACTCTCCACAGCTTCCTTTTGTAGGAGGTCTTGTAGTTTCCTTTCCGTGTCTGCAATCAGCAGTGTATCATCTGCGCATCTTATGTTGTTCAAATTGTGACCTCCGATTACAAATCCTGGCATAGCATCTAGAGTCCTCAAAATATTCTCACTGTACAAGTTGAACAGATCCGTTGAAACGACACATCATTGTCTTTTACAGGTTTAAAGACATATCACCAAGAACTGCCGGATACTATTTATAAATGAAACTTTAGATTATGTATAAAATAAAAAAAATGTATTATTTACATGTTCCTCAGGCAATTCAGATAATTTATTTGAGAATTTTCTTAAAAGATCGATTACATTTTCTTTTCATTCAGATTAATATCTTCCTCCCTTTGTATATTATGACACCGTTTAATTTTTTTTTTTTGCATTTTGTAGGCTTAAATGTGTTTTATTGCATTTTATTTAATTTCAGCTAATGTGATTTTTTCATATTTCTTCGTATTTTAATTCCAAGTAGGACACAAGTCAAAGTTTTCATGGAATAATAAGACATTTGATATCTGTATATTTTTACAATATTTCAAGCTTTTCAAAAATATCGTTTATTGCCATCATTACTAAGTACCTGATGAGACATTGCTCTTTCAATGTCGAAACAAAATGTACGCTTTTGTAGTAGATCGTAGTTTGTACATGTTCTAAAGTCTAATTTATAATAAATGTTTATTGCTCTATTACTATATTGAGTACTGTATTGCATAAATGTTTTGAACGCTGTAAATATTCTCTTCGTTCCTTATATATACATATATATATAGTTTCGTTATTCAGGTGTTAATAAAACAGTGCTCAATGTAGGAACGGAGCTGTATTATATAATATATATTAATAAATACATATATTATCCTACGTCTATAGCACGCCTCGGAGCTTCATGCGCTATGCATTCGTCAGGTGCATATTTCAAAATGACAGTTTAATAGATTTGAATTTAAGTCCAAACTCTAATCAGTAATGTGATAGGTACCGACTTGGCGGCTAGACTACAGCCACTTTCCCACCGACGAGAAGTGGCTTCCCTTTGTCTGTTCTATAAATACTTCCATGGCTTCTGTACAGCGAACGTAAGTCACTGGTGCCTCCGCAACAGGTGTTTACTCGAGCAACCAGACTGGCAACTGGGTCTCACATATTCACAGTTAGATCAACCAAATGCAGACGACAATTCTACTCCTGCAGCTTCTTTTCTCGCACTTCCCGCCTGTGGAACTCACTTCCTTATTCTTGCTTTCCTGACGGCTACAACCTCCAGGAATTTAAATGCAAGGTCAATCCTCATCTCTTAACTACTTGACCCTAGTTCTTTCCACACCACCCCGTAGATCCTTTCCTTTCTCTCCACCTTCGCAACTGTCATCACACATGTATTTTCATCCTTCTCTTACTTCTTTCTAACTGTTCTCTTGCTCCTTTCTAACTGGTTCGCCCTTCTCTTCACTCTCCTCTAATATTTTTGCTCTTATGTAGCCCCCTGCGCATCAGTGGCGTTACCGCCTTGCTCTGGGTGATATGATTAAAAAAAAGAATCGGCAAAGAAGGCAGGACATCACGGAAGAGCTCCTTTAAGCACCATTAATATATTTATGGACCGATGTAAACAGTATGAACTCTGACCGGATAAAATTATATTTTCCCGTAGAAAAAAACCCGCATCCCCCAAAATATAACCTATATTTTCAAATTTCAAATTTCAAAGTGAACCTTCATTTTGATTTGTGAAATTAAGCACACTCTATATTAAACCTTTAAAGAGCAAACGTATTGTTTTCTAAATTCAAATGTAAATTGTTTTCACCATGGTTATTGAACATTACCTGATGACGAGACAAATCTGTAAACATAGAAATTTCCGTGTCACAATGTAAATAAAAAAAAACAAATTTAATAATATTCTACTCTACGATCTATGTTCTATTGAGCACTTTTTTATAAAAAAGTAAATGCCGAAGAAATCGGGATTCTAAACCTGTTGGTGCTCTTTATCTGATGTGTGCTTTATATATATATATATATATATATATATATATATATATATATTATATATAAATTTATACATTTTTTATTTTATTTATATATATATATATTGTATAAATTATATATTATTAGGTTGTCCCAAAAGTTCGTAAACACTTGCGAAATGCGTCTATCTTGTCTATCACAATCGAAACAAGCTATGAGTTCAGAAAGGGCAAGAGACAGCGTCGATTCCAAAACAAGATCGGTTCGGCAAGAAAGTCATGTTGTGCGTTTGGTGGAACTTTGAAGGAATTGTACATTTTGAGTTACTTCCGAATGGTTGTGCCATCAGTGCCTAACTTTACTGTCAGCAACTTGAGTGGGTCTACGAAAAGTTGAAGCAAAAGTACCCGGCTCTGATCAACCAAAAGCGCACTTTGATGCAGCAGGACAATGCCAAGCCACACACCGCCAGGAAGACCAAAGACAAGTTTGAAGAGCTGGACGGCGTTGAGTTTCTGACACATCCAGCCTACAGTCCTGACTGTGCTCCCTCTCAGATTACGGTCTTTTCCGCTCAATGCAACACTTTCTATGGGGCCGCCGATTCGACTCGTTTGATGAAGTCGAGGAAGCGTGTCAAGAATTCTTTGACCAAATCCGAAAGCTTGCAGAACGATGGCAGAAAGTCTTGGAAAATGATGGTCTTTATTTTGAGGAATAATTTTTGTTGTTTTTGCGAGTAAAATTTCAATTATTTTGCGAGTGTTTTCTGGTAACCTTAGATTACTTGGCGAGTAAAATTTCAATTTTTTGCAAGTGTTTACGAACTTTTGGGACAACCTAATATTTTTATTGTATATAGAATTAGTTTTTGGTTATAATTAAATTAGAACAATGCACCGTTGTATTAAAAAGTGTTCAATTAATTTATATCAGGGTCTTTTCCATTTTACTCGATGTTAATAGGAATTAAATCTTATAAAATTACAAAGACTTTCCTCGAGATGAAAAAGTTAAGATTTTATTGATTAAAGGAACATCCACTCGGAAATGTGTTCTCCATAATAATGGGTTTTCGGCAATGGCTGTCTGTTTCTTCCACTGTAAAAGGTTTGATGTGTAAATTGTTACCATATTATATTTTTAATTTCGCTTATACGCGTTGTTTGTTTGAGTTTCTCAACTGCTCAATATAATCATCTGGAAGAAGAACACAATGATACAATTCATTTCGTTAGATATTTGGAAGCGGTATTGTGTTATATTTGGCATTCGCACCGGAAGTTCCGATACGAATATTTCAGAGTGTTTCGATGTTAATCTGAGAAGAGTGCAGGAGATTCAGAAAGAGTTTGATGAGCCTAATACTGATTAGAAAGATGAGCAGCTCGGAAAACTCACTTTGATCGTTCTGACATCTCTCCCGAATTTGTTAGTGTCGGCCTCGGATTTAACGCAGAAGCCGGTATTAAGTGTCGTCAGTTGGTAGTACTGACCTGGGTCAAGAGGTTGGTTGCTAGAATATCTTACGCCTTGCAAAAGGCAGGATTTTGCACAATGACTCACACGCGGGTGAACCTAGTCATGGCTGCCGGACAATATCTACGGCCGAGTCACCCATTACAGTCAGTCAGTAAAGCGCCATACGTGATACACGCATTGGGTGATCATGTCTGGAAAGAGATATGAGTGACTGAGCAAAAGATTATCCCGCAGTAGGTTGCCATTGCTTTCTGCGGTAGGCTATAAAACCCACTTTGTCCTGTTCTTTAACCCATAACTGGATGGAAGAGGCGGATTAATACCGTTTCCAAAGGTATTTGTGCGTAAGTGAATGCAAAGAATTCAACTGGATTTCGAACTCGGCTCGCTGATTTGTTGTTTTGAGTCGATATCCACTGTACCACAAAATATTATACTTGATTATTAGGTGCGGGACGCAGTTGAACGAGAGACGAACAAAACTCCTTGTAACATCACAAATAAACTGAAGGCAAGTTTTATGGCAATATTCACCAACAAAAGAAGGAGACCGTCCAGAAAATTTGCAGGAAATTCTGAAGACGCCCAGGGGGGTGTAGTTGAAGCCGATGGAGATTTAAGTGAATAAATTTACTCTTTGATATTTCAAGATATTTTTTGTGAAATTTTCGTAAAACTTCTCTTTCTTACTCTCTCTAAAAAAAACTTTACACACTATGAAATCGGTCTTTCTCTGACGTTCGCCAATGTACACATCGCATACACTAGGACGATAGCATAACGCTTAACACTATGTCAAATGTAAACGGCGTGTCGAGTTCAAATGGATTTTGAGACGCCACGTGTTCAAGTCGCTAATGACTTCAAGAAAGGTAGGAAAATAGCAGTGTAGACTAAGTTGAAATTCAGGCAAACGGATGCACCCATAAAATATCACTTACAAATGAAACTACATTTAACCCTTTGTTATGTTGTCCGGTAAGGAATGAACAAGTTTGCAAATGACAAAATATGTATGCATTCATGTGAATTAGTCGAGTGCACATACCTACTGCGCTTATTTTTGGCAAGTGAAAAACTAAAAATACACAGCTGAAAATCGGTTATCCGACGAACAGTTTTAGGGACATTCCAATCAAGTGCCATACGCGATACACAATTGGAGGAAATACGCCCCTTTCGATTCATGAGAGGCTAGGCAGAAGATTTCTCCGATTAAGCCGCGATTTTTTCTGCGGTAGACTGGTCGCGAACCAAGGCTCTAGGAACCAATCTGTCCTTCTATTCTACCCATATTTGTGGCCGATGGGGCAGATGGATTTACGTCTCTCTCAAGAATGCAAACTCGTAAATGAACGAAAAGAAGCCGACTCGGCACACTGATTTCTTATTCCACACCGTTACCCATTACACCATGAATCCAACACATTATATTTATATATAATCATACATGCATGCATATTTATTAATATATATAATAATAGTTCTGTTCATACGACAATTGACATGGTTTTATTAACACCTGAATAATAATAATGTGCTTACCCTCATATGTATATTTATTAATTCATTTAACTATATATATATATATATATATGTGTGTGTGTGTGTGTGTGTGTGTGTGTGTGTGTGTGTGTGTGTGTGTGTGTGTGTGTGTGTGCGCGCGTATTCAGAAATGTTATTTTAGACATGTCAGATTTAATATATTGCAAACATTGCTTATTTTTAATAAAATCCGTTTATACTCACGGATAATCTTTCGCATATTACAATCAAAAGATGTCAGAAATGAGCTGTAATGTTAACAGATTTTATTTTCATTCATTTCTCAAGGTACCCAAATACTATATATATATATATTGGGTGACCTTAAAGTTAGTGTGCACATTAAAAAAAGTTATAACGTTATTTGTATTTGTAATTTTTTAAAGTGCATACGAACTTTATGAACATTCTGTACATATATATATATATATATATATATATATATATATATATATATATATATATATGCTTTAACCGTTTCCAACTGGCGTGAATATTAATAAAAACCTACACCAATTATTACCAATTTCATTAACATCATTTTTTCAGCCTGCGCATCTATGCTTAAATTGACAAATTTAAGCCTTATATTTTACGAACCCAGTTATGGGTAAAATGTAAGAAATTTATTTAGAAAAGTCACTGTAAAATCTAAAAAATTGTTGAGGTAATAATCACTTTGAAGTAAATGATTCTCAAATTTAAAAAAAAATGTTCGGCTTTACATTACACAAAGGTAAACGAGGGTAACTAAAAGTTTATTTGCACTTTCATCATATCAATTAAGATTGTTACACATACTACTATGGTGAGGGGATCGAACTTTGAGCTGCTGGTACAGTATAAACATGATCATTCGACTAGCAGTCTGCACCATGGAGGAACAAATTGCTATGATCCAATTTTTTTTATCTGAATGTGTATCAAAAAGAAGAATTTCATCATAGGCGTTGAACACAATACAGCGAGAGCACACTATTGTGTGCAAGTGTATATAAGGGGACTGAGGATTTGAAAAGTGGCCAGACAAGCGTGACGCATGAGAAAAATTAATAGGGCGTTCGTCAACCGCAAACCACAAACGAGAATTTCAGCAAGATTTTAATGGCGAACCGGCGAGTTATCATTGATGTGGTAGCATGCTCTCTTCAAATTCGGATCACTACTCTTTGTTCTCTTTGGTGCACACTGATAGCAGAGCGGTCATGTTTACACTGTAACAGCAGAAAGAAAATTGGCGCGATCAAATTTCGATCAAGTGATCACAATATTACTAACAATAAGTAGACATAAGTAGAAAGCAGTGCGACAGACCTAATGATAGGTTAGGTCTAAACTGCGGATAAGTTTTTACTTTCCCTCGTACATACAATTTTTTATCGAACAGTAAAATGTGTTAGACCAGAAGAATATGAAATTATGCACATGCAGGGTAGCAGAAGTTCACCCATGTATACCACATACAAATATTACCCACATAATGGTAAGGCATCAGCCACATAAATACAACATTATTGCTAATGTTTTACTATTGTGTGGGAAGTATAACGCGGAGGTATATCTGGGTGATAGATATATAATACACGAGCTACTAGATTCACCAGGCCTCACCCTTTTACAGTGAAACCGTTAAAATGTAACCGCAATTTCTACTCTAATAACTTCTTTTCACGCACTTCCCACCAGTGGAATTCCCTTTCCATATACTTGCTTCCCCAACCGCTACAATCTCCAGGAATTTACATGTAAGATAAATTGATATCTTCTATCATACTAATTCGCATCCATTTTCACACGCTCTTTTTTTCATCTACCCCACCCACATCCTCGGTATCCTCATCCGTCTATTACCCTCTGATATTTCTAAAACTAACCCCTCCTCTTTCTCATCACTTTCCCTTGTGCAACCCCCTGCGCAACAGTGGCAGCAGAGTGCCTTGCTTGGAGTGAGAGGATTTTAAAAAATAGACATAAAACTGCAGTTTCGTGACGTGAAATTTGTTCCATCATATGTGAGAATGCCCGAAAGAAAAAGATTACATAAATATAGCACAGAACAATGCTTGAAAGCAAATGTAGCAACATACGAAAGTACTCGGGACAGAAAGAAATATTTGTCATTCGAAAAAATTAATTAAAAAATGTGATAGACAAAATTTAGTATTTAACCAAACATGTCTGATAGAATTACTGCTGCCTAAATACACCTCATATATATATATATATATATATATATATATATATATATATATATATATATAAGACAGTATCATCTATGTGATATGTCCCTTTCAGGACGTGGGCGATCATGGTCTTTCACGTCTCCCTATCACAGGTAGCTCTTAGCAAGCTTTCTCCTGGTACCCCACACAAACCCCGCTCTGCTCTCCACCTGCTCAGTCCCTTGAAATATGTTATCCGCTGTTTTTCCCTGTCTCTCTTTAACTCTGTCTGACCTGTGAGTATCAGATACTGCAAGCCTTCCTTTCTCATTACATATCCCAGGAATTTCAGCTGTTTTTCCCCTGATGCTTCAATATTAATTTTCTTTTCGTCTCCGTCATTTCTAAAACCTTATCATTGCTCGCATGCTCGATCCATGATAGCCGCAGCATTCTTCTGTAGAACCACATTTTAGTTGTTTACACGTTGCTATTAACGCATCGCTCATCCAGTAAGGAACTTGAACACTTTCAGCTACTGGCGTGTTTTTATATTGTGCATATCACGCGTCAAAATCTCATTTCCACCACCGCAGTACGCCGATATCTTACTGGAAGAACTTGCGGCTAATGTCACATCTGCCGGGTTGAATCCTGGAAGGAAGCACTCGGATGGAAGTACAAGGCCATTTTAACGAGGGTTCTCCGGGCCATATAGCCCAGCCAAAAGCATCTAATTTTACCCTAGTCGTGACTCTACCCTTCGGCGAAGCCACAACTGGGTTAATACTCTCCACCCGGAAGGCAGAGAGATTGGCAGTGTCAAAGAAATTACCGCCAGAAAACGCGGTATTCTCTTTATTCATATTGAACTATATTTATAGTAGGAAACAGAGTTTCATGGTATCATCATCATCCATATTATGTACTTAGATACTTTATATTTATTTATAGGTCATGATATGAATATTGACATAAAATTATATTTATCAATATATATTTTCTAGCTCTGTTTTATTACATTGAGTACAGTTTTATAAACACAAGAAAAACATATATATTAGGTTATTACAAAAATAATGGTCGTTCAAAGGACGCGTTTCAGAAGATGAGCAAAATACTAACACAAAGGAAAATCTCAATAGAAACGAAGAAAAGAGTGCTAGACTGCTACGTGATGTCAGTTCTTCAATACGGCTGTGAATGCTGGACAATATCATCGAAAATAAGGACAAAACTAGAAGCGGCCGAAATGTGGTTCTACAGAGGATGCTACGGATATTGTGGACTGAGCATACAAGCAACGACGAAGTGTTAGAAAGAATGGCAACAAAAAGGAAATTGATGCTGAGCATCAGGAAGAGACAACTGAAGTTCCTGAGACATGCAATGAGGAAGGAGAGCCTGGAGAACCTGATACTGACTGGACAGATAGAAGGAAGGAGAGACAGAGGAAGGCAGCGGATAACATATTTGCAGGATCTGATCAGGTGGATGACGAAACGGGGGTTGCCAGGAGCAACAGGAGCAAACATACTAAGAGCCACAAGGGATAGGGAGACGTGGAGATCCATGATCGCCTACGTCCTGAAGGGAAAAGGCACATAGAAGAAGAAGAAGAATGGTCGTTCGAAATATTATATTTTGAAAAGCCATTTTAACATTATATTCACAGCATATATAAGGTGGATTTTGGTATACATAATAATTAATGTGTGCTTTTTAATAATCTTTTACTTATATTCAGACAGAAATATTCTTGAAACATAGAACCCCTAAATTATGAATATGACAAAACAGGATCTTCTTTTACTTTTCTTTCATGAGTTCAAACTTCGGCCAAGTGCCTTCCAAACTTCAGCCAATATTAACAACTCATGAAGAGATGGGTCAAAAATTGACCGGACAGTACAAATGCGGTTCCAGGAATTCCGTACTAATGATGTGAGCCTTGAAAATGAATAATGTAGAGAACGGTCATGCAGCCTTCATAACAAACTACTGCAAGCAGTTGTTTAGCAAAACCTGAGTATTGTGTCAGAGAAATATGTCATTTCAACACTCTCACGAAATCTGGTCGAGTGCTCCTGCTATCGACCTAGGTGTCTCTGACAAAATCCAACAGAATTTGTAATGTGATCGATCTTGGCAGCTAGTATACAGTCGCTTTCTCACCGACGCAGTGTGGCTTCCCTGTGTCTCTTCTACAAATACTTTCACGGCTTTCTACTCTAATAAACGTAGCTCACTGATATCCCCTATATATGAATTTACTTGAGCCACAAGATTAGCAATTAGGTCCCATCCTTTTACTGTGAAACTAATAAGATGTAAACGCAAATACAACATCAGCATCTTTTCTTGCACTTCCCGCCTGTGGAATTCCCTCCCATTTACTTGATTCCCCGACAGCTACAATCTCCCAGAATTTAAATGTAAAGTTAATAGTCATCTCCTATCTCACTAACTTGCATCCTCTCTCTCTCATGCTCTATTCTCCGTCCACCCCACTCTCATCAGTATTCTCATCCTTCTCTTACCCACTTCCTGACACCCCCTGTAACCTTCACTCATTCTTGCTTGGGGCAACACGATCATAAATAAAAATTGTGAAAAACCTCGATAAATGAGTTCTCTATGCTCGATACTCTTTCTGCAAAACACCAATGAGCAATTTCTTTCTTTTTTTTAAATCATATCACCCCGAGCAAGGCTGTAACGCCACTGATGCGAAGGGGGCTACGTAAGAGTGAAAAGATTGGAAAAGAAAAAGCCGGAAACCACATCCTAAACAGGAAACACGTGATGAGCCTCTTCACCTGTTCAATAGATGTGGCTGGAGTGTGAATGGGGAAATAGTTTAGTCTATCTACTCCAACTGAAAAAAATAGTTTAGTCTATCTACTCCAATTGAAAAAAAAAAAGAAAAAAATAGTGAAAAGATTGGAAAAGAGAAAGCTGGAACCTACAGCCTAAACAAGAAACAAGGGAAGAGCCTCTTCACCTGTTCAATAGAAGTGGGTGGAGTGTGAACCGGGCGATAGTTTAGTCTATCTACTCTAACTGAAAAAAAAAAGCAAGAAACAAAAGAGTGCAAAGATTGGAAAAGAGAAAGCCGGAAACCACATCCTAAACAGGTTACAAGGGGATGAGCCTCTTCACCTGTTCATGACCGAATAGACCCTTGTGATAAAAAGTGGATAATTTATGATAACCGTAAACGATCAGGTCAACTTCTTGAGCGTGATGAACACCCCAAAATAAAAATTGCATTAGTAAAGATTATGGTGATTGTCTGGTGGTCTGTAATCGGTGTTATCCGTTACAGCTTTCTGAAAGCCAATCTGAACATTACTGCAGAACTTTATTGCAATCAACTTGCTAAAATGCATGTACACGTGCAAAAAAAGGAGACCTGCATTAGTGAATCGACGTAGTCCAGATCTTAGCTACGAAAATGCGTTGCAAAAACTCACAGACTTGGGATACGAGAGTCTACCACGCCCTCCAAATTCTCCTGACCTTTAATCCACTGATTATTTTTTATGCATTTAATCACATTTTCAATGGTAAATCTTTTAGGTCTAAACCAGAAATGGAATCAGCTTTCAAAGATTTCGTTGTTCACACGCAATAACTTTTTAATCAACGAGGAATATAATCTCGTCGATGCTCAAGACTCGCATTTTGACTAAATTCTGAAATCAACCATTATTTTTATAACAAGCTAATATATTTGCATATATATATATATTCATTTAGAATTTAGTCGATTATAGTGGGGTGTTCTGAAAATCCTTGTTGTGTGTTTGAAAAAAAAGTTAGACAATCAAGTTGATACAAAACACCCAAATGATTGAAACCAAGGTTGCGTAATTGACTGACTTCGAAATGAAAATATTTAAAAGCTCCACATTATGTAGGTATTGATCACTTTTTAATACAACTATATACTGGTCTGATTTAATTCTAACCAATAACTGGTTGATTAAAATAATATATTAAGTAGTAGAAGGCCTCCGTCGGTCAAGGTTGATATTGGGTATCATTCTAGCTGTCTGCTTAGGTGGAACATCGGCGTCTGTGACTGTAGAAGTCGATGCGGGAGTGACAGTCTTTGTTGCAGAGGCTGCATTTATGCTTTGTTTCTGGTCTGTCGAAGCTGTCCCTTTGCTTTCTGCGAACCCGCCTCTTCATGGCGACTTGTGTCAGTTGCTTCTCTCTTGATTTAAGTTGTTGGGCCAGAGTTCCTCTTCATTTGGTCCGATTGACTTTTAGGCTCTGCCATGTTGATGGCCAAAAGACCTCTTGTATGGATAGCTTGCCTCTTGAAGAATACCAACTGGGCGGCCACAGCTGCGTATCATGACATCATAAAACGCGATGAAGGCTTTGGGCATCAACAATTACATATATATATATATATATGTTTGTGTGTGTGTGGGGGGGGGGTTTGGGTGTTAAATTGTAATGGTGTTTAATGCTAAAATTGTTGTATTTTTAAGTAGTATAGTGATAGAAAACATTTTTAGGCAAGTGGAACTGGTGGAAAGAAATGTCGGATTTTTGGCATAATAAGCTCAATATGAAGGTAAGAATGTCGGTTTAGTAAAATTCATGTGGAAAGAAAACAAATGACCCTGAAGAGTGAATATAATACAACCATTCTGTACATTAATTATACATATATGTTTTTCATACTTACGCACACACACTAACACACACACACACACACACACACACACACACACATATATATATATATATATATACGAGGGTCATTCAATAAATAAGGTGAATTTTTCTAATACAGATAGAAGCTTACTTTTTTTTCATTTTTCAACGTAGTCTCCCAGCAGTGCAACACATCTGTGCACAAGCTTCCGTATTCCCTCAAGGTATAGATCTTTCGACTGATATTTCAGCTAATCGCTAACACACTTTTGACTTCATCGTCACTTTCAAACTTGTTTATAATTTAGCCCACATGTGGACATTTTTTGATTGAAACATGTGTCACCATACACAGTTGACATTCTCCTATGAATTTCAACTGGTTTGCACCCTTCAGCAACTAAAAACTTGATAACTGACCTCTGTTTAATCCAGGAGCAGGCTTCTTGTTCGGCCATCTTTGTTAATGTTTTTTCTTTTCAATCTGCAAAATAATTAAATTCGTTTGAAAAAGAAGTAAAGGAAAAATTCTAAAAAGAAAAGTAAGCTTCTATCTGTATTAGAAGTCCTTATACCGAAAAATTCACCTTATTTTTCGAAAGACCCTCGTATATATATTAAACAAATTTATTACATAGGATCCCTAAAATAACAGAAGCATGAAATCAGATATAACAGCTCTATTCAAATAATGACCGAATGGTACACTCATAAATATATAAGTAAACTTGGTTGCTGCTATTGAGCAGAACCTCCAATCGGTGATGCTCTGGGATAAAACCTTCTGGTAAATTTAAATGCTTAAAAAAAACAGCTCTTATTTAACCACCATAGAGAATCTTTCCTATCCGCCATCAGAATGGATGATGCTAATCTCCTAGGGAGCAACACACTGCGCCTCCTTGAACTCACTGTCTCAACCGATCTGAAATGAAATGACTGCGTCAGATCTATAGCTACATCTAATACATGGAAGGTCGGGTCACTGAGTCGGGCAAGAAAGCTTTGTTCGTGCATCGAATGACGTTGCTATATCTGGTCGGATTCTCCTGCCATTTACCTCGACGAAATCAAAAGAAGGGTCTGCAATGTAATCAATCCTGACTTGACATCGCGACTTCAGCGAATTTATCTCCGAATTGAACTGGTTTCCTTCTGCCTTGTTTTCATGACAACTTCTCTGATTAGCTTCTTTCCCTAGTGTCACGCCCAGATGAATTTACGCGTGCTAGTCGATTGGTGTTGTAGGTGCAGTGGATATCGACTCGGAACGACAAGTCGAGTTGCCGAGTTCGAATTCCACTTGAATTCCTTGCATTCACATTGCATTCACAAATACCCTTGGGAAAGGTATTAATCCGTCTCTTCCCTCCAGTTATGGGTTCTATAGCGTTGGCGGGTAACCAATCTACCGCAGAAAGCAATGGCAGCCTATCGCGGGATAATTTTCTGCCCAGTCAGTCATGTCTCTTTCGAGAGATGATCACCCAAAGCGTGTATCATGTATGGCAATTAACTGACTGATTGAATATAATAGTTGGAAACATAATTAAAACTTCTACTGGGCATAAAGTAGGGGATTGGCTTTCTATTTTTATGAAGTAATAAACTGATCCTCCCAAAATTATACTTAATATAATAATGTAATATAATCTATCTCTTCTCCCTTCAGCTATGAGTTAAATGGCAGGACAAAATGGGTTCTATAGCCTTGGTTGGCAACCAGCCAACCGAAGAAAGCAATGGCAATCTACCGCGGGATAATCTTCTGCCCAGTCAGTTATGTCTCTTTTGAGACATGATCGCCCAAAGCCTGTATCACGTATGGCACTTAACTGACTGAGCCGATTTGCATTTATGTTCCAAACTTTTTACGTTGAAATAGTTAAATGCAAATACCTCTTCTACTCGAACAATTTCTTTTCTTGTACTTCATACTTATAGACTCCCTTCCATCTACTTGCTTCCTTGATAGGTACAATCTCTCAAAAATTAAATCCAACATGAACTGTCATTTTCTTTCTATTTGCATCCCATCCATCTTTTATCATTTTTCGCAACCCCCTGTACCCTATCCTTTCTCTCATTGTAACCTCCTGTGCACTGGTTGCGGTCCCCACCCTCCTTGGGATGAAATAATTAAAAAATATATAAATGGGTATGCGGAAGGGTTTGACAAAATCAACCCAAATAACCAAACAATTCTTTTACATTTTTTTAAAACTGATTCTTGCTCAGATGGAGAACTTTTCAGCACATCGTCGTTACCCATTTTCAGCACACCCTCATTATTCATTACGAAACTTTAAAGGCTAAAACTTTTCTTCACGTATCTCTGGACAGTAGATTACGAATTCTGTCTATCGTCATTTGAAAATGTTTGAAAAGAATAAGATAATAGCGAAAATTAATTTTTATTTCTTTCTTTCATGAAAATCGAAAAAACTAATTTCACTAGAAATTACTCCAATTTTCTGAACACTATAAGAGAGTACACACATCAAAGAAAGTTTGTTTTTTGGTAGTGGGAGAAAACAACTTCATTATTTATCAAACTGTATATGAAATATTTTATCTGAAAATGACCCTGCCGAATAAAGTGTAGCAAAGCAGCGTATATCAGAGGCATGAATATTGTATCAAAGGTTAATATTTTGGCTTGTATCGAGTAACTAATTTGGTACCTTTATCTTAGTCTTGTAAAATGGAAGATTTTTCTCCTCGAACAGGAGTAGAGGTTTATTTCTGGTTTCTTGTTTAGGACTGGGTTTTCAGTACCTTTTAAATTTTGGTTTAACTCTACTACTAACTTTATAAACTCAAACTCTGAAATTTATACTGCTTAATTATTTATTAATTTCATTTTATTTTTAAAACAATTGGAGTAGATATGTTCACTTATAGCCTGGTTCATGCTCTCTTTCGAACAGGAGCGGAGGTTTAATCATTGTCTCCTGTTCATCACTTGGTTTCCAGTTTCTTTTGAATTCTGCTTCATCTCAGTACTTTTAACGTTTCCTCCTAAAAACTGACATTTATATATTTTTTTTTAAATACTTTTTTTTTTTTGCATAATAAGAGCCGATAGGTTTGCCTATTGTCTGGTTCACTCTCCCTAGTCTTTTGAACAAGATCGGAGATTTACCCTTTGTTTCCTGTTCAGGACGGGATTTCCGGTTCCTTCTAAATTTTACTTCATCTCAGTACTTCTAACGTTTCATCGTAAAAACTGAAATTTATTTTTATTTTTTTTAATATTATTCCATTTTTTTTTTTTTTTTGCACAATAATAGTCGATAGGTTCATCTATTGTCCTGTTCACTCTCCCTAGTTCTTTGAACAAGATCGGAGATTTACTATTTCTTTCCTGTTCAGGATAGGATTTCCGGTTCCTTCTAAATTCTGCTTCATCTCAGTACTTCTAACGTTTCCTCGTAAAAACAGAAATTTATATTTATTTTTTTAGCATTATTTATTTATTTATTTATTTTTGCACAATAAGAGTCGATAGATTCGCCTATTGTCTCGTCCATTCTTCCTATTCTTTTGAACATGATCAGAGATTTATTCTTTGTTTCCTGTTCGGGACATGATTTCCGGTTCGTTCTAAATTCAGCTATATACTTCCAACGCTTCCTCCTAAAGTCTTTTTCTCCTCTTTTAGTTCCAGTAACCGCTTGCGTCTTAGTAGCGTTATCGCCTTGCTCGGGATGAATTGATTGTTTTTAAAACGTGGACAACAATAAACTTGAATTTTTAAAAAATTCACCATGTCCCGAAACCGTTGGTTCCTCTGGATTCGGTAGTGATCACCAATCTAGAGCAATTGGGTGACGCACCCTCGAGCAGCTGTTCCCCGGGATCGAGAATCTTTCAGTATTTTATTTTTCTCACCAGCGTTTCTATCCGAGGACAGTGAAACAACTGAGTCGCATCAGGCCTGAAGATAGAAACCCAACCAAGAGATGATAAACCCTAACCCGCCATGTGCCAGCGAAATTCCCGACAAAATCCAAAGAAGGAACGGCAATGCAATCGATCACGATTTGGCAGCCCGACTTCAGTCACTCTTTCACTTACAGGATTTTGTGCGTCCCTCGGTCTTTTTCATAAATATTTTCACGGCTCCTCCCTGACGAGCGTCTTTCCCTGGTGCCGCAAACACATGAATTCACACTTGCTACTAGATTGGCATGTAGGTCCCACCCTTTTACCGTCAAAATAGTCAAATGCAACCGCCATTTCTCATCTAAGTTTCTTCTCTTACAACTCACGCCTAGGAAACTCCCTTCCGTATAAATGCTTCCCTTATAGCTCGAATCTCCAAAAGTTTAAGTGCAACGTCAACTGCCATCTTATTTGATTCCCATATTTCATGTACGCTTTTCCTTACCTATATTAACGATCTCCCCGATGTAATAAGATCCCAAGTAGGCATATACGCTGACGACACTACGCTTTACCTACGCTTTACACTCGCTCTGATCAAAAATCTGCCGAAGCTGACAAAGCAAAACTCGGTAAGAACCTCCAATCCTTGGTGGACTGGGGTAAAAAAATGGCTTGCTAATTTCAATGCTTCCAAAACAAAGCTGCTATCTATTAACCACAACAGACAATCGCTTCTACTCCCCATTAGGATGAATCAGTCTAATCTCCCTGAAAGTTAACATTCCTCGGGTTAACTCTCACAACAGACCTCAAGTGAAATGTCTGCATAGAATCCATAGATAAATCCGCTGCTAAGAAAGTCGGTTCCCTGTGCAGAGCCAGGAAGTTTTTCCCGTCTGAAACAATCCTTTACATATACAAATCTACCACCCGCCTGTGTATTGAATACTGCTGGTCGGGTGCTCCTGCTATGTACCTAGGAGTTCTTGACAAAATTCAACGGAGAATCTGTAATGTGATCGATCCCGACTTGGCAGCTAGTATAAAGTCGCTTTCTCATCGACGCAGTGTGGCTTCCCTGTGTCTCTTCTACAAATACTTTCACGGCTTCTACTCTGATAAACTTAGCTCACTAGTAACCCCCATACATAAATTTGCTCGAGTTACAATATTAGCAACTAGGTCACACTTTTTATTGTGAAACCAATAAATTGTAAACGCAAATTCTACTCCAGCAGCTTCTTTTCTCGCACTTCCCGTTTGTGGAATTCACATCCGTTTACTTGCTTTCAATCTCCAAGAATTTAAATGTAAAGTCAATAGTCATCCCCTATCTCACTAACTTGCATCTTTTTTCTCTTTCTTTCTCTCTCTCCCTCTCTTTCTCTCTCTCTCTCATGCTTCTTTCTTCGTCCACTTTCATCAGCATCCTCATCCTTCTCCTACCCTCTTCCTTGACACGCCCTGTAACCTGTCACTCTTTCTCATAACTTCCTATGTAACCCGCTACTCAACAGTAGCAGTAAAATACCTTGTTTTAGCGACACGATAAAAAAAAATATTCTTCGACATACTTTGTGCTTGGTTCTTCTTCCCTATCACTGTAAACCCCTGCGCACCACTGACAGGAACTGCTTTGACACAGGTAAAATCATAATAAAAAAATAAATGAACATAAGTGTAATGTTTGATTAAACAGAAAATCTTACACTGACAAAACGCCGTGTCTCAACACACTTATTTCTTATTACTAAACAACTTCTTTTTAATGACTACACGTGTTTCGGTTGTTATACGTCATTTTAACTTTTGTTAAACATCGAAATTATAAACAAGCTGCGTTGATTGAGAAGTCATGCAAATATTTAATAATATAATAATATCTTTAAACTATGGACGATATTTATAACATAAAATAATATTTATAATAAATAACATAATTTGTGTTTATATAATAACATCTTTAACTATACATATACCTTGAATGAGTATAATTTAACAGTGGTAATTATTTTTAAATGTATTTTTTTTATCCGACATTATTTTTTTTTATTAATACACGTTACATTTTAGTGGGCACATGTTGCAGTTTTTCTTTGTCGTTGTTTTTTTTTGTTTTTTTTTTTGTTTTTTTGTAATTTCTGTTTCAATTAACCACTTAACTTAATTCTCTGGATCGAGAAATTTAACTAAAAAAAAAAAATTGTATACCCAACAGTAATCGAATCGGTATTCCCAATTTTGTAATCAATGGAGTGTGCTGCTACCATTTCGGCCACGGGAGATCATATTTTCAGAGCAATTACTTATTTAAGAAAAGCATGTTTCTCGTTTAGACTTTTATTTTTTATTCGTTTCACCCCAAGCAAGGCAGTACTGCCACTGGTGCGCAGGGGACCACGTAAGAGGATAGTAAAATGTTACATAAAAGGAGAGTGAAGAGAAAGAAGAACCAGTTACAGGGGGGTGTCAGAGAATGGGTAAGAGAAGGATGGGGACACTGGTGTGAAGAGAGCTGCGCGAGAGTAGATTTAAAAGGGAGAAGAACAAGATACAGGGGATGTTGGGGAAAGGATAAAAGAAGGATGGGAGTCAAGGAGATAGGAGATGACAATTGACGTTGCATTTGAACTCTTGGAAAATTGTAGCTATCAGTGAAGCAAGTATACATAAATGGGTTCCACAGACGGGAAGTGTAAGAAACGAAGATGAGCAGAAGTGGCAGCTGCATTTGGTTGTTTTGACTGTAAAAGAGTGTGACCTTGTTGCCAGTCTGGTTGCGCGAGGAAATTTTTGTAGAGGGGGCACCAGAGAGCTAAGCCCGTTGGAGATGAAGCCATAAAATATCTGTAGAAGAGATAGAGGGAAAGTGCATTGTGTCGATGAGAAATATGACTAGAGTCGATCTGTTAGGTCAAGATCGATTACATTGCAGATTCTCCTCTAGTTCTCGTTGAGAACTCCGAGGTGAATAAGGAGGGACTCTCGACCAGATATGACAACAGTATTCAATACGGCTCTCTGTCTGATAGCTTTCGGAACGCTTTCGCTAAACAAATGGACTCAGAGATTGAAAACAGCAGATAAATTTGTCGTAGGTGTAAGTTTTCATTCGTACTGTATACTCTTTTGCAGCATATGAGAAATATAGAATGCAAATTAAAAGCCACGAATGTAGAATCGTATTATACTTACATGTACACGCTTTAAGGTATTTATTTCAGATTAAAAACAGTCCTGTTTGAAACCAAAAAATTGCCTATATACTCAGAACAATGGATTCTAAAACACAAAGTAGGCAGGTGTTGGTAATTGTTTGCAAAAGGTATTTGATATGTCGACAATAATTGTTCTTTGGAGATCAGTGTAACGTTTAAAATTAAAACCATTTTCTTGTTTTCTATAAAGTCTTGTTTTCTTTTTCAGTTTTTAAATGGAATAAAATATATAATATAATCTATATTTTCATATTTTCTTAATATATAAAAAATCAAACTGAAATGAATTATAGATTAATTAACATCTTAAAGTGTATTAACGGGTGTATCTAATTAGCACCTTTCTAGAGAATAAGTTTTGAAACGGAAATTAGAAAAAACACGCAATGACTAAATATTCAGTTCATTTCTATTCTTTAATATTTGAAAAATTAAAGGTTTTAATGAAACATGTGTACGACATTGAGATCTTAATGAATAATATGGTACAACATGAAAAGAAATAAATAATTTTATAGTGATGGTTTTACTACAGCAGATGTTCCAATTTTTTTTCTATGGGCCTCATTTTAGAAATTAAAATTTGCTCTTCTTCTTCTTCTTCTTCTTCTTCTTCTTCTTCTTCTTCTTCTTCTATGTGCCTTGTCCCTTTAAGACGTAGGCGATCATGGCTTTCCATGTCTCCCTATCCCTGGTGACTCTTAGCACGCCTTCTCCTGTTACACCATGCAAACCTCGTTTCATCATCCACCTGATTAGGTCCTTCAAATATGTTATCCGTTGCTTTCCCCTGTCTGTTTTTCCCTCTATCTGACCTGCTAGTATCAGGTTCTCCAAGCCATCCTTCCTCATTGCATGTCCCAGGAATTTCAGCTGTCTCTTTCTGATGCTCAGTATTAATTTCTTTTTTGTTTCCATCATTTCTAAGACTTCCTCATTGCTCACATGCTCGATCCATGATATTCGCAGCATCCTTCTGTAGAACCATATTTCAGATGCTTTAAGTTTTTCCTTTATCTTTGATGATATTGCCCAACATTCACTGCCATATTGAAGAACTGACATCACATAGCAATCCAGTACTCTCTTTTTTGTTTCTAGTGAAATTGTCCTGTTTCTTAATACTTTACTCAACTTCTGGAATGCTTCCTTCGCCATACAAATTCGCCTTCGGATCTCTGTATCGCACTTTCCGTCTTCTGTTATAACACTTCCCAGGTATTTAAATTTTTGTGCCTGCTTGATTCTAGTATCCCCACCTGTATTTGGCACATTGGGCTGCCCTTTTTACTGATGAACATGCATTCGGTTTTATGTGACAACTAGAAAAACCTCACCAAATTTTATGCGATCAAAAACCCATTAAAAAATGAAAATATTAAGGGAAATAACCGTGGATTCAATCCTGATAAAATGAAAAAATACCCCCAATGATAAAATCAATCAATATTTATGATAGATATTTATACTGGGACTCATGCATTAATTTCAAAGTAATCCATGATAATTTTTTTTAAAAAATCATCTCACCCCAAGCAAGGCATTCCACTGCCACTATTGCGCATGGGGCTACATAGGGGAAGGTAAAGAGAAGGAGTGGTTAGACATAGGGAATGTCAGGAGGAAGGTGACAGATGAGTAAGGATAGCGAGGATGAGGGTTAGGCAGATGGGAAGAGTGCTTGATAGAATGGGAGCAGGTTAGTGTGTTAGGAGGTGTCTATTGACCTTACATTTAAACTCCTGGAGATTGTAGCCGTCGGGGAAGCAATCGTTTGGAAGAGAATTCCACAGTCGGGAAGTGCGAGGAAAGAAACTGTTGGAGTAGAAGTTACGGCTGCATTTTATCGGTTATAATATTTTCGGAATGAAAATACTCACGCAGCTGACCAAATTTTATGTGATAAAAACTACTTTAAAAATAAAAAGAGTGACAGAGTTAAGAGAGTTAACTGCGGATTAGAAATCAGAAAGTTATCATTGATAACTCTCTTCTCCAATTTGCGGACCTTAGTTTCTTTATTCTATATATTTTGTATGATGCAAAAATGATAAAATCAATCAATAAAATCAATGATAAAATCAATCAATAATTATTGAATAATATTTATACTGGGGCTCATGAAATGAAATTAAAAGTAATCCTAAATAATATTTTCCAATTTTGAAATCCTATTTATTTTCAAATTTACTCACGCCTCACGAAATTTTATGCTATAAAAACGCATTTATCAATAAACACAAAGAAAGGGTTAGGGGAGATAACCGCAGATTTGAATTTAGAGCATTTTCATTGATAACTCTCACCTCCAATTTGCGGAGCCTAGTTATCGTATTCTTGATACTTGCTATAAAGCAATAAGAATCACAATGACAAAATCAGTCATAATTATTGATAAACTAGCAGTATAGTCCGCCGTTGCTCGGGTGTAATGAAAGCTTTAAAACTAATTCATGGTCCTGGAGCTCAGACTCAGCCTAAAGAATATTTGTGTGAAGTTTGGCGAGAATCGGATAAAAATTGTGGATTTGTATAATGGACATACAGACAGATAAACAGACACACACACAAACATCTTGCCTTTTATATATATATATATATATATACATATATATATATATATATATATATATATATATATATATATATATATATATATTATCGATTTTCTGCACTATTGTAAGAACTGCAACTTTGAAACTTTTGAATATCGTTTCTTATGTCTTTGTCTATGAGTGTATCAAATTTGATTAAAATCGGACCCCTCCTTCCATAACCCGATATTTTCGATTATCGATTTTCGATATTTATCGGGGGTAACTCGACACAAAACCTAGCTAGACGCTTACAGTACAACTGTGTCAATTTTCAAGAAAATCGGTTCAGCCGTTTCGGAGTCTATTGATAACACACACACACACACACACACACACACACAGACAAATTTCCATTTATAAATATGTTTAGATACTTGTACTGGGACCAATGTATAGAATTAAAAGTAATCCATCAAATGATTTCAATTTTGAAACCATGTTTATTTTTGGCATTTGAATATTTTTGGCATTTGAATATTTAAAATTAGAATTTGTTTCTAAATTATTGCCTTTCAATCATTCGACCTCACATGCTATCTGCTTCCTATGCATTCTTCTTCTTCTTCTTCTTCTCCTCCTTCTTCTTCTTCTTATACCATGTCCCTTCAGGACGTAGGCGATGATGGACTTCCACTTGTCCGTTTCCCTTCTGCTCTTAAATCTTTTCGTCGTCGTATCTCTTCCAAAGGGTATTTGTGTGTAAGTGAACTCCTTGCATGTCTCATAAAAGATAAAATTGTTCTTGTCCTAATACTTTTGCACAGTACTGTATATATATCAATAATGTAGTACTTACGTGTGTCTCGTATTACCACACACACACACACACACACACACACAAGATTAAATATACAATGGCTGTTAAATCTTGAAAGAGATCTGAACGTATATACACACACAACAGATGAAACTTAAGAACGCTTGATGACATGCACGCAGACAGACAGACACGTATATTTAAAGAAAGAAAACTTTAAACAGGAAATATAAAATGAAAATAGAATTACTGTAAATATATTTTGTTGTATTCTCCACTAAATCCAGGAATGTTAGAGTGTAGAGGAGAGCGATCACACGTGGTCCAATCTCTTTCTTTGTAAAACTCTCTGCGCTGAGAGGAACTCAGACGAGTCTCCATCGAAAGGTAGAATCTCGTCTAGGTTAAACAAACAAAAGCCTGAACCAGCCTTAAGCTGGGTCTACGGATATTCCTGGCTGTTTAAGGGGTCAAAACCCCCACTTTAATTGACCTTGTGTCACATCCGCTTTGGTAGGGAGGTGTTAAATACAGAGAGTGATCAAATTTGATCCAAGCTCTCTCTCTCTCTTCTTTAACTCTCTCCTTTTGAGTAGAAAGGAACCCGCCGAAGGGTAGAGTTTTGTTTGGGGTGAAAAAACAAGAGTCTAACCGGGCCTCAAGCTGGGTTTACGGAATATTTTTGGCTGAGACTAAGGGCCTAGATTCCCTCTTTAATTGACATAGATGTTCAATAGAGTAGTTTCAAAATAACTTGTTTAATAGAAAATAGGAAAAAATTAAATATAACGAGAACGATTAGGAGCAGAAGAGAGACAAACTATCCGTAAACATAAAAGGGAACGAATGCAAGCAAGGAGGAATGATACGGATGAAGAAGAGAGAAAATGTTTCTGATTGTTATTGCAATATTTTGTTAAAGTTGCTAAGCTCAAATATTTAATGATGCAATAGGGAAATTTCTACGGATATTTCCTTGTCATAGAATTTGCCTCGCAATTTAAATCAACCGAAGAATTAATATTCTTCAGATATTAAAATAAGAAAACCCTGAAATTTTAAAAATTCAAACTAGTTATTGTAATTGTTTTATGAGTAGTTATAATACAAACATTTTACTTCGCTACACGAAAGCTATAATGTTTCAGTACTATTAATTGTACTTCGTCAGGCGATGGTTATAATTAATGATAGGAATTTTATGGAAATTTAAGCCTGTAGCACATTCGTGGGGTATCTGATACTGACGTTATTTGTTTCATTAATTACGACTGTGTTCTAGGGTTAAAAGCAATTGGTTACCCGTTTTCAAGCATAAGAACAGAATTATGAATGTTCCTGCGGGTAAATCTCGATTAACCAATCAATTGAGTAGGTATGTATGCAGGTTTCATTACAAATGACAGACAAGGTTTAATGGTTAAGTCTTTATGTAATTTTTCATGTGATCTTAGGATTTCTTTCTTTTGAGGACATAAATTAGATAAAAATTTCTAAATGTTTTGTTTATTCGAGTGCTTTCGGTTATATTTTTAGCCATTTTCGAGGACGAATATTATATTTTATCTGAACGGAATTCAATTCGCTTTCATATAAAAGCACACCAACCAAAACCCATCCGGAACATACTTGTCGACAATACAAATATCATAGCATCATCCACTTGCAAAAAAAGGCTAAAAATAATAGAGGCCATATTAAAAAAAAACGGAAAAAACCAAACACTCAATAACATCAAGTAAAAACACGCTAACAACATGCTTACCGTGTTCAGTACATAACACATACACACTACTCTTCAAACATGCATAACACTACATACATTCTGTTAAAACAAAACCGTAAAAAGAAATTCATCCTCGAAAATGGCTAACAGTATGGCCGAAAGCGCTAGGATAAACAAAACATTTTTTTTGATAATTTTATCTAATTTATGCCCTTAAAATAAAACAAAAGCGTATGATCACATGAAAAATTACATAAGACTTTTCTTTCATTTTTTGAAACATGCATAAAAGAGAGAGTGCTGCTCAAATATACAATTTTTATGTCATATATAGTATCCTTGGTACTTTGTGTGGTCAATTGTTAGAATTTAACAGTCTATTATAATAAAATATATTCATTATATATATATATATATATATATATATATATATATATATATATTCTCATCTGCAGACAGATCTATTTCGCTGTATCACAGTTCATCAGTACGGTTAGACTCCGATTGCTTTTAACCCAGGAACTGAAACCCGACCGAAGTGGCGTATATATATATATATATATGTGTGTGTGTGTGTGTGTGTGTGTGTGTCTGCGGATGACTATATATATATATATATATATAATTTCACTTCAAGTAAGGTGGGACTGCTCTTAATCAGCTGACTGTTACATTGGGGGAAAGACTGAGAACAGGGTGTGTCGAAGAAAGGATAAAAGATGGTTGGGATTCAAGAAGTTATAAGATACCAATCGACGTTATATATATATATATATATATATATATATATATATATATATATATATATATATTTATGTGTGTGTGTGTGTGTTTGTGTGTGGGTGTGGGTGTGTGTGTATGTGCCATCATTTCTTGTACGCATTGACGTGCTCATATGTTCACCTGTTTTACCTGTGAATTTCTAACTGTACGCCCAAAGTGTGCCATTATCCGTTCTTGTCACATCGCACGATTTGATTTTTCGGGACTAGCACGCTTTTTCGCGCGGCAACAGTTTTATGTCGTGTGAAAATGGAGTCTCGCGGGAAAAACGAATCAACTGTTTGTTTTCCGAGTACGAGGCAGTCTTTATATGTCCCAAGTCAGTCAAATATCAGTTCAGATGGTGTTAGGGATAAAAAAAAATAATAGAAGAAAATAAAAAAAATGCCTTAAAGGAAGTAGAGGGAAAAATATCGATAAAATGTAGGCTTTACAGAAAAAGGCAGAAAATAAATGGTCCCGAAACAAACAAAAAAATGTTGAAAAACACGGGCGTGTGAGAAAAAAAAAAAAAGACTTGAATGAAGAAAATAAGGTGAGATAGTTTCCGCTAAAAAGGAAGGAAAAAATAAACCCGATCCAAACTAATAAAAAATAGCAGCAAACAAAAGTGGGATATATGGACATAACTGAGAAATGAAATGAAACAGATTATTATCACTTATCTTACTGCGTTATTTTTATTTATTTATTTTATTTTATTTATTTATTTATTTTCATCATTCTGTGTTGCTCCGTCAAATAAAATTCCATGTAAAAGAAAAAGTGAAATGAAAATTGTCCTTGCTTTAACTTTAACTTTGCAATCGAGTAAAACAGTGACTCCCAAAACTGGTGACTGGCAATCGCTTGGACTATTAAGAACACCGATAAATGTCTTCTTCTTCTTGTTCAATGTGCCACGTCTCTTCGAGACGTAGACGATTACGGCCTTCCACATCTCCCTATCCCTGCTAGCTCTTAGCGCTCTCTCTCCTGTTACACCACCCAAACCCCGCTCTGCCATCCACCTCCTCAGGCCCATCAAATATGTTATCCGCTGCTTTCCCCTGTCTTTTTATCCCTCTGTCTGACATGTGAGTATCAGATTCTCCAAGCCTTTCTTCCTCATCACATGTCAGAGGAACTTTAGCCGTCTTTTCCTTTTCGATTCCATTCTTTTCTAAAACCTCATCATTGTTCACATGCTCGATCTATTAAATCAACAGCATCCACTAGACAGGCACGCATACACAATTACGAATACAGATTACCATCCGACGCCCGCTTAGACATACGGCAATCTACACAAACTTGCGTACACATAGAATTATGTACGGTTTTAATGCCCTTGATACACGACCGACTAAATAAGATCTGCCCCAAACAAAATTGAAAATGCCAAACTTTCTCTCATTTTGTCTGTTTTCTTTCAATCTCTGACAAAACTTTAATAAAAGTAAAACATATTAGATTGACATTATTCTTCTTTTGTTTATGTGCCGTGATCTTTCAGGATGTAGGCGTACCTCTGTCCCTTGTAGCTGTTAACATCTTTACTCTTGTTATTTCTCCAAAACCCTGCTCTGCCATCCACTTGCTTAAGCCGATCAGGTATGCCACACATTGATTTCCCTTGTCTATTTTTACCTCTATCCGTCCTGTGAGTATCAGATTCTCCAAGCTATTCTTCCTCAGGACATTTCCCAGAAACTTCAACTGTCTCTTTTTAATGTTAAGTATAAATTTCCTTTCGTTTCCATCCTCTCCAAAATCTCGCTGTTGCTCACGAATCCGATCCATAGTATTCTCAGCATCCTTCTGCAGAAACCTATTTCGGTTACTTCAAGTCTTTCTTTCATCTTTGATGTGATTTTACAGCATTCGCTGCCATATAGAAGAACAGACATCACATAACATGTGCTCGTTTCGGGTCCCAACTAGAAATCTACCTTCATTATATTTTCCAATGGGCATTTTTATATTCATAAAAATAGAATAACTTAAGAACACACACATTTTACATTGATAAAGCCCTTTGTAAGGAATCATTGTAAAGGCAATCTGTTTGTTATTTTTGTTGCGTACCAGATATCAGTGACCCCTTCAATGAGTCTATCATAACCTTTTCCTATCAAACCCTGAGCCCCAAATGGATTAATGATGTCTTTATGTGACTTCACTGAAATTTCCACTTCAAGATCCTTCTATTTGGAAAATCTTCCTAGTTACTTTACAGTTTGTACGGATTGCAATGTCTACCATCTTGGTTTGTCGCTTCAAACGGAGATTTAAATTACGTGTTTTTACCCATCAACGCAAGGCAAAGCAGACTTCTGAAGTAATGTTATACAAGGCTTTATTACGATATTCTAGATCTTTAGATTTGGCTGTATAGAATCCAACTCTCCAGCGGTTACTCGAAAAAAGTGGCTTGAATGTCCCACATTCTTGCAATCTCAATCCGGATGTCAGTGTATTTTTAAGCTATCAAATTTCGTTGATATTGATAGTGTTTTTATATGAACTGTTTCCCTTAAGGACGAAGATAATAACGACCCACTACATCTGCCTGCACCTTATAGCTCTTACGAGCTGTATAGCCCGACGTTGCTTGGGTGTAATGAAAGCCTTCAAACTAATCCATGGTCCTGGAGCTCAGACTCTTTGGACGTTGCCACGAAAAGCTAAAAAGCAATAGTTGTTTCCAATTAAAGCGAAACCGTAGGTATCGATTTCCGATATCGGGAAAAGTAAGTCGTCTGAGAAGATCTAATAATGTTTCAGTCTAAAAACTATAATTGTACCAAGTTACAGCAGGTTCTGCAGCAAGAACCACGATAAAAAGTGCTGAAATCCTGATCTTGATCAGACCTGATTGGATATCGGGGTATCGAGTTCCAATAACGGGGAGAAATTGGAAAAAATAAATCGCCCTTGACCTGACCAGAAGCCTAAAGAATATTTGTGTGAAGTTTGGTGAGAATCGGATAAAAATTGTGGATTTGTATAAAGAACATACAGACAGATAAACAGACACACACACAAACATCTTGCCTTATATATATATTTTTTTTTAATCATTTCACCTCGAAATGCCACTGATGTGCAGGGGGCTACATAACTGTAAAAATATTAATTAGAAAAGAGTGAGGAGTACAAACTAGTTAGAAAGGAGCAATAGAAAGCTGAGAAAGCAGGTGCGATGACAGATACATAGGTGGAGAGAAAGGGAAGCTTATACGGGGGTGGGGAGAGAGCTAGAGTCCAGTGGTTAGTAGATGAGTATTGACTTTGCATTTAAATTTATATATATATTATCGATTTTCTGCATTATTGTAAGAACTGCAACCTTGAAACTTCTGAATATCGTTTCTTATGTCTTTGTCTATGAGTGTATCAAATTTGATTAAAATCGGACCACTCCTTCTATAAACCGATTTTTTCGATTAGCGATTTTCGATATTTGTCCGGGTACCTCGACACAAAACCTAGCTAAGAACACTCGCAGACGCTTATAGTACAACTGTTTAAATTTTCAAGAAAATCGGTTCAGCCGTTTCGGAGTCTATAGGTAACGGACACACACAAACACCGACACACACAGACAAAGTTCCATTTATAAATAAGTTTAGATTTAGATATATGGTCTTGTTATTTCTCTCAAACCCTGTTCTGCAATCTATTTACTTAAACCCATCATAGATGTCACGCGCTGTTTTCCCCTGTCTCTCTTTCCCTTAACCCGTCCTGCGAGTATCATATAATCCGAACCTTCTTTTCTCGTTACGTATCCCAGTAACTTTAACTGTTACTTCCTGATGTTAAGAATAAGTTTTCCATTTTGTTTTCATTTACTTCAATATATCATGTTTGCTCCCATGTTAGGTTCATGGTTATCCCCAGCAGCCTCCTGTAGAACCATATTTCCGTTGCTTCGGGTCTCTTTGATGTCTGAGGGAATTGTTCAGCATTTCCTGTCATATAGGCGGACAAATATCACCTAACAATTCAGTACACTTTGCTATTTTTTTCAACAAAACTTTTTTTCTCTCAATATTCTGCTTAGCTTCTGGAATGCGTCCTCGGCCCTGCCAATACGCCTTTTGATCTCAGTGTCGCACTTTCTGTCCTCTGTTAGACCACTTCCCACGGAATTAAAATTCTGTACCTGTTTGATTTTAGTGCTCCCAACCTGTAATTGGCATTTTACGCCGCCAATCACCAAAGTAGCCACTTCTTCTGCTCCAACGAACTTAACTCACTGGTGCCTCTGCAACAGGTGTTTACTCGTGCAACCAGACTGGCAACTGGGTCCCACCCATTCACAGTTAGATTAACCAAATGCAGACGACAATTCTACTCCTGCAGCTTCTTTTCTCGCACTTCTCGCCTGTGGAACTCGCTTCTATATTCTTGCTTTCATGATGGCTACAACCTCCAGGAATTTAAATGCAATGTCAATAATCATCTCTTAACCACTTGACTCTAGTTCTTTCTTCACCACCCTGTATATCCTTTCCTTTCTCTCCAGCTTTGCAACTGTCATCATACCTGTACTCCCATCCTTCTCTTGCTCCTTTCTAACTGGTTCGACTTTCTCTTCATTCTCTTCTAATTAATCTTTTTACTCTTATGTAGTCCCCTTGCATATCAGTGGCGTTACCGCCTTGCTCGGGGTGATACGATTAAAAAAAACTCTATGAGGTGGAATTTTCTCTTTTATTTTCAATGATGGTGATGTTTGGTTTGGTTTGGTAGACTCAAATCTACGCTCTGTTTGGATGATAAAATTTCATAAGAAATTCCACTTGATTCTTTTCGATTACCATTTCTGTTGGTATCATTTCTGTTCAACCAATATTTCAAACATAGGTGCTAACACAGATGGGAAATCCCTTTACCGTGGCCGTATATGTATTCTTTCTGACTATTCATTCGACAACAGCTAATGATGTGGATAACATTGTTTACCTCAACGCCGCACAGTCTGCGTCTTTTTCTATGTGCCTTGTCTCTTCAGGACGTAGGCGATCATGGCCTTCCACGTTTCCCTATCCCTGGTGGCTCTGAGCAGGCTTTCTCCTGTTACACCATGCAATCCTCGTTCCGTCAGCCACCTGATTTTCCGTTGCTTTCCCCTGTCACTTTTCCGTTGCTTTCCTCTGTCACTTTTTCCCTCTATCTGGCCTGTTAGTATCAGATTCTCCAAGCCCTCCATCCTCATTGTGTGTCGCAGGAACTTCAGCTGTCTCTTCCTGATGCTCAGTATTAATTTCCTTTTTGTTTCCATCATTTCCAAGACTTCATCATTGCTCACATGCTCGATCCATGATATTCACAGCATCCTTCTGTAGAACCACATTTCAGTTGCTTCAAGTTTTTCCTTCATCTTTGATGATATTGTCCAGCATTCACTGCTATATTGAAGGACGGATAGCACATAGCAATCCAGTACTCTCTTCCTAGGTTTTAGCTAAATTGTTCTGTTTCTTAGTTAGTCAGTTGTGTGCCATACGTGATACACGCTTGGGCGATCATGTCTCGAAAGCGACATGACTGACTGGGCAGAAGATTATCCCGCAGTAGTTTGCCATTGCTTTCTGCGGTAGACTGGTTGCCGACCAAGGCTAGAGAACCCAATCTGTCCTGTTATTTAACCCATAACTGCTTCTTAGTACCTTACTCAAGTTCTGGAATGCTTCCTTCGCCATGCCAGAAGCATTTGGCTGAATTAACATGGTGGTACATTTACATCGCCGGACCTTTGTCCACATCTTTACTGCAATATTTACCAAGTTTCGATTTGTACGCTCTGACCTTGATAGGTAATATACGTTGGAATTTTCACGCTAATGACTCAAACGGTGTCCCACTCTTGGCAATGAGTCTGAGTTCCCCCCACCCACGAAAGACACGGTAGATGGTACTCTCAGAGGTGTCCTTATCCAAGAACTATTCATTTGAATTTTTTAACCATTGTTAAGAACAGAGCGAGTACAAAAAGTAAAGGGGTAGGAGGAACCACCATGAAATGTAATGGTCTATACACTATTTAAATTGTTCAGCCTATTGACATTTTTACGAGGTTTCAGCCGTTGTACGCTATGGCCTTCTTTAAAAAGCCTGGGAATATCGATCACTGGGTAAATTATTCTACCATTATACCTACTTAGACCCAAACTCGAAGCAAAAACTAAAATAAAAGGGCTGAAAAAAATACAGACATACAGGCAGATAAACAGACACACGCACAAACATCTTGCTTTTTATTTCTATATATATATTCTCGATTTCCTGCACTATTGTAAGTACTGCAACCTTGAAACTACTGAATAACGTTTCTTATGTCTTTGTCTATGAGTGTATCAAATTTGGATAAGGACAAAATCGGACCACTTCTTCTATAACCTGATTTTTTCGATTATCGATTTTCGATATTTATCGGGGGTACCTCGACACAAAACCTAGCTAAGAACACCCACAGACGCTTATAGTGCAACTGTGTAAATTTTCAAGAAAATTGGTTCGGCCGTTTCGGAGTCTATAGGCAATGGGGACACACACACACACACCCACCCACACACACACACACACACACACAAAGTTCCATTTATAAATAAGTTTATACACTATTTAAATTATTCAGTCTGTTGACATTTTTACGATGTTTCAGCCGTTGTACGCTACGGCCGTCTTTGCTTTGAATTTCGATCACTGGGGTATATTATTCTCATTCCTTGTGCAATGCCACTTCTCCCTTTAATACGAATCTCTAAGTTGTATTCTGGAATTGAACTCACAATTCTTGGTGTCAAATCGCTGGAACTAACCAGCGCCTATATCCACTGAGCTATGTGTGTCTGTGGATAGGAGCGCTTAAATTTATACGACTTATAAACCAAATGTTTCAGTAACTATTTTATTTTTTTCTTACCAGATATCATATTGCAATTTTTGATGTCAATGGTTTTCTCTGGTATTTTTTACCAGAGATCATATTGCAATTTTTTATGTTAGTGGATTGCTCTAGCATTTTTTACCAGATATCATATTGCAATTTTTGATGTCAATGGTTTTCTCTAGTATTTTTTACCAGAGATCATATTGCAATTTTTTTTATTTTAATAGTTTTCTCTGGTATTTTTTGCAGAATTCATGTTGCAATTTTTGATGTTAATGGTTTTCTCTAGTATTTTTTACCAGAGATCATATTGCAATTTTTTATGTTAGTGGTTTGCTCTAGTATTTTTTACCAGGGATCATATTGCACTTCTTTCTGTTAATGGTTTTCTCTAGTATTTTTTACCAGAGCTCATATTGTAATTTTTTAGGTTAATAGTTTTCTCTAGAATTTTTAACAGAGATCATATTGCAATTTTTTTTTTCACACTAATGTTTTTTTTTCTTGACGCTCCATATTACTGGTTCCCATATTGTGTTCATCTTTATGCATTGTCGGTTTAAAAACTTTTAGCCGAGCTTATGCGCTAATTCCTTAAGTTTACGTGGTTTCCAGTGGCGTTCTTTATCTATTATTTTAATTTCATCTCATAGGGGAGGATGATCCCCTTTCACCCTCCATATGTAGTCAGCTACGCCTGATTTTTCTAACTCCCCCTTGTTACGGCTTTGCTGTGCTTTTGTAGGCTTACTTTAAGGGGGCGGCCTGTCTCTCCTTCATATTTATTTCCACAAATACATGGAATGGCCTACACACAGTCCTTAGTCATGTCCTCTTCTGTTGGGGATCTTACTCGGAAGAGGTACCTGCAAAGTGTAGAACCCCTTCTGAAGATCTTCTTGACGTTATATGAAATACAAAGCTCTTATATTATCACCGATAACCCCTTCACATAGGGTAGCCAGACCGACGCTATTTTCTTGTTATCCTCATGTATCCTCCCTTCGATTTACATTGGTGTTGTTGTCATGTACCCTGGATAATTGTTACGGGGTCGCCGCTTATGTCTTTTACTCGATGTAGCAATCAGCAGGCGATCCATGTTTTTACATGTTATGGGTGGTTAGAGTTGAAGTTGAAGTATTGTCCAGTCAATTTATTTATATGAAAGATTTTGTGTCGCTTGATACTTTGTTTAGCTTCCATACTAATATATATATATATATATATATATATATATATATATATATAGAGAGAGAGAGAGAGAGAGAGATAGAGATAGATAGATAGATAGAAACGCAGTTTGGTTTTAGTTTAAAAAACATTTATAGAAAGAAAAAAATAATGGATGAAAGAAAGAGAGAGACGAAAGATGGAGGAGGCGAAAACGCTATCATGAGCTTATCGTCTGCTTCAGTGAAATGGAAATACTTGTCAATTTTTTTTTTATTTGTACACTGTTTCTTCTTTATGCAAGTTCGAACTGAGTTCAAAAATCTTTATTGTCAATTTTTGAAGATGACTCCACAGGTGAGGCGATCCCAGTGCGTGGCACCGTTGTCAAAAATCTATAGACCATACCATGGTTTTATGAAAGGTGTGTGTGTGAAATTAGACGAAACACTTCAGTAGGCATCTTGCGCGAGCACAATGTCACACGGGATTGAGCCCGAGGATTTTTTTGAAACGGAAGATTATGCCAGCTCTTTAAAGAGAAAGAACAAACTTTAATCAAGATTCGCTCAGGATAGTTGCAGTATGAAACACAGACGTCTGTAACAGGGATTGTCTAGCAGTTTATTTGTCTGGAAACGAACACCTGGCTGTTCTTAGTTCTTTAAATAAGGTCCTGCTGGACAAATAAATGCGAAATCTAAAAAAGAAATCTGTTGAATTGGCATACGTTTCTCTCAATAATAATAATAATTAATTATTATTATTATAATAAGCCAATCTTATTTTTTGGGAGATTTTTATGGGTCAGCGGAGTAGGTTGACTGATATTCGCAATTGTAGTTCAGGCCTTTGATATCTGTTCCCAGTATAGTATTATTAGAAAAGAGAATATTTGCGTCATAACCTCAGCTTTCGTCATTTCACTGAAACACCCCTTAACCACTTTTATCTTCTTTCTTTCTTTCTTTTTTGTTTTCTTTCTTTCTTTCTTTCTTTTTTGTTTTCTTTCTTTTTTGTTTTCTTTCTTTCTTTCTTTTTTGTTTTCTTTCTTTCTTTCTTTCTTTTTTGTTTTCTTTCTTTCTTTCTTTCTTTCTTTTTTGTTTTCTTTTTTTTTTACATTTATTTTTTCACTGGAGATGTTAAGGATTTTTGCTCCCTTATTTCTTTCTTTCTAAGCAAATCCGTCTTATGAACGTTTGTCTTAATAATAAAAAAATAATTCAGCAGATGATGTAATTTTATTGTAATTTGATTTTTATTAAAGACTTTTATATCTTTTCAGTCTTTCTTTCTTTAATATTCTCACTGAAATCAAGTATTGTCTTTTATCCGTTAAATATTTGAGCTTAACAATTTTAACAAAATATTTCAATAACAACCATGAATCATGGGATACTAATGAACAGATTTGAAATTGGCAAATTTTTACATTTCACTGAAACAGACGTTAAACACTTTTATCTTCTCTTCTTTCTTTTTTATTTCGTTCTTACTTTAATCATTTATTCCCTGAAATCAAGTAGCCTCTCTGATATATCTTTCCCGTCTTTCCATGTTATCAAAACGGAACAATCTTTTTTTAGGGCGTAACGTACGTACTAAGAAACAAAAGGAGGGACATGCTGAATTAGAACAAGATAAATATAAACGTTATATCTTTTTTTATTAAACAATGTTACTGACGTCTATAGGGCTAGATAATCAAGATTTAATAAAGATGTTCTGCCTTTCGGTAGGGTTTGTTAGTAATCAATATTTAATAGTAAACAAGCATATGGTTGATTCTGCCACATCTCAATTTTTATTTACTATTACTATTAACTTATTATTTTTTTAGTGAAGGCTCACCTTCACACGGTTTTACGTAAACTTAATTTCTTTCATTCAGTGGCAGTTTTGTTAAATAAAATATCTCATTAAAATATCAAATATGAGAAAAGAAATTCAGGATTTTAGAATTTTTAGAAAACTTTGTTGAGCCTGTTCTCTTTTAAACTTTAATCTATAAGCAAGCAAGATTTATTTCATCAGAGACTTCGGATATATTTGTCTATATTTTAATTTAGAACTTAACTCATTATTTCCTTCACCGGGATTGATTGTACTGCTGGCACTACTACTAATAATAATAATAAGAAGAAGAAGAATAAGTACAGTCAATTAAGTGCCATACGTGATACACACTTGGGCGATCATGTCTCGAAAGAGACATGACTGACTGGGCAGAAGATTATCCGGCAGTAGGTTACCATTACTTTCTGCAATAGACTGGTTGCCAATCAAGGCTATAGAACCCAATCTGTCCTTTTATTTAGCCCATAACTGAAAGGAAAAGACGGCTTCATACATTTCTTACGGGAATTTGCGCGTAAGTGAATGCAACGAATTCAACTAGAATTCGAACTCGGCTCCCCGATTTCTCGTTCCGATCCGATATTCACTGCATCAAGTACAAGAATCTAAAAAAAAAATCATCCAGACGACAACACTACTTTAAAATTGCCCGACTAGTAAGGATATGAGTAGTGTAGTAAAAATACTTATTGTCACTTGATCTTTAGTAAAAACCCTCAGTTACATCAGATGTAAAAACTAAGTGTGTTAAGAAAAACATAATAATAATAATAATAATAATAATAATAATAATAATGAGATAATGATTATGAATAATAATAATAATAATAATAATAATAATCTTGCCAAGCCATGGGGAGAGAAATGACAACTTTCGGTAATGTTCGGTTTTACTCTTTCAGCGGCGTTCTTATCGTTTTGCGGAGTCTGCCCGCTTATAGGCTGTCACAAACAATATTTTTTCACTTTCAGAGATCATCTCCCACGACCATTTTCAGGTACTTATTTCTGTTGTATAGGTGCAAAATTCAATCAAGCTTTCTTCTGTTGTATATCTGCAGCTCCTCAACACTTGTACCTGAAGTCACTTCTTCATATCAAAGTGCGAAGACTTCGAATTTATGAGAATCTCTTGAGTGCTTTATAGTCTCGTGTGTGCATTTGTCGAAGAAAAGAAAAAAAAAGACACGACGGTAAAAGTCCTACTTTATGCTGTGCTCAAATTAACGCTTTTCTATGTTTGAATCAATTGATTACTCAATTAAACGACATCTACATTCCCTGTATTTCTACGAAGACTAGCAGTATAGTCCGGAAGACTAAAAAGCAACAGTTGTTTCCAGTTAAAGCGAAACCGTAGACTGAAAAAAAAAATGAATGGATGTAAGTCAAATTTTGATTTCCTGGTATCGATATCAAGTAAGTTCTTTTCGTCGTAAACTGAATTTTGAAAGCTAAATAACTCCTCTGAGTAAATGGTATCATGGCTGAGGCTAAGAACTACAATTATACCTACTTAGAGCTAAACCCGAAGCAAAAACTAAAATATAAGGGTTAAGAAAATACAGACATACAGGCAGATAAGCAGAGACACACACAAATATCTTGCCTTCTATCTATCTATCTATCTATCTATCTATCTATCTATCTATCTATCTATCTATATTATCGATTTTCTGCACTATTGTAAGAACTGCAACCTTGAAACTTCTGAATATCGTTTTTTGTCTTTGTCCATGAGTGTATCAAATTTGATTAAAATCGTAACACTCCTTTATAACCCGATTTTTCCGATTATCAATTTTTGATATTTATCGGGGGTACCTCGACACAAAACCTAGCTAAGAACACTCGCAGATGCTTATAGTACAACTGTGTAAATTTTCAAGAAAATCGGTTCAGCCGTTTCGGTGACTATAAGTAACGGATACACACACACACACACACACACACACACACAGTTCCATTTATAAATAAGTTTAGATCTGACCAAAAACTTAACGGAACTGGTGATATAGAAAAATCAAGCACATATCGGCGTATAATCTCTTTCGATGAAAACATCCTTTTTTTTTATCTTTTCACCTTAAACAAATTGCGATCGCCAATAATGCGCAAAGATTTAAAGCGAGAGAAAAGACTGAGTACAGGGGATACTGGAGAATGGATAAAAGATGACTGGAATTCAAGAATATAGAAGATGGCAACTGACATTGCATTTATACTTTTGGAGATTGTAGCTATCAGGAAAAGAAATAAAGGAAAAGAGTATAAAGGCAGAAAGTACGAGAAAAGAAACCATTCGTGCAGAAGTGGAGATTAGTTTGAAGCAAATTCATCCGTAAATTGGTGGGACCTATATGCCAATCTAGTAGCACGCTTAAATTTATGTAGTTGGGGGACCAGAGGTAAAAAGCACGTCAGAGCAGTTACCATGAGAATATTTGTAGAAAAGACAGACGGAAGCCACGTCAGTTAGGTGAGAATGTAACTGAACTCGAAATGCCAAGTTAGGATGGATAACCTTGCACATCATTGTTTGGATTTTGTCGAGAATCTCGAGATGAATAACAGGAGAACCCGACCAGATATGGTAACAGTATTCAATGCAAAGACGAATTGTACATCAGTTTATAATCTCTTTCAATGTAGTCCCTTTCTGAAACCACACACTTTATCTAGCGTTATTTCTTCTTCTTTTATGTGCCATGTCCATTCAGGACGTAGGCGATCAAGGCTTTCCACCCTTTTCCCTGGTGGCTCTTAGCACGCTTTCTCCTGTTGCACCATGCAACCCTCGTTCAGTTCTCCACCTGATTATGTCCTTCAAATATGTTAGCCGCTGCTTTCTCCTGTCTCTGTTTCCCTCTATCTGGCTTGTTAGTATCAGGTTCTCCAAGCCCTATTTCCTCATTGCATGTTTCAGGAACTTCAGTTGTCTCTTCCTATTAATTTCCTTTTCGTTTCCATTCTTTCCAAAACTTCGTCATTGCCCACATGCTCGGTACATGATATCCGCAGCATTCTAATACTAAACTAATTCCCAACCAATTACACTCCACATAATAATGTAATATAATCTATCTTTTCTCCTGCCAGTAATGGGTTAAATAATAGGATAGATTGAGTTCAATAGCCTTGGCTGGTAATCAGTCCATCGCAGAAAGCAATGGAAATCTACTGCTGGATAATCTCCTGCTCAGTCATTCATGTCTCTTTCAAGACATGATTGCCCAAAGCGTGTATCATATATGTCACTTAACTGACTGACTGAATATAATAGTTGGAAATATAATTAAAATTTCTACTGGACACAAAGTGGGTGATCGGTTTTCTATTGTTATGAAGTAATAAACTGATCCCCCACAAATTATACTTAATATAATAATGTAATATGATTTATCTCTTCTCCCTCCAGCTATGATTTAAATGGCAGGACAGATTAGGTTCTATAGCCATGGTGGACT
Source organism: Ascarosepion bandense (assembly GCA_037127315.1). Taxonomy (NCBI): domain Eukaryota; kingdom Metazoa; phylum Mollusca; class Cephalopoda; order Sepiida; family Sepiidae; genus Ascarosepion; species Ascarosepion bandense. Next base: position 184,288 of record JBBBDQ010001615.1, on the reverse strand, counting down.
ACTACAGAAAGCAATGGCAACCTACTGCAGGATAATCTTCTGCCCAGTCATTCATGTCTCTTTCAAGACATGATTGCCCAAAGCATGTATCATGTATGTCACTTAACTGACTGACTGAGTTGGTCATAATACTTCTTTGCAAATATTGTTTTGCCAGCTGGAATGTCGACTTTTCCATTCGTTAAAATCGTTCGTTTTTCTTCGATAGCCGCATTGAGATTGATAAGCTGGTCACAATACTCCTTTTCAGATATTGTTTCATCGGCTTGTAGTATCTCAGTGGAGATTATCCCTCTACAATCCCACCAAACATACATCAACACCTTCAATATGGTGCAAACCCGCTTTATCCAAAGGTTCTGCACATTCAAAAGCTTGTATCCAGTTCCGTTGACGTCGAACGTAATCGTAAACAATCCATTTTTCCACACATGTGACAATTTTGTTCAATAACGTCTCCTTTTCGTGGCTGAACAGCAATGACTTCGGCGTAGAAACGCAATCCAACTTGTTTTCATGTTTGAAAACAAACCGAGTGTATCTTCAAATGGCGAAAGGCAGATGAGATATCGATTTTCAAATGTTTAGCAATCTCTTACGTCGAAATCCTTGGTTTATTTCCTACTATGGTAAACCGAGGAATCTCTTAATGAATTTGAAATTTGCCTGCAGCAATGATCCTCTATCTAAATTGTTAGGTGTTTGTTCATTTGAAGAGACTTTTTTTCACAAAACGTAGAAATGAAAAATTTACAAAAACGCATTTTTATGCTACATTTCATCTAATACAAGATCCCAAAAGCCACTCAGTTTAGAGGGTTATTTTGAGGACGTAAATGAAAAAAAGTATGAATTGCATATCTATGCAGAAAATTTTGAAAATAATTTATTTATCACAACACTAAGATCTTTGGCACCAATCAGAGATATAGTTAGGAAAATCCAACACTACAATAGATGCAGGAAATAAAGACAAAAATGTCTACAATGAAAGAAGATTTACATTGATGAAACATCTAGGAACCTTAATCTAAACAAGTCTTAATCTCGATTTCATAAATGTCACCCTAATTATAAAATGAGAATAATTACTTTACAGAGGAAATACTAATTACCGTGAAATAATAAGAAGTCGAAGAAGAAGAAGAACAACAACAGCAGCAACAACAGCAACAACAACAACAACAATGGAATGAAGAAGAAAATTAAAACCATGAGCATAAAGAAGAAGGAAAACGTGAGGGGAACAATAATAATAACATTAATAGAAAAAAGTAAAATTAAAAATATGAGGATAAAGAAGAAGGAAAAGGCAGAGGTGAATAATAATAATAATAATAATAATAATAATAATAATAATAATAATAATAATAGATTAAATAAATTATCATTATTATCTGATGTTATTGCGTCTTTGGAACTGATTTCAAATGGAGCAAAAATATGTGGAAGCCTTAAAATAATGGAATTTCAAAAAACATATTCATATTTAGTGCTCTCGTCTTAGATTTAGCTTTTTGCAGTAATGACAATAACGTTTTCATTTTTCTCCCCGATTGCATTGGAACTCATCTGTTTGCGTTTTATTTTTGAAGTCTCTCATTGAGCCTGGTTGCTAACGCCTACTACAGCAAGTAAAAGTAAGTCGCAATAATAATAATAATAATAATAATAATAATAATAATAATAATAATAATAAATACCAAGAAACAATAGACCACCTAATCTCAGGATGTTCTGTGCTTGCCACAAATGAATATAAAAATCGCCACGATAGAGTTGGGCAATATTTACATTGGACAATGTGCAAACATTATGGAAAATATGTAAACAAACACTGGTATGAACATCACCCAGCACCGGTTACAAAAATAGAAGATGTAACCATTCTATGGGATTACACCATCTGCACAGACAGAAAAATTGAAGCAAACAGGCCAGACATTATTGTTAAAAACCAGAAAGAGAAAACTTGTCTATTAAATGATATGGCTTGTCCAGCGGATTGTAACATAGCAATCAAGGAATTTGAAAAACTGTCAAAATATAAAGACCTGGAAATTGAAATAGAAAAAATGCGGAAATTGAAAGCAAGAGTTGTGCCAGTGATAGTAAGTGCACTTGGAATGATAAAAAATGGAAGAAAACAACACATTGAAAGAATCCCTGGAAACCCCAGCTTAAGAGATATAAAAAAAAATGTCTTATTAAGTACAGCCCACACACTAAGGAAAACTTTATCTCTGTAATGCTGGAGATGATAGGGAAGATAGAAAAACATGAAATGGAGCCATAACAACACGCCACTACCTGCCTTAGGTCTCCCCGCAGACTTGGTTGGTAGTGAGACCAAAGCAGAAATCGAAATATGATGAAAAATGACATAATAATAATAATAATAATAATAATAATAATAATAATAATAATAATAGATTAAATAAATTATCATTATTATCTGTTGTTATTGCGTCTTTGGAACTGATTTCAAATGGAGCAAAAATATATGGAAGCCTTAAAATAATGGAATTTCAAAAAACATTCATATTTAGTGCTCTCGTTTTAGAGTTAGCTTTTTGCAGTAACGACAATAACGTTTTCATTTTTCTCCCCGATTGCATTGCAACTCATCTGTTTGCGTCTTTTTGAAGTCTCTCATTGAGCCTGGTTGCTAACGCCTACTACAGCAAGTAAAAGCAAGTCGCAATAATAATAATAATAATAATAATAATAATTAATATTATCATTTATATACATGGTGCTAAACTACTTCAGAAATATCTAAAATGACGGCTGTACACAATTACTTTTCCCGATCAATGGCTAAAAATGGCTTTGAGCTATTGAAACCGGTTGATTTTAGTGAGGAAAATCTTTTTCCACCCATTTTGAATGACGCTACAGAATCTCAAACAAAGAACTGTACAATATGAAAGAAAGGATATCAACCCAGGACATTCAACAACAGCAACAACTAAAATTATAAAACAATGAAGATGCTGAGATTCTACTCTATTAAAACAAACGTCAAGTATGAAACCTCTTATCAATACTGGAAGGTTCGATAAAAGTAACTATAACACATTTACCTGAAGGATGGTTTTAACAGAAATATTGTAGAAATTCCTACCAGAAATAGCAGCGGTTGTAGGATCAAAGAATACCGACAGTTTATGTATAAGCAAATCGTTTACATCTCTGTACTCAGCTATCATGGGTTTGACATATATATATATATATATATATATATATATATATATATATATATAGATAGATAGATAGATAGATAGATAGACAGACAGATAGATAGATAGATAGAGACGAACACACTGAAATAGACAGACAGATAGATAGATAGAAAGATAGATAGATAGATAGATCCGAACAGAATGAAAGAGATAGATAGATAGATAGATAGATAGATAGATAGATAGATAGATAGATAGATAGATAGATATGAACAGACTGGGATAGATATGAACAGACTGGGATAGATAGATAGATAGATAGATAGATAGATAGATAGATAGATAGATAGATAGATAGATAGATACGAACACACTAAAGATAGATAGATAGATAGATAGATAGATAGATAGATCCGAAGAATAGAAATAGAATAGAATAGAAATAGATAGATAGATAGATAGATAGATAGATAGATAGATTGATAGATAGATAGATAGATAGAAAATGAAGAGACATAGTTTTATAAATATATAAGTAAATAATGAAGACAGATAGGTTTAAACATAGACAGACTGACATAGCTAGATACACAGACAGATCATGTGAACAGAGGTAGAAAAATAATGAAGTGTCATAGATACAGACATAGGAAATGAAGAGTCATAGATAGATAGATATATGGACGTGAACATGAACAGATAGATACATAGATTGATAGATATGAACAGACTGAGATAGATAGATAGATAGATAGATAGATAGATAGATAGATAGATAGATAGATACGAACACACTGAAATAGATAGATAGATAGATAGATAGATAGATAGATAGATAGATAGATAGATACGAACACACTGAAATAGATAGATAGATAGATAGATAGATAGATAGATAGATAGATACGAACACACTGAAATAGATAGATAGATAGATAGATAGATAGATAGATAGATAGATAGATAGATAGATAGAAAATGAAGAGACATAGTTTTATAAATATATAAGTAAATAATGAAGTCAGATAGGTTTAAACATAGACAGACTGACATAGTTAGATACACAGACAGATCATGTGAACAGAGGTAGAAAAATAATGAAGTGTCATAGATACAGACATAGGAAATGAAGAGTCATAGATAGATAGATATATGGACGTGAACATGAACAGATAGATACATAGATTGATAGATATGAACAGACTGAGATAGATAGATAGATAGATAGATAGATAGATAGATAGATAGATAGATAGATAGATACGAACACACTGAAATAGATAGATAGATAGATAGATAGATAGATAGATAGATAGATACGAACAGAATTATATAGATAGATAGCACTTGAAGACACCCCTCTATTTAAATAGAAATGAATTGGTTGTCGTGCCTTGATGTAATCCATTATATTCAAGAATGTTAGACATGAAAGCATTTGATATATTAAGATTTTACGTGTCTGCCTACATTTCAATATCGACGTGTGGGTTTCTCTTTTGTCATCGTTCCGGTGATGTTTTCTTCTCTTACATTAATAAAGTCAACGTCTTCTTTTCTTTTTGTTTCTGTAAACGAAAAAAAAAAGGACACGTTCTTTTTGGAGATATTCTCAAAGCTATTTCTCCACCGTTCAAATGGTATCCGAGACAATTTCAATCATGAAATCTATCTGGAAAATCTTTTCCTTTGCTACCACGCATGATGCACGCTGAGACGCTGATGTCTCTTTTCAATTCATGATTGTCTTGACAGAAGCATTCCCACAGTAGGCTGCTGTTAGTTTCTACGGTATCTTCTGTTTTATGTGCCTTGTTCTTTCAGGATGTAGGCGATCATAGCTTTCCACATCTCCCCATCCCTGGTGGCTCTGAGCACGCTTTCTCCTGTTACACAACACAACCCTCGTTCCGTCATCCACCTGCTCAGGATCTTCAAATATGTTAGCCGCTACTTTCCCCTGTCTCTTTTTCCCTCTATCTGGCCTGTTAGTATCAGGTTCTCTAAGCCTTCCTTCCTCATTGCATATTACAGGAACTTCAGCTGTCTCTTCCTGACGATCAGTACAAATTCCTTTTTGTTTTCATCCTTTTCGAAACCTCATCATTGCTCACATGCCCGATCCATGATATTCGCAACATCCTTCTGTAGAACCACATTTCATCTACTTCAAGTTTTTCCCTCATCTTCGAAGATATTGTCCAATATTCACTACCATATTGAAGAACCGACATCACATAGTAATCCAGTATTCTCTTTTTTGTTTCTAGCGAAATTGTCCTGTTTCTAGATACTTTACTCAACTTCTGGAATGCTTCTTTCGCCATGCAAATTCGCCTTCGGATCTCAGTGTCGCACTTTCCGTCTTCTGTTAACTCACAGGTTGGGGGAAAAGTGATGGATTCGTAGCTTTTCCGATGGCAAATGAATGAAATACGAACTCGACCATCCGATTGCTCATTCAGAGCCGTTATCTTTAAGACACACGAATATCTAGACTTACAGTAGCTGATATTGTCAAACGGCCACCTATCTAGCTATTGAACAAGCTCAAGTCTTCTTAACTTATGTGATCGGACAGGAACCGGTGTTTCAACGTGATATAGCCGTAAGCCCCTATGAAAATTAGTATTCAAAGTTGTGGATTTTATTGAATCAATGGCGATGTTGATATTTTGTTCTAATAATGGCGTTGTTGGGATTGTATACAACCAATGGCGTTATTACGATGTTGTTCGAAAAATGGCGTTGTTCGAATTTTATTCAACTAATGATGTTATTGGGATTTTGTTCAAATACTTGCGTTGTTAGGATTTTATTCAGCCAATGGCGTTATTGGGATGTTGTTCGAAAAATGGCGTTGTTCGAATTTTATTCAACTAATGATGTTATTGGGATTTTGTTCAAATACTTGCGTTGTTAGGATTTTATTCAGCCAATGGCGTAATTGGGATGTTGTTCGAAAAATGGCGTTGTTCGAATTTTATTCAACTAATGAAGTTATTGGGATTTTGTTCAAATACTTGCGTTGTTAGGATTTTATTCAGCCAATGGCGTTATTGGGATGTTGTTCGAAAAATGGCGTTGTTCGAATTTTATTCAACTAATGATGTTATTGGGATTTTGTTCAAATACTTGCGTTGTTAGGATTTTATTCAGCCAATGGCGTAATTGGGATGTTGTTCGAAAAATGGCGTTGTTCGAATTTTATTCAACTAATGAAGTTATTGGGATTTTGTTCAAATACTTGCGTTGTTAGGATTTTATTCAGCCAATGGCGTAATTGGGATGTTGTTCGAAAAATGGCGTTGTTCGAATTTTATTCAACCAATGATGTTATTGGGATTTTGTCCACCAACGACGATGTTGGGATTTTATTCAACCAATGATGTTATTGGGATTTTGTTCAACGAACGGCGTTGTTGGGATTTTATTCAGCCAATGGTATTATTGGGATGTGGTTCAAACAATGGCGTTGATTTTGTTCAACTTTTGAGTTGTTGGAATTTTATTCACTTATTGACGTTGTTGATATTTTGTTTAAGTATTGGCGTTGTAAGAATTTTGTTCAACAAATAACACAGTTGGGATTTTGTTCGACTATTGGCGTTAATGGAATTTTGTTCAACCAATGCCGTTACTGCAAATCCATGAAGCTTTATAGTGATATCACCTTTAGATCAATGGGTTCTTGAACTGATATTATCAGAATATGTTTTTTATAAATCCAAATTTGATTCGCTGCCAAATTTGTATGAAACAGTGCAAACATATTTTGCATAAAGTATCTTAAACAGCCACTCCATCACAGTCAGCTTTTTTCTATGGCATTATATACGAATTGCCTTATCGCATATATATATATATATATATATATGTATATATATATATATATATATATATATATATATATATATATATATGTATATATATATATATATATATATATATTCGCATATATATATACTTATTTACGTGTGTGTGTTTATATATATATGTGCGTATATATACATATATATATGTATATAAATATATATAAATATATATATATTTTAAACATATGCTGTTAAATATAAGAGATAATGAATGTCTATTATGTTTAATCATTAGTCGTTCTAAACGTCGTATTTTGGCTTTAATTTCTGTTGAAATTAAAGACAAAAATTCTGTAGGATTTTAGTCAATAATACAATAATCCTTACTCATACGCACAGTAAAAAAAAACCTTCAGATATTGGAGGCCATCTACATTAAATCCAAACAACCCACACTTAATAAAATCACATTTAAATCTGGCCATAGCACATTACATTGCATTTGAATATATGGTTCTGTTGTTATTTCGCGCTATCACGCGGTGTGACGTCATAGAACCGCATTGCAAATTTGCGAACTGCGTTTGTTATTTTTGGTAACTATTGCCGTTGCCAAGCGGACTTTTATGTCAACACAAAATAAAATCATCGGTGATGGTGGATGTTATTGTGTTACCGTCTTAATAACCTCTCTGAAGATGGCTCATGTGAGCCGAAAGCTTACAACCATTTTAATAAAAAATTATCCAAATGTTGGGGAATTATTTTCTTTACCTTCAACTGAAATTAAATCCAAAGTACGACGTTTAGAACGGCTCATGATGAAACATAATAGACATTCACTCGCCTTATTCATTGAAAGACCCTCGTAAAAGTCCTTATACCAAAAAATTCACTTTATTTATTGAATGACCCTCATAGAAGTCCTTACACCGAAAAATTCACCTTATTTATTGAATGACCCTCGTAGAAGTCCTAATACCGAAAAATTCACCTTATTTATTGAATGACCCTCGTAGAAGTCCTAATACCGAAAAATTCACCTTATTTATTGAATGACCCTCGTAGAAGTCCTTATACCGAAAAATTCACCTTATTTATTGAATGACCCTCGTAGAAGTCCTAATACCGAAAAATTCACCTTATTTATTGAATGACCCTCGTGAAGTCCTTATACCGAAAAATTCACCTTATTTATTGAATGACCCTCGTAGAAGTCCTTACACCGAAAAATTCACCTTATTTATTGAATGACCCTCGTAGAAGTCCTTACACCGAAAAATTCACCTTATTTATTGAATGACCATCGTACATTAAAATCTTTTGACTTGAACTAAGAATCGCACGAATAAATGTTAACGACAGTTTTTAAAAGTCAATTTTTACTTTCTTCTTAATTCATGAGAAGCATCAGCCTAGGGAATAAATTACTAATATTGATTATTTAATCTTACACACAAATATACATACATACACAGATTTCAGTCGTTTGGGTTTTAATCTAACCAAGCCGTAAATACCGAGACACATAATCAAATCTATTTAGTATAGATAAGACCAATATGACGCCTGCCAGGTGACCAAAGAAAAAATCTAATTAAAAGAAAAAACACAATAAACAATAAAAGAAAGACAAGCAAAAAATTGATAAACTGTTAGAAGAAAAAGTTAAAAGGAGACATACAATAAAACGAAAACAATAACTAAAAACAGGGAACTCTCTAAACAGTAATATAAAATCACTTACCTCATTACTGCTATATTCAGTACGCCGACTCCATAGTTTCGTAGAACAACCTTTTTGCAATCGTTCGGTTCACTCGTCAGGAGATATTGGCAGTTTTCTGCCGATTTTCTCATTTCATTTGAAATATAATTTATACAATTTTATTAGCGTTTGGTTGGTTTTCGTTTCCTTTGTCTATTTTTATATGCTTATATGATGTTTCTATACGTAATATAAATGTACGCATAAATAGACACACAAACACACACATACATGCATATATATATATATATATATATATGTGTATATATATATATATATTTTGTATATTTATTATGTTATAGTTTAGAACATGTTCAAATAACAGTCTACTACAAAGTGTACATTTTGTTTCAATATTGACAGGACAATGTCTCATCAGGTAGTGTTTAAATATCCATACCTCTGTTTCTATATTGAGCACTGTTTTAATATTAATGTTTTGAACATTGTTAATATTCTCTTCGTTCCTCATTCACTTGGCTATATATTTATCTATAGAATATCGTCACTAGCTGCTGACCTCAATGTCCATTTTCATATTTACATATAGCCTATCTCGGATCCTGAGTACATAAAAACTATAAATATAGCCTACCCTAAAATAATTTTCTATCATATATTTATGTGTATGCCTGCATATATATATATATATATATATATATAGTCATCCTTAGACAGATCTGTTTCGCTGTATCAAAGCTCATCAGTACGGTTAGACTACGCTTACTTTTAACCCAGGATTGAAACCCGACCGAATTGGCGTCAGTCAGCGATTCTACCTCTGGGCTATGGCGCTCGGTAGTAGAAAGCAGACTTTTTAGCGTGTAGCCTGATGATTGTGATTAAGCCTGAAACAAACTGTCGTTGCTGACTGTTGACCTATTAAGCACATTAACCTATAAATATAGCGTACCCTAAAAGTATATTTCTATTATATATATATATATATATATATGTGTGTGTGTGTGTGTGTGTGTGTATAAGTGTGCATATATTTATATATATATATATATATATATATATATATAAGCGTGTGTTATACTCGCATATATCCTATGCTTGACAGAACTGTTAAACAGTCTCCAAAGAATTGGTATCATGTAATTTGAAGAGCTAACCACAAGAGAAATCTGACTTAATGAGCGAAATTAGCTGAATAAGCAACCATTTTATGTCTTTTCCGCTGCTCATAGCGGTATGTCACACCCATTCGTAAACACGGTTAATTATCAACAATTGCATTGCAGATGAGTTTTTTGATCCCTTGCACTTGGATATCAGGGACTGTAAGCTGATGGTAGACGACAGTTACGAGGGTGCTTTTTGCGCCCACCTGAGGGTACGCTACGCTCGAATTGATGTATTGGGTTTCAGGAACATGAGTTTAGCTAAAAACAGAGCTTTTATTTTTTAATTTACATTTTCTGAACGATTTGGTGGCAACAGCGAATCCGTTGGAATACCGGCGTTTTCCGCTTTTACGTGAATCGTTTGAAATTCAGTCAGTAGAAGTTTTAATTACTTTTCCAACTATACACGCCTTGGGCGATCATGTCTCGAAAGAGACATAACTGACTGGACAGAAGATTATGCCGCAGTAGATTGCCATTGCTTTCTGTGGTTGACTCGTTGCCAACCACAGCTATAAAACCCATTTTGTCCTGCCATTTAACTCATAGCTGAAGGGAGAAGAGATAGATTATATTACATTATTATATTAAGTAAAATTAGGGGGAACAGTTTATTTCTTCATAACAATAGAAAGTCGATCCCCTACTTTATGCCCAGTATAAGTTTCAATTAAGTGTCCCACTATTATATTCAGTCAGTCAGTTAAGTGCCGTACGTGATACACGCTTTGGGCGATCATGTCTCGAAAGAGACATGACTGACTGGGCAGAAGATTATCTAGCAGTAGGTTGCCATTGCTTGCTTCGGTAGACTGGTTGCCAACCAAGGCTACGGAACCCAATCTGTCTTGTTATTTAACTAATAACTGGAAGGAAGAGACGGATTAATACCTTTCCTAAGGGTATTTGTGCGTAAGTGGATGCAAGGAATTCTGTTGGAGTTCGAACTCGGCACCCCGATTTGTCGTTCCGAGTCGATATTCATTGCACCACAATGCACATTAAAGATGTAAAAAAATGAACTTGATTTTAATGTACCGAAATCAAAAATGACAGCGAGGAATTGCAAGGTCAAAGTTTGGTTTCTGATATCGTAATAGAATTTGCAGAGTAGCATGTTTCTTTTCTCGCACTTCCCGCTTGTGGTACTCCCTTCTGTATCCTTGCTTTTCTGACGGATACAACCTCCAAGAATTTAAATGCAAATATCAATTCCCATTTCTTAATCACATGACTCCAGACCTTTTTACAGCACCCCGTGTATCTTGTTCTTTTCCTTTCTCTCTACCTTCACAACTGTCTTCACTCCTGTGTTCCCGTCCTTCTCTTGCCCTTTCTCTTTCACCCACTATAGCTGATTCGTCTTTCTCTTCATTCTCCTCTTGTCTAATACTTCAATTCTTTTATGTAAGACCTTTTTACAGCACCCCGTGTATCTTGTTCTTTTCCTTTCATTCTACCTTTGCAACTATTGTTCCCATCCTTCTCTTGCCCTTTCTCCGACACCTACTCTAACTGGTTCGTCTTTCTCTTCTCTCCCCTCCTGCCTGAATCTTTACTCTTATGTAGCCCCCTGTTCACCAGTGGCGGTGCCGCCTTGCTTGGAGCTAAGCGATTAAAAAATGCAAGAAAAGATTTCAAATCTTTTATAATATAATACTGTTTATTTATTTGCATATTATAACAGTGTCTTCAAGAAACTTTGAAGTCGGCATGAATCTACTTTATTAATGAGACAAAATTCTTTGTACCTATCAACGCTTTATCTACACTCCGATATCGAGCACTTTACGACAAAATACCTGCTTGCCAAAATACATTTTATTAAAACTACTGAAAAACATTATTGTAGAGAACCATTATATATATATATATATATATATATATATATATATATATATATATCACGTAGAACTCTTGATATATTAGTTAGGTAAATTCCGATAGAGACGAACTCAAAAGAACTCAATGCTAAATTCATTTATTTAATTTAATAAAGTAATATGATTTAGAAAATTTATTAGATTTTGTACAATTTCTTGGGCAATACATATTTCGACACCGGTGATGACCTTGTGTCTCGTCAACTTATATATATATATATATATATATATATATATATATATATATATATATATATATATATATATATTACTTTATATAATATATATTATCTTTAATAATATATGTTACCTTTAAAACTTAGCACTAAAAGATAAAAAAACAACCAAAAGTAATAATGAGAGAATATAGGGTCAAAATTATTTTGAAAGGAAGAAATAATCGCATCAGTGTACATATGTACACATAGACACACGTACAGGTTTAGAAATATAGACATCCAGGCACAAACTCACACGCATTCACGCACACACAACCGAACATATATTCACACACAAACAAACGAACACGCACTCACGCACATACCAGCAAACAGGCACTGACGTGTACACACACGCACTCAGCACACACAAACATTCTACTCATACACACACTAACACGCAAACAAACAAAACATGCACCGACGTACACAGAAACAAACACGCACTCGCGCATACACAAGCAATCAAACACTCACGCACACAAAAGCAAATACGTAGTGATATACACAAACACTCAGGCACCCACAAACAAGCCTTAACGCGCACACAAATAAACTTGCACACATGCAGCACAGGCTAACAAACACGTATTTATTCATACACCCCCCAAGCCCCCACCCCTCAACAAACACGCACTGATGTCCACAAATGCACGCAAATATAAACAAATCTTCACGGTCACTCAAACAAACGCGCACTGACTCACATACAAACAGGAATAAAGAAGAAAAAAATCGATCACCACCAAACCACCAAAATGCAAATAATTTTTTGTAATTTAATATAAAAATAACGACTATTAGAAAATTGACAGGCAATTGCTGATACCCCCTGACAAGAAAACTAAATGCTTACAAAAAGGTACACTACCGGCCATAATTATTAGGCAACACCAGTGTTTTAAAAAAATGATATATTTCATAATATTTTTTAGTATTTTTTGCCAAGTGAATAATTGTAAATGAAAATAGAATGGTTCATTTGATATTACTGCACAATAACATGTACATAAAATGAATTTATAAATATTTAATAATTACCTATATTGCAGTTTCACCAATGAATGAATGAAGAACATTTAGAGTGATTTAGACGTGTTCATCTTTGCTACCTTGCCTTGTAAAATTATGCAAAGTAATAACAATAAAAGAACCATTTTATTTTCATTTAGCAATAAATGCTAAACATAGTATGAAATACATCTACACTAAAACAACATGCAACAAAATTACAATTCGATCTAGTCCAACATATTACATTGTATCTAGTCATATGGTTTCTTTGTTAATATTTTGGTCTCTCACGTGGCATGACGTCATATAACTGCATCATGAATTTACGACCTGCGTCTGCTATTCCGTGAGCGTTATCATCGCTATCTTCTATGTCATAATCTTTGATGGTGAATATCTTTGTTTAAAGGTCCGTATAACTACTCCAAAGTTGGCCCATGTGAGAGGAAAAGCTTAGATCAAGGATCAACTTGATAAAAAATATCCAAATGTTGAACAATTTTTGTATTTAGGGCTGGCTTAATATTTATGGCCGGTACTGCACGTCTAAGAAAATCTGGAGCAGGGGTACTGTATATAACACCAATCAACTAAGTCATAGATTTTATACTTGCATTATCATATATAATGGACTCTCACCGAAAATCGACGTATGACGATCTCACAGCTTAATTGCTGCAGTCATGAAACCAAGGTAAACCGCCAGAAGACCTACATTTGATTTGATTAAATTGGTGAAGGCTTGTGCAGAACCATCCACACTTTTCGGAAATACTGATGCACTCAATGATGCATATAAATGCCACAGATGAAGCAGACTATAGACCTCAGGCTTTTTAATTAGTTTGTAACTACCTGCTGCGGTAGTCTGGTTGCTAGCCAAGGCTATAGAACCTAATCTGTCCTATTATTTAACCCATAACTAGAGGGAATGGATGAATTAAAACCATTCCCAAGGATATTAGCGCGTAAGTGAATCCAGAGCATTCTTCTGGAATTCGATCTCGTCTCCCCGATTTCACGTTCCGAACTGATATCCACTGCACCACCACGTACGTGTATATATATATATATATATATATATATATATATATATATATATATATATATATATATATATATATATATATATATATATATTGAACGCTCGCGTAGCAGGGAATTTTTGAACGCGCAATTTTTTAAATTACAAGGAATTATGGCGGTTTCATTCATGATTGTATGATCCTAAAAGGTATTTTTAGTATGGTTACACTTAGTCATAATTTCTGTTCTTTCATTCAACAGTTCGTTTTTGTTTGGGAATAGCATAATCTCTGACTTTTCTTCTTGGCACAGTCTACATATTTTGCCACCGTTGTAAGGCTTGGCTGGTTTTACTATACTCCACGTTATGCCGGGGTCTTTTCCATATTTTGATTTTAATTTCCACACGTACAGTTTTTTTAGTTTTCTATTTTGAATGTAAACCTGTGATTGAACCACCTGGTCTTAAAAGTGTCTTTGGTTGAACCAAAAAAACACCGTTACGTGAGCGTTCTTAAAGAAAAAGGTAAACGGTAAAATCAGTTAATGCAAATCTCCTGAAGACACCACTCATGGTAGAAACCTAGGTCGCGTGATAACTCGTTTATAAATGGAAAATATTCATAAGTTCTACAATATAATTGTATTGAACACTTTTTAATACAGTTGTGTGCTGGTCTAATTTTATTATGACCAGAAACTAAGTAATTAAACATTCAATATATATATATATATATGTGTGTGTGTGTGTGTGTGTGTGTGTGTGTGTGTGTGTGTGTGTGTGTGTGTGTGTGTGTGTGTGTGTGTGAGTGTGATTTATATTTATACGTAAAGTGGTCTAAACGCGTACAAATTCTCGCAGGAGGGGAAAATATTTCGTTAATCAGTTTTGCGTCAAGAGTGAGTCACATTTGCTTTCGTAGACCTGACAAAAGTAAGGATTCTATTCTGGGTTTCGTTAGACGAGAAAAATGTCGAATAAAGAAGGGAAATTGACAAAGCACAAAAACAAAAACGATAGTTTCGAAAGAAAAACTCGCTGACAAGCTGACAGACTTCATTGAGCGACCAACAGATGAAGTGTATCTGAAAATACCTCCACGCAGACTTGAGAATGCATAAAAATATGAAGAGACGCCGCGTAAGTAATAGCGACGTCAGTTAATTATAGCCGCAAAGTGAGTTCCACGTTCTGCTCACATGTTGCTGGCTTTGTTTTCTTCATTAAAAATATACTTCTGCGAGATGTAGCTTAAGAGGTCCTGGGCATGACGGTAAACTGCATCCGGCAGCAAAGCCTCTGATATGGAGATTGTGAGGAGCATGGAACCACTTCTTAATTGCTGTTCCCACGTCTTCCCTGACATGGAGTGGTAGCATCTGTTAGGGTCCCAACTATGGGCAAATAGTTAAACCCAAAACTGGGATCAAAACACAAAAGTACACTTTTATACAAATATACACATAAAAATAGAATTTTATACAAAAAATACACATTTTTATTACCAACAATACAGTTTTGAAAAATAAATTATTGCCATAACACATTTTTGAAGAAAAAAAAAATTCATCAAAACATTTTTGAGTACAAAACTAGAAGACGTTTTCAGTTACCTAAAGTAAAAAGAATAAAGACAAAAGAAATTTCATTAAAATTTAACTACTTTCTCACTATAACCGAACACTAAAAACACCCTTAAACCCCTATCATTTTTTACATTAAATAACCCACAGATATGTTGATATGCCATCAAACAAAACTCAGCCTCAAGTAGCTTAAGTTGTGCGTTGTGATGCAGTGGATATCGGCCCAGAACGAAAAAATCGGAGAGCCGAGTCCAAAATCCAGGTGAATTCTTTGCATTTACTTACGCGCAAATACCCTTGGGAAAGATTAATGATTTCTTCTCCCTCTAGCTATGGGTTAAATAGCAAGACAGATTAAGCTCTCTAGTCTTGGTTGAAAACCAGTCAACCGCAGAAAGTAATGGCCACTAACTGCGGGAAAATTTTGAGACATGATCGCCCAGGCGTGTACCACGTATGGCACTTAACTGACTGATTGTGAGATATAAGCGATAACGTCTTTCCATAATGTATATCCTATTATTATTTGTGAGTATCCAAGGCTTCGTGAGTAAGTTTCTCATGGTGCTTTTCTAAGCGCAGCTTAAATTTGATACATCCCGAAACTATGGGGCATCCATTGAGGATCGAACTCACTACTCAATTTTAAGGAATCCAGCGAGACACGCTTGATAATCATTACTTCTCGTCGAGGTGATCTATGGTAAGTTTTTCTTGTGAATTCTTATAAAGTTGTTTCCACCTAAACGCTAGAATCCAGTCTACGCAACACCTAACCCTAGTGCTTTTCTATACAATGCACAGTCAGTACAAGGCCCGAGAGTCCTTCAAAATAGGGAATTACTATATGAAATTGTTTTACGGATGCAAGAGTAAAAGATCAGAAATGTAAATTGTGTGTATATGTAGGATATATAACGGTTGAATCTAAATTGGAAAGAGATTAATATTGTGGTGATCGTATTGTCAATTGATTTCCATTTAAATGCGCATGAGACATTCTATGCTCTCATGCACTCAGTACAAGGCCAGAGAATCATTCAAGGTAGCAGGACATATATTGTTCTATAAAAAGAAGTAGTTTTATGGCGTGGGTAAGAAATGCCAATCATGTGTTTTGTAGGTTTTGTAGGCGAGATGATGGATTGTCTAGGAAGTGGTTAATGCCAATTATATAGATTTGTAGGTAAGATGAAGGTTGAACGTTGTCTCGGAAGATTGTGGTGATCATATCGTCAAATGGTTTCTACCTAAATACCAATTCTTTACAGTTCTTTAAACAAAAGATATTTCATGCTATTGCACACGGTGAGCAATGCCAGAGTGTCTTTTACTGTAGAGTGGTTATTATTATAGAGAAATTGTTTTACGTACGCAAGATGAGAGGGCAAGAAATTCAAATTATGTGGATAAAAAGAATGGATGACGGCTGACCCTAGAAACAGCAGCGGTTTCTTTTGTGGTGATCGTATCGTCAAATGGTTTGTATCAATTGTTAATTCTAGGTTGCTATTTCAGCTGGAGCTATTCTATGCAATTGTTCGCACAGTGCAAGGCGGGAGAGTCATTCAAGTAGACGGTTTCTAAATGAGGGTGTTTTATAAAAGTAAGAACAGTAAGAACTGCAAATTATATGCATATGTATGTTAAATGTCTCTGGAACCTAGACTCTGAAGAGGTTAATCTTGTGGTGATCGTATCGTTAATTGGTTTCCACATACATGCCCATTATGCGCTGCTCCTTAATTTGCACTTAGTCTATGCTAATGTAGACTCTGTACAAGGCCAGAGAATCACTCAAAGCAGATGTTTAAAAAGAAAGAGGTGGTTTTTATGGACGTTAGAGGAGTGGGTGAGAAATGCCAATTATATGGATTTGTAGGCAAGATGAAAGTTGAACCTTGTCTCGGAAGATTGTGGTGATCGTATCGTCAATTGGTTTCCACCTAAATGCCAATTCTTTACAATTCTTTAAACAAGAGCTATTTTATGCTATTGTACACGGTGAGAAATGTCTTTTACTGTAGAGTGGTTATTATTATAGAGAAATTGTTTTACGTACGCATGATGAGAGGGTTAGAAATTCAAACTATGTGGATAAAAAGAATGGATGCTAGAACCAGAAGCGGTTTCTGTTGTGGTGATCTTATCGTCAATGAGTTCAACCAACATCTTGCCTAGAAATCCACATAATTGGCATTTGTTATCCACGTCTTAAACGTCCATAAAAACACCTCAGTTTTTAAAACTCCCTATCTTGAATGACTCCCTCGCCTTTATGTGTCTCAATGAACGGAAGGTCAACTGGTAAGAAATGAAAATTATGTGTATATATTGGTTAGTTAACGGTGGACTCTAGATTCGTAAGAGGTTAACTTTGTGGTAATCGTATGGTCAATCGTTTTCCTCCCAAATACCCAGTATACGCTGCTTTTTAACATAGAGTCATTTTAGGCTATTGTAATACCCCCTTACTAGAGGTCAGAAGTAATACTACCTAAACATATTAACTTTGTCTTTTTCTCCCTCCTCTTCTCCAGGTGCATCCACCTAGGTCACGAACTACTTTCCCAGAAATCCCTTCATCTCTCACTCCCTCTCTGGCCCATCCATACTGACCAACAACTAGTAGCAGTTCAGTTCTTTTTAGTTCCTAAAAAGATTTCATACCAGGCACACGTGCTACTCCCGCCAGCGGACATTTTAGCCATCCACGAGGGACTCACACAAGAATGTAGACGAAGTTAAATAAAGTTCGTTTTAACAGGTTAATATTGTATCTCTTAATTATTATCCAAAACATACAAGGGTACAAATATTACACTATTGTACACTTAATAAAAGGTGAGAGTGATTCAAGGTCAGTCAGTCAGTTAAGTGCCATACGTGGTAAACGCTTGGGCGATCATGTCTCGAAAGAGACATGACTGACTGGGCAGAAGATTATGTTTTTATCAATAGGTTGCCATTTCTTTTTGCGGTACACTAGTTGCCAGACAAGGCGATAGAACCCAATCTGTCCGGTTATTTAACCCATAACTGGAAGGAAGAGACGGATTAATACCTTTCCTAAAGGTATTTGCGCGTAAGTGAATGTAATGAATTCAACTGGAATTTGAACTCGGCTCCCCGATTTCTCGTTCCGAGCCAATATCCACTGTACCACAACGCACATCCTTACGGCAGAGAGTTTTAAAAACTGAGCTGGTTTTACGGATGTTGTAGACGTAGTTAAAAAATGCCAGTTATATGGATTTCTAGGCTAGATGTTGGTTGAACCTTGTATCGGAAGGAGTTATTATTGTAACAATCGTATCGTCAATTGGTTTCCATCTAAATTCCAATTATATGCTGATTTTTAATATAGGCTATTCTATAATATATAACACAGAATACAAGGCCAGTGTGTCATGAAGGTAGATAGTTTCTAAACGATGTGGTTCTATAAACGGGAGATAAAATAGAAAGAAATATAATGTGTATATGTAAAAGACATAACGGTTGACTCTAGATTCAGAAGAGGTCAATATTGTGGTGATCGTATTGTCAATTGGTTTCTGCTCAAATGCTCGTTATACGCTGCTCTTTAACCTAGAGTCATTCTATGCTCTTCTACACTCAGTATAAGGCCAGAGAGTCATTTAAGGTAGTCAGCCGGTTAAGTGTCATACGTGATACACACTTGGGCTATCATGTCTTTTTAATGACTGACTGGGCAGAAGATTCCCGCAGTAGGTTGCCATTACTTTCTGCGGTAGACTGGTTGCCGGCTAAAGCTATAGAACCCAAACTTTCATGTTATTTAACTCATAATTAGAAAGAAGAGACGGATTAATACCTTCTCCAAGAGTATTTATGAGTAAGGGAATGAATGGAATTCAATTGGAATTCCAACTCGGCTCTTCGATTTCTCCTTCCGAGTCTATATCCACTGCCTTTATTATAGTGGTCATATCAAACGCCAGTTCTGTGTGACGCTTTAATCTAATGCTAGTCTGCGTTATTGCGCACATATTACAACGTCAGGGGATCAATGAATTTAGAATTTTAATAAATTAAATTTTTGTAAGTAAGAGAAGAAGGTAAGAAATGCAAATTATGTGACCATGTGTGATAGATGAAGGTTGACCACAGATTCTTAGGAGGGTTATATTATTGTGATAGTATTATCAATTAGGTTTGACCAGCGCGAGCCTTATACTATGCCTGGCAAACATGCGACTCTGGTCCGCAACTAGGGCCGGACAGAATTGTTTAAGTTTTGTTTAATGGCATCTCAACCTCTGGGTTAATGCCAAAAAATGATGAGGCTTTAAGGTTATTGTTTTTTTTTAATATTCAATTATAGTGAGAAGGTTGATTTAGTCAGATTTTAATAAAAATTAAAAGCTCTTTTAGTTTTGTTTTCAAAAATGTTCTGCTGAGAATAATTTTTTCCTTCAAAAATGTGTATTTTTCTATAAGTGTTTATTTTTGTGTATATATTTCTATAAAAGTCTATTTTTTATACTTTCATAGCATTTTGACCTTAGTTTGGGGGTTAACTATTTGCCCATAGCTGGGACCTTAACAGGTGCTACTTCTCTGGGCTAGGGTGGACCTGGGAACAACATCAATTAAGAGATAGTTTCATGCTCCTCATAACCTCCAAATCAGAGGCCTTGCTGCCGGATGAAGTTTACCATCATGACCAGGACCAGAACTTATTAGTAATGTCCAGTAATTAGTTAATTAGCAACTCTATATAATGTTAGGAAGCATTTTTCAATTATTGACTTAATTCCATATATGCAAATGTACAAAGAACAAAAAAAAATACTATAAAATAACTTAATACAAAAAAATCACTTTAATGGAAGTAATGTAGCCTTTTTTGTTTAGATAATATTGCAAAAAGAATGAGTTAATTAGTTTATGCTTATTGATTTCTGAACATATAATTGTATAATACAATCAGAAAGCAATTTCAGCATTTTACACAATCATGTATCAACAAAATCTGAAAATACTTTATAAAAATGTGAATTTCGAAGGAACAATAATTTGGATAGAATTTCAAAACATTTTTTGTGATTTTTGTTGAATGTACAATTTGATTCACAGAAGATTAAGAACATTCATATTTTTTTATATTTCGCTATGATAAGATGATAGACATTAGCAGTAGAGTTTTAGAAATTTAAATCAATTTACATTAACAAGAATGAGAAATTAACTAACAGGATAATATGGGAAGTCAACCAATTATATATATATATATATATATATATATATATATATATATTCTAAACATATGCTGTTAAATATAAGAGACCATGAATGTCTATTATGTTTAATCATAAGCCGTTCTAAACGTCGTATTTTTGCTTTAATTTCAGTTGAATATAAAGATAAAAATTCTCCAAAATTTGGATAATTTTTTATTAATTTACTTCTAAGCTTTCGACTCACATGAGCCATCTTCAGAGAGATTATATAGACTGTAATACAATAATATCCACCATCACCGACGATTTTATTTTGTGTTGACATAAAACTCCGCTTGGCAACGGCAATAGTTACCAAAAATAATAAACGCAGTTCGCAAATTTGCAATGCGGTTTTATGACGTCACACCGCGGGATAGCGCGAAATGACAACAAAACCATGTAGTCAAATGCAATGTAATGTGATATGTCCGTATTTAAAGGTGATTTTCTTGAGTGTTGATTGTTTAGATTTGATGTACATGGCCTCCAATATCGGAAGGTTGCTCTTACTGTGTGTATGAGTAAGGATCACCGTATTGTTGACCAAAATCTGTCTGATATTACATACATATTTATGTTTTTCAGAGAAATGTTGTTTAATAGTACTCTGATCAGAAAGATGACATGTAATCCTACGGGAGAGCGTGGTTGTAGTAAAACCAATATATGTACTAGGATTTTGATTATTATCAGAGATGCAATCTCTGAATGGGCATGTAATGAGCGTGGTTGTAGTAATATATATATATATATATTTGTTGTCTTTCAACGATATCACCATCAAGTATATCAGACGGTATGAACGGATCCTACACAAAATTAATAGACAGAACTTGTCTATATTATTCAATGAAACCTGCATTAATGAAAAAATGCTGCCAAAATACACACAATATATATATATATATATATATATACATATATATATATATATACACACACACACATATATATATATACATATATATGTATACACACATATATATATACATATATATATATATACACATATATATATATATACACACACATATATATATATATTTATACACACATATATATATACACACACACACACACATATATATATATATATATATATATATACACACAGTGGTGAGCATAAAGATCAGAACGATTTTTAAAAAATAGTCTAAATGTGAAATAACCTTTTATTTTAAAGCTCCATGAAACATTTTATTAAGGAAAAATAAGAATATAAATGAAAATTATATAGTTTCAAAATATAAAGCTTAATAAACTTATTTTCATAAAATTATACGAATAATTATATAACATTCTCAAAAAATAGACGATCAAAAACATCAGAACGATTAAATTTTACTAGCTGTGCTGAGATTTCTACCCTTTTTCCTGAAATTTTCCCAGTTTACTTTATTTATCAGTAGTTGATCTTTGCAATCACATCAGGGATTTGCGTTGTGGTGCAGTGAATACTTGCTCAGAACGAAAAATTGGAGAGCCGTGTTCGAATCCCAGTTGAATTCATTGTATTCGCTTATACGCAAATAACCCTTGGAAATATATTAATCCATCACTTCTCTCTCCAGCTATGGGTTAAACAGCTGAACAGATTTGATTCTATAGCCTTGGTTGGCAACCAGTTTACCACGGAAAGTAACGGTAACCTACTGCGGAAAATCTGCCCAGTTCGTCAAGTCTTAATCGAAACATGATCATCTAAGTGTGGGTCATGTATGGCACTTAACTGAGTGACTGTTCTCTGCAACCACATGAACTACTTCGATATTCCTTCTGTTCCAGGGAAAGAATGTTGCTTTTTTATCGAGAAAAGAGTAAGTAATGTTCGTCAGGACAGATCTGATCAATTTATTTGTGGTGGACAGACATATTATTAGCCTATCATTTTTGTATCACCAGTTTTTACACATTTTGTTTGACGATATGTAATACCTTCAGTGACCCATTCTAGAATCTCATTGAGATTATTAATTAGTATAAATAATGTTTGTGAAAGATTTCATCGATTGATGTCTGATGGATGACAAATGATAGAGTCAAAGGTTGGTTGCTATGGCATTGTTTTTTTTTATAATATCGACACAAGCAATGCAGTTTACTGCCACTGGTGCACAGGCGGCTACATAAAAGGAAAGTAATGAGAAAGAGTGACAGGTTATAGGGGGTGTCAGGAAGTCGTTAAGAGAAGGATGAGAATGCTGATGAGAGTAGAGTGGATGGAGAAAGGAGCTTGAGAAAAAGGATGCAAGTTTGTGAGATAGGAGATGACTATTGACTTTACATTTAAATGTTTGGAGATTGTTGCTATCGGAGAATCAAGTAAATGGAAGAGAATTCCTCAGTACGAGAAAAGAAGCTGTTGGAGTAGAATGTACGTTACATTCTATTGGTTTCACAGTAAAAGGGTGGGACCCAGTTGCTAATCTTGTTGCTCGAGTAAATTCCTGGCGGAGGGGGTTTGATTTGGGGATTTCTTTTAAAAAAGTACCTTATATTATTCTTAATTCTAGTTTTCCATTCTTGTACAGGTTTGTCCTGCATCTGTTTTTATTCTCATTTAATCCTCTCTGCATTGGGATTGAGATTAGGTTGCTCCAAATATTCGCCCAAAATTCACTTCTTGAATGGATGGTGACGTTTTGACTTCTATAACTACATTTTCAATTTCCTTGTAAAACTTATTGGCGTCCGATTGAAATATTATATAGATAAAACTTACAACGCTTTTCATATCGTCTTGTTCTTTAATTACAGTCTTTAATTACGGTTTATGACAATAACTATTTCACTGATATCATCTAGTATCTATAATTCACATCTGATTTACTCAATTTCTCGCTTTAATTTTTCATTCCAAGTGGACACTTCTTGTTTATTATTATTATTATTATTATTATTATTATTATTATTATTATTATTATTTCGTTTTCGTCTATACTTATACAACCTACCTAGTCTGCGGAAAGACCGACGACAGGTAATGGTGTGTTGTTATGGTTACATTTTATTATTTGCTTTTCTACATCCTATACAATCACCATCGTTAGATGGACAAAGTTTTTCTTAGTGTGTGGACTGTACTTCTTCTTCTTCTTCTTCTTCTTCTTCTTCTTCTTCTTCTTATCATATAATAATTCGGCTTGTTCCTTCCTTAGTTAGTTACTTAGTTTCTTAGTTCCTCCGTCCGTTACGCCACTGAAGAAAGATGACACACTTAGTCTCTACAAGAGCTTTTCCTTCCCCTCTATCATTTTATTTATTTTTTGTTCTCCTCAGCCTTTCTCTCACCTTTGCCAAACGGATGGGTAGTAAAGAGTGAGAGAGTAGGAGGAAAGAGCCTATAGCATTACCGTAGCAGTAGCAGCTTAAGCTGGTGATTGTAGCAGTAACTCTGTGTGTGTGTGTGTGTGTGTGTGTGTGTGTGTGTGTGTGTGTGTGTGTGTGTGTGTGTCGGAGCGTACAACTGCATAGACGTTATGAATATGGCAACTACTGTGGAGACAACAATCCGAATAATGTAAATATACGAAATCAAACCAACTATATTAGAATAAGAATTGCTCCCAGGTGTCAAAATCATATGACAGGAGGAAATGATTTTATTCAGACTCCGAAAAAACATACAAATCTGACGCACTTACATTTACTAAAATATGAAACTTTCCTAGATGTCAAGTACATCACATTTGAAAATAAACTTATATTTTGTCATCTTCAGGACGTAGGCGATTATGGCTTTCCACGTCTCCTTATCCCTGGTGAGTCTTAGGACGCTTTCTCCTGTTACACCGTGCAATCCCCGTTCTGTCATCACCTTGCTCAGGCTCTTCAAATACGCTGCTTTCCCATGTCTCTCCTTCCCTCTATCTGGCCTGTTAGTATCAGGTTCTCCAAGCCCCACTTCCTAATTGCATGTTCAACAAACTTCAGTTCTCTCTTCCTGATGTTCAGTATTAATTTCCTTTTCGTTGTCCATCCTTTCCAAAACTTCATCATTGCTCACATGCTCAATCCATGATATCCGCAGCATCCTTCTGTAGATCTACATTTCAGTTGCTTCAAGTTTTTTCTTCATTTTTGATGATATGGTCCGACATTCACTGCCATATTGAAGAACTGAAATTACACAGCCATCCAGTACTCTTTTTTTCTTAGTAAATCTTGTCATTATATCAGTCAAAACACAATAAAATGTTATGAGATAAGCAATAAAAAATAAGTATTTTGTAAACTAAACCAAAAAATATCATCAAATTCTTAAAGGAAATCAAACTTATACCAAAATATACTAACTATAAAAGCTTGCGACTAATCTGCATAAAACATTTAATGCATTTTAAAAACTGGAAAAACATGCAGATAGAACCTTTCAGATTTCATAAATATCCCGACTAAAAGTAGCTATGCAAACCCTGATAAATAATTTTATCAGAATACAACATAACTTGTATCATGAAACAGCGTCTCTAATAACGGATGAAAAAAAACTTTCATTAGCTAACATGTACCGAAATCTATCACAGGCCCACAAATAACAAGATTTATCTAAAACAATCACGATTCAAAATACTTATCTTTTCTCAAATAACCCTATAGAGGTCAAAGGAACGTAGACACCAAACCAACCCTCTTTTCAAAGGTTTCCCAATTAAAATCTGAAATGCGATATAAAAAAAAACTTTCATTAACGAACAAGTACCGAAAACTATCACAGATCCACAAATAACAAGCTTTATCTAAAACAACCAAGATTCAAAATATTTAATTGGCCTCAAATAACCCTATAGAGGTCAAATGAACGTGAAACAGAAACCAAACCAACCCTCTTTTGAAAGGTTTCCCAATTAAAATCTGAAATGCACTATAAACGACTAACTGTCAGGAATGATGATGAATCAATTCTATACGCAACTGTCTGCCATTCAACCATGACTCTGCCTTCAAGTGTTAACCCATAAATCAGTGTTGAAATACGTAATTATTTTCTGAATTCCCTAATCTCAATGGGTGAGCAGAACACCAAATAAGATACGCTAGAATACAACTATACGCGGCTTACCGCAATATCACGTTGAATACACCGGTTCTCCCACGATCACCGAAGGTAAGCCAACGTTGCGCCTGGTCAGTACTTAGATGGGTGACCGCTTGGAATACCAGATACTGTAAGCGTTTAGTGATGGATGTGCGTTGTGGTGCAATGGATATCGGCTCGGAAAGAGAAATCGGTGTGCCGAGTTCGAATTCCAGTTGAATACCCTGCATTCACTTAAAGCACTGGTACCCTTGGGAAAGGTATTAATCCGTCACTTTCCTCCAGTTATGGATTAAGTAACAGGGTAGGACTTGGAGACCCTGTCCCTAAAAACAAATCCAAATGAATCTTGACACTCGAAAAAAAATATTACTAGACACAAAACTTATATAAAAAAAAACAACAATAAATTGCTGAAAGAAAAACGTATTACCAGCAATAAATAAATAAAATTTAGTTGACGATAAATGACCCGCCGAGGTTGATTTGCCATAAAAACAAATATACGCAGCCTAGTAGACATATTTTCTTATAAAATTAGGCTAGGAATATGTATTTCAGGCAAACGTTCGCGATCTGACAAATTTTGAGAAGAAAACAACGCATAAACCTAAAGGTGGATTCTAGTTTTTAAAAAAAGCTTCCTGTCGTATAACGATCTATGCAGAACGTCTCCTCACCACAAACTCAACGTTGTCGACTCAACCACAGCAAAACTGTGAAAGATTTTGCGTCGACATTTTAAAAACAAATAAATGTAAATAATTAAGGATCATTTATAAAACAACTTTTAAAACCGAATAAAATGAAGTATCATTTTCTAATACATAACTTTATTTTTAATTTAAAAATGTATTGAAAATTAAATGGAATTTTTCTTGAATATTCAGGTGGGGATCCTTGTCAAAAAGAAGAATCAAGTTGCTGAAATCTATCTTCTATCGTGATATACATCACTTAGTTATTTTCCTCTTTGACTCTAAATTCCCATTTTCACTGTAATTAAAAGTTTAAAAATAAGACACCAGGCAGCCAAATAAGTTGTTTTAACTAATAAATCCCTAAAGAAAACATCCATTTTTTAAAAATCTCTACAACGCAAAGCCAATCTAAAGAACGTTCACATTTTGACAGCCAATATAGGTTGGCCGGAGATGAGTCAGCGGTGTTGAGTCGGTGGTACTAAAATGTCTTCTATCGCTCTGACACCGTTCTTTCCAAAAACGTGTCTACCTTATCCACCAGATTTCAAAAGGAAGCCCTCGGTAAACTCAAGCATAATGCTCTTTACCACTGTTGCTCAAGAATACAGATGCACAGTGCATCAAACGGTAGGGTATATTCCCAAACGATTATGCTCTGACAACTGAGCAAAGTCAGGGTACTAAATAGGATATTAACTATAATTAATCTTTATCAACCAAAACAAAATATATACATATTCTAAACTCCAATAAAAAAGTCAAACACCCTGAGGCCTGTTCCATCATCGCAGCATAGTTTAAGGTCCTCGTCGATGTTTCGGGGTGAGGATAAAGATGTCACAATCCTACGCGCACATGAGCTGCTCCAGAACAGTGCTGCAACCTACGTACTATCAATGATGTCAAATCGGGGGAGGCTGATGAAAATCCTTCCACGTTCGTCAACCAGAAAAGGATAGCTTCAGCTGCTGATTGGGACATTACACCAAGTTGCCTTATCAGTCTTTATTATTTATAGTAGTTGTAGTAGACGAATACTGAAAATATTTTGGCCAGAGAAGATCTCCAATGAAAACCTGTTGAAGAGATGCAAGCAAGAGAACATGGGTACCATCATTACAAGAAGGCGGTGGGAATGGATTGGGCATGTGCTCCGGAAAGATCCACAGTCAATCACAAGAACAGCACTGCACTGGACCCTAGATGACAAAAGAAAAATGGGAAGACCAAGAACGACATGAAGAAGTACGGTGGAGAATGAGATGAAAGCCATGCAGTACTCTTGGGGTTCACTGACTAGTCTGGCCCAAGATAGGCAGAGGTGGAGAAGTTTTGTTGCTGCTCTACACACCATTGGGTGTAACTGATGATGAAATGAAAAAAATGTAGTAGCAGTAGTAATAGCATTTTAATAGATTTATGTTGTTTACTCATTCTCTTTCGGGTGCCAACCAGATACGTAATTTCAGAAATAGCATTTTGCATCGATAAATTCCATCGTGGTAAAGTGTGTGCTGTACTTGCTAGTAATGCTATTATTTGTTTTCAAGGTATGGCCTACCAGAAACCCCTTCAACTAGCCTTTTATACTTTTTCCAATCAATCCGAGGGCTCCAACTACAACTGGAATCATTGATGTCCTCATGTGCCTCAATTTGAGATTTTCATTTCATGAACCTTGTATATAAATTTTATTGAAAATTTTCAGTGATACATTACAATCTACAGGGACTGCCATGGCAATAAGAAAGCCTGTTCTGTTCTTCTGGTACATGATCACGACGTCTGGGCGGTTAGCTTGTTCCGCTGTGTATGAATTGTAAAAGCCCATAAAGTTGATCTTAGTTAAGAAATATCATGGAATTTTCATTGAACACTTTTGAACATAAGAGCACACACATTTTACATTGATAAAGCCTTCAATAAGGTGTGAAGTGTACATATGAGAACTTTTTGTGTATGTATTTAAGTCATGCACTACCAAGGATTCTTTTAATGATTCTATCAGAAATTTTTTTCCGTTTAAAACCAGGGCTTTAACCACAACTGGAATGGGATTTTATGTTCCACATTTTGAGATTTCTACTTCAGAATCCTTCACTTTATTATTATTATTATTATTATTATTATTATTATTATTATTATTTTGTCATTTTTTATTGAGGATGTTTGTTGTAGCGATCCTCGTAAAACTCTAACTTTAGTACATTTCTGATTATTATTATTATTATTATTATTATATCATTTTTCATTATAAATTTATTTCTGCTATGGTCGCACTACCTACCAATTATGCAGGAAGACCTAAGGCATGTCGTGGTGTGTTGTTATGGTTCCATTTCATGTTTTTTCATATCTCCCTAACATCCCTAGCGTTAGATAGACAAAGTTCACCTTAGTGTGTGGGCTGTACTTAACAAAACAATTTTTTTTGTATATCTATTAAGCTGAGGTTCCCAAGGATTCTTTCAATGTGTTGTTTTGTTTCATTTTGTATCATTCCAAGTACACCCACTATCACTGGTACGATATTTCAATTTCTAGGGTTTTATATTTTGACAGTTTTTTTAATTCCTTGCTCGCTATGTTACAATCCGCTGGACAAGCCATATCAATTAATAAGCAAGTTTTTTCTTCTTTTTTTTTTAACTATAATGTCCGGCCTATTTGCTTCAATAATTCTGTCTGTATAGATGGTGTGATCCTATAGAATGGTGACGTCTTCTATTTCTGTAACCGGTGCTGGGTGATGTTCATACTAGTGTTTGTTTACATATTTTCCATAGTGTTTGCACATTGTCCAGTGTAAATATTGCCCCACTCTATCGTGATGGATTTTATATTCATTTGGAACAAGTACAGAAGATCCTGAGATTAAATGGTCTATTGTTTCTTGGTATTTATCAAAGAACCTTCATTTTGGATCCACATTATTATGTATAAAATTTGCCTGAAAGTTCCTAGTGAAAAGGATTATTATTATTATTATGTTCCCAGAGAAAATTATTATTATTATTAATAATAATAATAATAATAATAATAATAATAATTAATAACATTAGAAATATCTGAATATTGCTATCGTAAGAAATGCGTTAATTATCTTCCACAAATCTTTTAAAAAATATTCCAATGCAGTGGATCAAATATATTCAGATATTTTACGATGCGGAAAAAAAGGAAACTAATCATATTACACATGCATTTACCAACACGGTTTATTTATCTCGAAATATATATTTGCAACATATATATAAACAACAACAACAACAACAAAAATCCTCATGTTCAATTTGCAAAGAACTCAGAAAACTAATATTCCTGGTGAAATATATTCATTTCTTTTTTCTTTTCAGACATCTGTTTTTTTTTTTAATCTTTTTAATTTTATTCTTACTTGTTCATTTCGAAAGTTTCTCAAATATTAAATCTCTTTTCTCGGTGATTCTGCGTGTTCTCTAAAATTAGCAATAAAGCAAAAACAGAAAAAGACCGACTTCTCCACATCCTGCGAGAAACATTAATTTTCCCCTTACAAAATCTTAAATTATTTACACTATTTACACTTGGACTATTGTCTTCATCAACTTGTTATTAAACAGATTATCACAACGTTTAGGTGGTTGTGTCGTGTGGCTCTCCTTAGGTGTATATCGATTCAGGTAACCTGCAGGGAATTCCTCATCTTATTGTTGCTATAACAACGTTTAGGCCGTTGTTCTCTCAGGTCTTCTTCAGATGTATATCTATCTGAAGAACCTACAGGGATTTCCTCAACTTTGTTGTTATCACAACGTTTCCGCTGTTGTTCTCCACGGTCTTCTTCGAGTACATATAAATCTAGGTAACCTACATGGAATTCTTCATATTTCTTGTTATAATCACAGAGTTTCGGCCGATGTGTGCTCTGGTCGTCCTCAGATCTATATCTGGGCAACCTACAGAGAATTTTTCATCTTTGTTGTTACTATAAAAACGTTTCGGTCGTTCTACTCCGCGCTCTTCATCATATGTATATCGATCTGAGAAAACCACAAGGAATTTCTCGTCTTTTTTGTTATCATCACAATGTCTTGGCTCTTCTTCTATGCTGCCTTCTTCCCATGTATATTGATCTGGGTAACCTACACGATATTTCCTATCTTTGTTGTTATTATTGCAACGTTTCGACTTACTCAGATGTATATTTGGGTAACTCACAAAGATTTCTGAACAGAACCCTTTATTTAATCTAGAGGAGTAGAGTGTTCTCGTTCAACTGCAAATGTCTAGGGATATATCTTGTTATTCTTAGTACTACTCGGGTATAGCGCGCTTGATTCCACTGAGTTCAAATACACACTACCAGACCCATTGATTGAACTCATTATCAACTAGCAGTATAGCCCGGCGTTGCTCGGGTGTAATGAAAGCTTTAAAACGAATCCATGGTTCTGGAGCTCAGACTCCGCCTAATGAATATTTGTGTGAATTTTGGTGAGAATCGGATAAAAATTGTGGATTTGTATAAAGGACATACAGACAGATAAACAGACACACACAAATATCTTGCCTTTTGTATATATATATATATATATATATATATATATATATATATATATATATTATCGATTTCCTGCACTCTTGAAACTTCTGAATATCGTTTCTTATGTTTTTGTCTATGAGTGTATCAAATTTGATTAAAATCGGACTACACCTTTTATAACCCGATTTTATTCGATTTTCGATGTTTGTCAGGGGGTGCCTCGACACAAAACCTAGCTAAGAACACTCGCAGACGCTTATAGTACAACTGTGTAAATGTTCAAGAAAATCGGTTCAGCCGTATCGGAGTCTATATGTAACGGATACACACACACACAGACACACATACACAGACAAAAGTCCCATTTATATATAAGTTTAGATAAGCAACTGAATTCACAAACCAAAGATTTTACTGACTGGATATATGAAAAATACGTTCAAGCATGAAATAGACTGTTGCCACTTACTGTTGACTTTAGTGTCCACACTTTTGATATTTACAAAAGCCCCATGTCGAATAAATTTATGCGTAAAACTGCTCAATATATGAAAACAGAGTGTACGCAAATACAAAAAAAGGACTCTGAATTTAATGCCAGCTATTGACGTCAGTGTCCACTTAAATTGCCGCTATTTTATCTTTTTAATTTCAAGGATGTCAGTTGTTTGCTTTTGAATCTGTTGACTCCTCAGTATAGTAGAGTCAGTTGGACATTGGCCGTGAGAAAAAGAGCACAGTGACGCAATTTACTTCGTCAGAGATTTTGGAAACGGTATGTCGTTCTGCTTCGAATTCGTGCCGAAATCTCGAATACAAAATTTTCAGAGTCTTTTGGTGTCAATCCGAGGTCAGTAGAGAGGATTCGGAAAGCGTTTTGAGTTTGAGTTTTCTTTAACGGCATATCAACACCTTTGTGGGTTATTTAATGCCGAAAAAGGTAGGGTTTTAATGTATTTTGTAATGTTCGGTTATAGTGAGAAGGTTGTTTTAGTCTGATTTTAATGAAAATTTTTTTCAGATTTTAATGAAAAATTTTTTCAGATTGTAATGAAAAATTCTATTTTTTATTTTAGAAAACTGAAGATGTCTTCTAGTTTTCTATTAAAAATGTATTGCAGTTATTTCTTTTCTTCGAAAATGTATTATGGCTATAATTTTTTCTCCTTCAAAAATGTTTTATAGTAATAATATTTTTCCTCAAAGATGTGTTATGGTAATCATTTTTTTCTTCAAAGATGTGATATTGTAATTTTTTTTTTCGTCTAAAATGTATTGTTAGTAATATTTTTCCTTCATAATTGTATATATCTCTATAAAAGTCTGTTTTATGTATATATTTTTGTAAAAGTGTATTTTTATACTTTCATAGTTTGGTCGTTAACTATGTGCACATAGCTAGGACCCTAACAAGTGCTACCAATCTGGGTCAGGGTGGACTTGGGAACAAAAAACAATTAAGAGGTGGTTCCATGCTCTTCACAACCACCTAATCAGAGGCCTTGCTGTCGTATGCAGTTTTCCGTTGTACCCAGGACCGATTCCGAAAGAGTTAGATGAATTTAATGGTGATTACGAACGACCTCTAAATTAACACGGAATCCTACATTAAGTGCCTTGAAGACAGGGGTCCTCTGGATTCGGAGATTGGTTCTTGGATGACCCTATATCTGGCAACATGACTCTGCACCATGTCACACATTGAGGAGAACTCAGTCATGACTGTCAGAGAATTTCTGTGACCACATCAACCGTTAAATAATTGCCCAGCCTACCACCTGTTAGGTTATTATATGTTGGACCCAATTGAGCGAGAGACCAACAAAACTCTTTGTAAGACCAAAAATAAATTGAAGGCAAAGATTATGACAGCATTCACCAATTTACACAAAGAGACCGTTCAGAAAAGTTGCGAGTCGTCTGGAGGCTGTAGTTGAAGCTAATGGCGGTTTTATTGAATAAATTTACTCTTTAGTGTTTCAAGATATTTTTATGTAATTTTGGTAAATAAATCTGTTAAAATGAGATGTCAGATTGATTTTCATTTTTGCGTAATTTAACTAACAATTTTTCTATCTTACCTGAATACATATATATATAATTCTGGAAAAAAAAAAGCAGCTTGAAGATAAATCCTAAACGGATTCTATTAATATTAGCATTTAAAAATTAAATATAAATACTGCTAGATAGCTCCATGTAACTATTTGTTTACTGATCCAATACTTGTTGCAAATAAAAAATTCAAAATTTTCAAAAGCGTATGGCTCTTTCAAAGAGTAAATTTAACACTCGTTTCTTCAGTGAAAACACGTCATTATGGCAAAATTGCATTATTTGTTTGTGTGTGTGTGTATGTGTGTGTGTGTGTGTGTGTGTGTGTGTGTGTGTGTGTGTGTGTGTGTAAAGAAACGGAAGTAAGAGTAGTGAAAAAAAAAGGAAAATAACTAAAGAAAAAAGGGAGAAAAAGGAAAGAGAAAAAAGTTGCCAGTTTCGCTGACGGAAGAAAAAAGCTGCTATTTGGTGGCGGAAGTTGAAATAGATGCATTCAAATAAGTTCAGACAGAAATTGGTCAAGCATCGCGCAGGCCCTAAATAATTACAATCTAAAAATTGCAATCTAAAAAGGAACCTGAATACAGTTAATATCAAAATAAAACTACTTTCAACATTTACCTCTAGAGTGAAAAGTGATAAAAGAACGTAAAGTCATTCTATATAATGAATAAATTATATGGTTAATAAATAAAAAAAGGCAACTGTTTTAAGGTATTTTAATTTTAGATTAATTATAGAAAACTAAAATATATATAAATAAATATATATTTATATAAATATAAATAAAATAAATATAATAAAAATAAATCAAAATAAATAAATATAAGAATAAAAATAAATATAAACAAATACAAATAAATCTAAGATGGCATTGATAATTAAGTTATATTTTTAATATTAATATATTTAATATTAATATATTTAAAATTGGATAAAATAAAAAGCAATAATTTACAATATATATATATAAATATTAATAATTTCATTATATTAATAATAAGAAGGGATAAAACTACTGACTTGGAAAAGAGAAAGCCGGAAATCACATCCTAAACAGGAAACAAGTGATGAGCCTCTACACCTGTTCAATAGACGTGGGTGGAGAGTGAACCGGACGATAGTTTAGTCTATCTACTCCAATTGAGAAAAAAAAAGAAAAGTGAAAAGATTGGAAAAGAGAAAACCGGAAACCACATCCAAAACAGGGACCAAGGGATGAGCCTCTACACTGTTCAATAGACATGGTGGGAGTGTGAACTGGGCGATAGTTTAGTCTATCTACTCCAATAGAAAAAAAAATAAAAGTGAAAAAATTGGAAAAGAGAAAGCTGGAAACCACATCCTAAACAGGGAACAAGGGATGAGCCTCTACACCTGTTCAATAGACGTGGGTAGAGTGTTAACCGGGCGATAGTTTAGTCTGTCTAGAATCTATTTGAGTTAACATAAAAAAGAGACAGGTAGAGTTTCTAGAACACATAATGAGGGAGGACAGCTTTGAGAATCTGATGCTCTCAGGGCGGATCGATGGAAAGAGAGAAAGAAGCAAACTTGCTGGGCTTAAACAAATCGTTTCCAGAGCAGCTGTTAAAAGAAATAACAAGACAAAATATATTAAGAGCAACAGTGGACACGAAGAGGGGGAAAAGCCATGATCGTCTACGTGCTGATGGAACACGAGACACAAAAAAATTTACAATCTTTCTTCTTCAGTGTAATCAGCAAATAGGTTAATAAATAAACCAAATGTCATCTTTAAATAATAAGTTACCATTTTAGATAATATGAATCAATAATGTCAAACTTTTAAAAAAAAATATTCGACCAACCAAATATTCATCTCTATAAAAAGAGTGACAGAAATCATATATTAAAAAGGATATATATTCGTAATTACTTTAATAGATTTACCTATGCTCACGTACACGCAAATGTATACATACTTATATATATATATATATATATGTGTGTGTGTGTGTGTGTGTGTGTGTGTGTGTGTGTGTGTATGTGTGTGTGTGTGTGTGTTTGTGCTTGTAAGTGTTTGTATGTATGTGCGTATGTGTGTATCAAGCAACCTGAAAAATGAAAAGGACGGAAGTATGTGGAAAAACATGCTTGTAGGTAATTAATATTCGATTAACAAACAAGTCGTAGATCTTTTTTTTTTCTTTTTACATCTACGTAATTATTCACGCACAACATCAGCGGGAATAAACATGAAAATATGGAAAGAATCAACAACATATTTCTTGTTAATCAAATTTCAATTGCCTCTCAGCGCGTTATTTCTCTTGATGTACACCCCTCTCACTATCTTTCACTATCTCTATGTCACTCACTCTCTCACTCTCGTTCACTGTCTCTCAAATCTCTCTCTCCACACACACACACACACACACACACATATATATATATAAATTTAAACGCTTAAAATGTATTTCGATGGTTATCAATTTTTAGTTGACTCTCCGTTTGTTTATCAAACAGTCTATTTCTTTCATATATATATATATATATATATATATATTACACAAGACATGAAAACAAATTCAGAAACAACAGCAGTAAAACCCTGATGAGTGGAGACATCACAATAATGCCTTCACGAAATAACACTGCTCAACTAACTGACAAATTCTAATCATTAATATATATATATGTGTGTTTATAAACACATTCATACGTGTGTGTGTGTGTGTGTGTGTGTGTGTGTGTGTGTGTGTGTGTGTGTGTGTGTGTGTGTGTGTGAGTTTGTGTGTGAGTGTGTGTGTTCGTTCTACCTGATGCAGTTACGGTTTCTACTAAGATAGTTTAGTCAGAACTGACGAAACCATCTTGCTGGAGATCATGACTGCATCAGGTCACTTTTTTGAAATTTGTATATCTTTATTTACCGACATGAAAATGTTATTGAGAAAATTATATTAGGAAAATTGTATTGAGCACTCTTTAATTTAGACGTTCGTTTTTGGCGTTCAATTTTTTCATTGAATTCATAATTTCATATATATATATATCCAAGTGAATAAGGAACGAAGAAAATATTAACACCGCTCAAAACATTAATGTAAAACAGTGCTCAGTATAAAAGTAGAGCTATGAATATTTATTATAAATTCATGTTTAGAACAAGTACAAAATATAATCTGCTACAAAGAGTACATTTTGTTTCTACATTGAAAGAACAGTGTCACATCAGGTAGTAAACGCAATAATTTCCCAAATTATTATTTTCCTTTACGTTTAATATGAAACAATAATCACAAGCTTTAAATAAAAATTTATATCGTTGTACGTTCCTCTAATTTAGTATATATATATATATATATATATATATATATATATATATATATATAATGAAATTGTAGGAGTTATTTTAAATAATTAAATAATTCATCAAGTCTTTATTAGACCTCAACAGAATACAGAAAGCACTGGACAGGCGTTTCGTCCTATATTTGGGACGCATCACCAGTGCGCATCCACTACCAGGAATTGAAACCCAAACAGTTACGTGATCAAGCAAATGACATACCAACTGTACCTTCATGGTCTTAAACCCTTTCTTATTTAAATGCCACCGAATTGTTCGAGAACTGCATTTAGCATCTGTATTTGCTTTTATGTTAGGCTTGAATCTTTCTTAACTTCGCGCCTAACGGGTCTGTCTAGAGATGGTGAGATTTTTTGCAGCGACCGCTTGATGTTTTAGAAGCACACGCATCCGGATGTTTAATGAAGTTAGTTTTGTGAGATCTCCCCATTTTCTATGATGATAAACTCGACTTGAGTATACATATCCTCCTGCAATAGTGAGTACTGGGGTTGAATAGCAACTGATCCGTAAGTTACCGAGAGATACCGAAGTGACACCGAGAATACCGCGTCAGTAGTCATAGTAGCTCTGAGCTCCACTCAACCAGAATAATATTACACGAATATACTATTTCAACACGGCTTTACTACAGAGGCTTGTATATATATATTCCTTACTAATCCTATTCCTTGATTACTAACCTGCGTTCCAGTTTGTATTTTTACATTTAATATAACCTATTTTTCTATCTCAAATATCTGTTTTGTTGTTCATTATTTTGTATGGTTCCTCATCTGGAATTCACAACAGGTAGCAATGACGGTTCTGATAGGGCTAATTTTATTTGCAATGGCTCGTTCTGGAAGACCACTTCTTTGAAGTTCAACAATCCTGTCCTTCGTTAAGATTTTACCCTTAACCGTTTTAAAACCCGAAATTGAATGCTTGAAATGAGCAGAGTAGATGTCTACATGCATAAAGCACTGGGCACGCTAACAAATTATAAAATCTTAGTCCAATAACTTTTTCACTCATGGTCTTATCTTTATGACGAACAAAAAAAAAAGCAATGTATGTTTAAATTAATAAATTAAAAGTTTTAAATTTTTACTTGTTTTTTGATAAACTACATTTTCTAATTGAATGTAAATATTTCGCTAATATATTTTGATTGAAGCAACAGTATTTCATATTTTGTAACTCTTTTGTATCTGGTTTGATATTTTGACTACGAATGTATGTATATTTATTAAAATATACTTAATATAATGTTATATTACATCGAGCACTTTTTATTAACACCAGCACACAATGTGCGATATCGTAAATTCATATATATATATATATATATATATATATATGAGATGGTCGTCGCCAGCGGTTACATTGAAAAATATTGTAGTATGTAACTCTAACTGTTGCTAAATAAACTGTCAGGTCTCTGCATATACAACTTCTGTTTTATTGCCTATTTCGTTTTCTTTTTGTAAAGTGTCGGATTTTGCTACTACACCCTATATATATATATATATATATATATATATATATATATAGACAAATCTATTTCACTGTATCACAGCTCATCAGTACGGTTAGACATCTGATTGCTTTTTAACCCAGGATTGTAACCCGACCGAATTGGCGTCAGTCGGCGATTCTACTTTTGAGTTATGGGCGCTCGGTAGGAGGAGGCAGACTTTTTTTAGCGTATGATGTAACATACGCTAGTAGTGTATCGAGTCAGCAGATAATTTTCTAAACATATTCTGCTAAATATAAGAGACAATGAATGTCTCTTATGTTTAATCATGAGTCGTTCTAAACATCGTATTTTGGCTTTAATTTCATTAAATTGATATAATATAATTGATATTTTCTTCCAAATCCATATTTTATAAAAAAATTACACAACGTTAAACAAACACTTGTCAGTAAGGATTTCCTAACTCCGTTATTGATCAACAAATTAAAATATATCTCAACAAATTTAACAATAGCTCTAACAATATTGATAATATTAATAATAATGGTGAGCATCAAAATAAACATAACACTATTAACTAATACTATTGCAATCAAATACATAACAAGATGAAAAATCTCTCAAAAACATAATACGTAGAAGTATTAAACCAATAAAGAATAATCATCAAATTAAGCTCATCAAATATTATAAAAACTTTAAAACAATTGACCTCATAGTCTCTAATAACCCTACAAGCACACAACTAAATCCTCTACAGAAAACCAATGTAGTGTATCAATTTACATATCTGTTCAGAGATTGTATTTCTGGTACTAATAATAAACCCACTACATATATTGGTTTTACTACAACAACTTTCTCCCGTAGACTTACCTTTCTGATCAGAGTACAATTAAACAACATTTCTTAGAAAAACATGGCCATGTAAGTAATATCAGACACATTTTAGTCAACAATGGAATAATTCTCACTTGTACACACAGAAAAAAATCTTTCAGATATTGGAGGCCATCTACATTAAATCCAAATAAACCACACTTAATAAAATCACGTTTAAACCTGGTCATAACGCATTACATTGCATTTAAGTATATGTTTCTGTTATCATTTCGAGCTCTCACGCGGCGTGACGTCATAGAACCGCATTACAAATTTACGAACTGCGTTTGCTATTTGGTAACTGTTATCGTTGCTTAGCAAAGTTTTATGTCAACACAAGATAAAATCGTCTTTGATGGTGCATGTTTTTATGTTAACCTCTCTGAAGATGACTCATGTGAGTCGAAAGCTTAGAACCCATTGATAAAAAATTATCGAAATGTTGGAGAATTTTTGTCTTTATTTTCATATAGAATTAAAGCCAAAATACGACCTTTAGAACGTCTCATGATTAAACATAAGAGACATTCATTGTCTCTTATATTTAGCAGAATATGTTTAGAATATATATATATATATATATTTTACAATTTTAAATTTTGATGTTTCCATCTATACCCTGACTTTTGAGGTTCGTACCTTACCATTTTTCTTTACTTACCCATTTACATTTGAATTATTACACCCGTCTTCTAAGGAGCCAAGCCATTCACGGGAGCAAATGGCTTCTCAAGTACATTTGTGTTTTTTCAATAGGCAACGAACCAAACTGTGTTTATTCTACAAATATGCTGAGTAAATATTAATTATAGTTTTTGGGGAGAAACTGAATTATCTAATGTGATCAGTAGTTTGACTGTGACACTCCGCCCCTCTGTCACGATGACATGTAATTTCGTTCTAGCACATCATCCAAAGAGTTCAGTCTACCCAATTTATTTTGAGAAATCTTGTGTCAACGTGCGTTGTGGTGCAGTGGATATCGACTCGGAACGACAAATCGGGGAGCCGAGTTCGAATTCCAGTTGAATTCCTCGCATTCACTTACGCGATAATACTCTTGGGAAAGGTATTAATACGTTTCTTACCTTTAGTTATAGGTTAAATAGTTGGGTTATATAGTCTTGGCTGGCAACTAGTCTACCGCAGAAAATAATGGCAATCTACTGCGAGATTATCTTCTGCCCAGTCAGTTATGTCTAGAAAGAGACATGATCGCCCAAAGCGTGTATCACATATGGCACTTAACTGACTGATTGTGTCATACGTGTAGTATTGTGTAACATCAATACAAACACATACGAACACATACACGCACGCATATAAACACACACTCGCACGCACATAAACATACACATACACATTTATATATGATTTTAAACGTTATTTTTTGGATAGACCTACTG
This sequence comes from Ascarosepion bandense, assembly GCA_037127315.1. Classification (NCBI taxonomy): domain Eukaryota; kingdom Metazoa; phylum Mollusca; class Cephalopoda; order Sepiida; family Sepiidae; genus Ascarosepion; species Ascarosepion bandense. The sequence continues at coordinate 144,001 of JBBBDQ010001615.1, read as the reverse complement.
GAATAGGTGTTTAAAATAATGTTTGAAATATTAGAAAATGATATCAGATTAAAAAATAAATAGACACAGAGAATTTCTAGTGAACAAAGCAAGTTCTAGATTTAAAAATTAAAATATTAAGCACTGACTTATTGCTAGAAATAAACGAATGTTCTCGAATTTATGAAAACCTTGCTCAGCACACACAAAACTCGCGAAATTTCACACCTAGATGCGAAATCCACTGGAAAGCCTAGAATCACACCCGGGAATGAATTTTCAAGTGACCTACAAACAATATAAAAGACGGTACAAGACGGCTGAGGCCAGAGAGTTAAGATGACGAGCAATTAATACGTACCCTTGACAAACGTCAAACGATCGATATTATTGTCTCTTTCTCTCTCACCTCTCACTTCCTTCCTCTTCATCGTACTTGATAACCGGACGAAACCCTTTAAGACCGAGAGAATACTTCAAAAACACTCCTACTCAATAATCGCTCATGCATACATACATGCATACATACGTTCCTGCCTACGTACACATAAACACACACTGGCAAGAACTATTACGAACATTTATACAAACTCTTAATGCCCCTAATTTTATTATGCAGTTTCTCACTGAACACTAACTTCTACTAATTATTTTCCATTAATAAATTTCTATTTAAACAGAAAAGTTATACATTTATTTTCCACACATTCCAATCTCCAAGCTTCTGATGATAGCGAATAAATTCTAAGTTGTAGGGAGTTTTGTTATGTTTCACACAAGGCCAATTCAATAAACATTTACCATCTCTCTATAGCTTCAAAGTCATATAAATAAAGCTTTCTCAATTTGCTAATTGATATTATTGGTTATGTTTCACACAAGGCCAATTCAATAAACATTTGCTATCTCTCTATAGCTTCAAAGTCATATAAATAAAGCTTTGTCAATTTGCTAATTGATATTATTGGTTATGTTTCACACAAGGCCAATTCAATAAACATTTGCTATCTCTCTATAGCTTCAAAGTCATATAAATAAAGCTTTGTCAATTTGCTAATTGATATTATTGGTTATGTTTAACACAAGGCCAATTCAATAAACATTTGCTATCTCTCTATAGCTTCAAAGTCATATAAATAAAGCTTTGTCAATTTGCTAATTGATATTATTGGTTATGTTTCACACAAGGCCAATTCAATAAACATTTGCTATCTCTCTATAGCTTCAAAGTCATATAAATAAAGCTTTGTCAATTTGCTAATTGATATTATTGGTTATGTTTCACACAAGGCCAATTCAATAAACATTTACCATCTCTCTATAGCTTCAAAGTCATATAAATAAAGCTTTGTCAATTTGCTAATTGATATTATTGGTTATGTTTCACACAAGGCCAATTCAATAAACATTTACCATCTCTCTATAGCTTCAAAGTCATATAAATAAAGCTTTGTCAATTTGCTAATTGATATTATTGGTTATGTTTCACACAAGGCCAATTCAATAAACATTTGCTATCTCTCTATAGCTTCAAAGTCATATAAATAAAGCTTTGTCAATTTGCTAATTGATATTATTGGTTATGTTTCACACAAGGCCAATTCAATAAACATTTGCTATCTCTCTATAGCTTCAAAGTCATATAAATAAAGCTTTGTCAATTTGCTAATTGATATTATTGGTTATGTTTCACACAAGGCCAATTCAATAAACATTTGCTATCTCTCTATAGCTTCAAAGTCATATAAATAAAGCTTTGTCAATTTGCTAATTGATATTATTGGTTATGTTTCACACAAGGCCAATTCAATAAACATTTGCTATCTCTCTATAGCTTCAAAGTCATATAAATAAAGCTTTGTCAATTTGCTAATTGATATTATTGGTTATGTTTCACACAAGGCCAATTCAATAAACATTTACCATCTCTCTATAGCTTCAAAGTCATATAAATAAAGCTTTGTCAATTTGCTAATTGATATTATTGGTTATGTTTCACACAAGGCCAATTCAATAAACATTTACCATCTCTCTATAGCTTCAAAGTCATATAAATAAAGCTTTGTCAATTTGCTAATTGATATTATTGGTTATGTTTCACACAAGGCCAATTCAATAAACATTTGCTATCTCTCTATAGCTTCAAAGTCATATAAATAAAGCTTTGTCAATTTGCTAATTGATATTACTTTCAGTTTACCGACTCCAGAGATTCGTAGAGGGATTTTCAGGGAGTTACACCCACCACTCTTTAGAGGGTATCATCGATTTACTGATTATTTTCCTCACATCTTAAATGTTATTTTAGTAGACATCCATATTTGAGTATACGTTTCATTTATTTTCTTAAAGATATCCAAAAATGCTCGGTCCACGGCAGATTATTGTTATAAACTCCGCGGTAGAATGCTTTTCGTTAATAAAATTTCTCGAATATTCAATCCGGTAAACGAATTTTTTTTTAATCTTCTTACCCCAAGCAAGGCATTCTACTGCCACTGTTGCGCAGGGGGTTAAATAAAGAGAAGTGATGAGAAAGGTGGGTTAGTTATGGGAAATGTCGGGAGGAGGGTAATAGATGGATGAGAATACCAAGAATAGGGGTGGAGTAGAGAGACAAGGAGACTGAGAGAATGGTTGCGAGTTAATGAGATAGGAGATGTCTATTGACCTTACATTTAAATTCCTGGAGATTGTAGCTGTCGGGGAAGCAAGTATATAGAAGGGAATTCCACAGGCTGAAAGTGCGATAAAAGCTGTTAGAGTAGAAATTGCGGTTAAATTTTATCGGTTTCACTGTAAAAGGGTGAGACCTAGTTGCTAATCTAGTAGCTCGTGTAAATTCATACCTAGGAGTCACCAGTGATCTAAGTTCATTGGAGCAGAAGCCATGAAAGTGTTTATAGAAGAGGCACAGGGAAGCCACGTCACGCCGGTGAGATAATGACTGCAGCCGAACTGCAAAGTCAGTATCTGTCACATTACAAATTCTACGTTGGATTCTAACAAGAGCCCAGAGTTGAACAGCAGGGGCACCCGACCAGATGTGGCAGCAATATTCAATAAATGTGCAGATAGTAGATTTATATATGTGCAGGATGGACTCAGACGGGAAACTCTTCCTGGCCATGAACAGCGGATTTAGCAATGCATTCAATGTAGTCATTCCACTTGAGGTCTGCTGAGAGTGTGAGACCAAGGAGGCGTAGTGTTTTACTCTCAGAGTGGCAAGCCTGTTTCATGCTAATGGGGAGTAGGGGCGATTGTCTATGACGGTTAATTGAGCGCAGCTTAGTTTTGGAAGCATTAAATTTTACGAGCCATTTCTTATCCCAGTCCACGACGGATTAAAGGTCCTTCTCGCGCTCGCTAGCGAGGTTAAATAAGCTGCTTAATAAATAAACGGAGTGTCTACTGAAATATGTGTATTTCTTAAAATAGCGCTAAACGTTATACAATGTCAGATTATATATATACTAGCCAGGCGTTTCTCGGGTGTAATGAAAGCTTTAAAACTAATCCATGGTCCTGGAGCTCAGACTCTTTAGACGTTGGCACGAAAGAGTAAAAATCAATAATTGTTTCCAGTTAAATCGAAACCGTAGACTGAAAGAAAAATGAATGGATGTAAGTCAAATTTTGATTTCCTGGTATCGATATCAAATAAGTTTTTTTTTTGTCGTAAACTGAATTTTGAAGGCTAAATAAGTCCTCTGAGTAAACGGTATCATAACTAAGACTAAGAACTACAATTATATCTACTTAGAGCCAAACCCGAAGCAAAAACTAAAATAAAAGGGCTGAAAAAATACAAACATACAGGCAGATAAACAGACACACACACACAAACATCTTGGCTTATATATATATATATATTATAATCGATTTTCTGCACTTTAATAAGAATTGCAATCTTGAAAACTTCTGAATATCGTTTCTTATGTCTTTGTCTATGAGTGTATCAAATTTGATTAAAATCGGACCACTCCTTCTATAACTCGATTTTTTCGATTATCGATTTTCGATATTTATCGAGGGTACCTCGACACAAAACCTAGCTAAGAACACTTGCAGACCCTTAGAGTACAAGCTTGTATAACTGACTGGCTGAATATAATAATTCCGAACATAATTAAAATTTTTACTGGTCATGAAGTGGGGGATCGGTTTTGTATTGTTATGAAGTACTGAACTGATCCCCCACCAATTATACTTAATATAATAATGTAATATAATCTCTCTTTTTCCTGCAGCTTTGAGTTAAATGGCAGAGCAAATTGGGTTCTATAGACTTGGCTGGCAACCAGTCTCCGCAGAAATCAATGGCAACCTACTACGGGATAATCTTCTGCACAGTCAGTCATGTCTCTTTCGAGACATGATCGCCCAAAGCATGGCACTTTATGCGCTTTATTTCATCTGTTCCTTTTGACTCCAACTTACTCTGTGGGAATCAATTTTTTCAAGCCCTCGTTTTTGTTGAATGTTTCCTTTTTGTTTATCTTTTTACTACAACTTTGTCGTTGATGCCAGTTTCAGTCTGTAATATCCTCAGTAGTATCTTCTTTAGAGTCACACTTTTGTTCATTTCGCCCGATTGTTTATCTTTGACGAGCTTGACCATCATTCACTGCCATATTCAAGGACCAATGCCAAAATGTTCAGTCGTTTGCTTTTCTTTGTTTCTAAGGTAATGTTTCTTGTTTCTTAATACTGTCTTTATCTTTTAGAATGCATGTTTGACGTTCCCACTGCACATTTGTATTTTTGTTTTGCATTTTTTGCCTTCTGTTAAAACACTTCCCAGATGTTTTATTGTGGGCACCTACCTACAAATGTACTCGTCCACACCTTTATAATTGACTACGAACTCTGAATGGGAGTCACTGCGTAGCAGACTTGCCTCTGCTACTGTTGACACTGTCAGCACTCTGCCTTCGGTAGAGGGCGCTCTCTGCTTCCGAGCAGAGAGCATAAACCCAGTCGTGGTTCCGCCGGAGGGCAGAACCACGACTCGGTAAAAATAGACAGACATATTTTTGGCCCGGCTATATGGCCGGGAACTCCCACTTTAAAATGACCATGTGTCACATCCGGCCTTTTGTGGGGAGGCTAGTGAATATAGTCACTGAGTAGTAGACTTGCCTCTGCTACTATTGACACTGTCAGCACTCTGCCTTCGGTAGAGGGCGCTCTCTGCTTCCGAGCAGAGAGCACTAACCCAGTCGTGGTTCCGCCGAAGGGTAGAACCACGACTGGGGAAAAATAGACAGACATTTTTTGGCCCGGCTATATGGCCGGGAATACCCACTATAAAATGACCATGTGTCACATCCAGCCTTGCGTGGGAAGGCTAGAGAATATAGTCACTGAGTAGTAACCACAGAGTGAGTGGATGAGTTAGTCAGGACGCCTGCAAGGGAAGGTACTCTCCAGTCCACGTATGTCACATTCCACCTCCAGTCAATTTTGTGCTTTGGGTTTGACTGTGAGTAAAGTAGAAAATCCTGACTCACAAAGGTAGGTTGTGGAAAACAGAATGAGGATTTTCAATGGGTTGTTGTTCAGTGGTGGGTATGCTCTACATATATTAACCCATAACTCTTCAAGATCTTATGCACGATTCATCCTTGACAGATGAGTCATATTTGAGCGCCAAGAACTCATTTTGCATGTCTTCAGGAACATCATCTACCTGACATGTAAATGGGTTCCTTGTCAGCCTGTTTCTCTCAGACATGAGAAAATCCATCTGAGATATTTTATTTATTTATTAGGTAGTGTAATTATTTCCCCACTGGTAGCTTAAAATTTTCCCCCAGGGAGAAATTTCCCCCCAGTTTGGGAATCGCTGTGCTGGACAATATTCTCGAAGATGAAGGAAATAATCGAAGCAACAGAAATGTGGTTCTGCGTAAGAATCATGAGGATATCTTGTACGAGGTTTTGTAGAGTTTTGGGAAACGAAAAGGAAACATACTTAGCATCAGGACAAGACAGCTTAAGTTTCTGGGACAATCATATTCTCCAAGCCCTAATTCGGCTTGAACAATCGGATACTCACAGGGTGGATAGAGAGGAAAGAGAGACAGGGCTAAACAATACCTAACATACTTGATGAGCTTAAAAAAATTGAACTCATGCAGGATTTGGCAAAGTTAACAGGACAACATATCACTCAGTAAAGTGCCATACGTGATACACGCTTGGACGATCATGTCTCGAAAGATACATGACTGACTAGGCAAAAGATTTTCCCGTTTTATGTTGGCATTACTTTCTCCTGTCGACTGGTTGCAAAACCCATTCTCTCCTGCTATTCAATCCATAGCTGGAAAGAGAGGAGACAGGTTAATACGTTTCCCAAAGGTATTTGCCTGTAAGTGAATGTAACGAATGCAACTGGAATTCGAACTCTGCAATCCGATTTCTCTTTCCGAGGCGATATCCTATTTCTGAAACGTTGTGATATTAACAACATGATAAATTATTAGTAGGAATATAATTTTTCTCTTTCTCTCAGACACTCACACACTCTCTATCTTTTTTACTCTCTCTCTCTCACATTCTCTCACACAAACTCTCTCTCACTCACATGCATACACTCTCACATGCACACTTTCTCGCATACACACACACACACTCTCATACATACACACACTCGCTCTCTCACTCACACACTCTTTTTCTCTCACACTCTATCCCAGACTTTTTCACACACACACGCACACACATACTTTTTCTCTCTCACACACATACTCTTTTTCACACACATACGCTCTCTCTTACACATACATTCTCTCTCACACACACATTCTCTCTCATACACACACTCTCTCTCTCACTCCATCTCACACACACACACACACACACACACACACACACACACTCTGTCACACACACTCTGTCACACACACACACACTATCTCTTTCATACACACAACCTCTCTCAAGCACACTTTCTCTCACACACTCACACTCTCTCCCGCGTAGTCTCTGTCTCTGTCTGTCTGTCTGTCTGTCTCTCTCTCTCTCTCTCTCCTCAAGAATTCCAAGTGCAGTACATACTCATATGGAACACTGAATTGTCATTGATTTTTATTGAATTTTATTTTATTTTTCTTTTCTTTATATATTTCACATTCCTTTTTGCTGTGTCTTATCTTTAAAAAAATGCCGACTTGGAAATAAATGTAGGAAACACTAAATCACACTTATCATTTCTAGACCCCAGAATTGGGACAAGAGTAATCCTAACCAGCAATATCTTGGTCAATAACTCAGTGGCTTTGTTAACATTTATCCGAAAGCCCGATTGAATAAACAAGATATCTTTATGTTAAAGGTCAAGTCGGCTAGCCACGCCCCTAAAAAACAAGAAAATTGACCTCTACTGGTTATTTAGTAATTTCTACTTTTTCTATCTGTTTTTCTTTTTATTTTCGGTGGAAGATAAACAGCAGCAATTGTTCAATGTATCTCGGGTCTTTTTTGCTTTTGTTTTAGTCTTAACGATGATAAATTAGAAACTTGGATGTTTGCATTGAAAATGACTTTCCAGACACCGGTTTGGTTTCAGACATTCAGTTCTTTCAGTAATTAATCAAGCCACGGACATTCGCTGGTCGAGAGGCGCAGCCCAACATCCGAATTACAAATTGGAGATACCAGAACCAAGTAAGTACAACAATTAAAATATCTAGAAAATGTTTTAACGGACGACGGAAAGTGCAACACCGAAGTCCCAAAGAAGAAGCATTATGTTTAAGAAAGATGCCTTTATTCAGTCAGTTAAGTGCCATACGTGAAACACGCTTGGGCGATCATGTCTCGAAATTGTGATTGCAAGTTTGTGTTATATATATACATACATACATATATATATATATATATATATATATCCAGGATCAGTCAGTTATTTGTCATACGTGATACACGCATTGGGCGATCATGACTCGAAAGAGACATGACTGATTGGGCAGAAGATTATCCCGCAGTAGGTTACCATTGCTTTATGCGGTAGACTTGTTGCCAACCAAGGCTAGAGAACCCAATCTGTCCTGTTATTTAACCCATAAGACGGATTAATACTTTTCTCGGCTCACCGATTTCTCGTTCCGAGCCGATATCCACTGCACCACAACGCACATCTAAGTAAGTACAACAATTTAAATAACTAGAAAATGTTTTAACGGACGGCGGAATGTACAACACCGAAGTCCGAAAGAAGAGGCATTAGGATTAAGAAAGATGCCTTTCTTAAGCTAAGCAAAGTATTAATAAACAAAGAAATTTGTTAGAAGAAAATAAAAAAGAGTACTTTGCTGTGCGTTGTGGTACATTGGATATCAACTCGGAATGTGAAATCGGGGACACGAGTTCGAATTCCTATTGAATTTGCTGCATTCACTTACGCACAAATGCCCTTGGGAAAGGTATTAATCCGTCTCTTCCCTCCATTTATGGGTTAAATAATAGAACAGATTTGGTTCTATAGCCTTGGCAGGCGATTAATCTATTGCAGAAAGCAATGGCAACCTACTGCTGGATAATCATCTGCCCAGTCAGTCATGTCTCTTTCAGGACATGATCGCCCAAGCGTGTATCACGTATGGCACAACTGACTGACTTTGTAGGGACCTCCAATAAATCACCAAAAAACAGTATAGTATGAATACAAAAGGCCACGAATTTAATAAAACGAAAATTTTCCATCAAAGTATTTATATTATTTTTAAGAGGAAAAGATCAATGAATTTTTCAGTTATTTAAAAAGAAAATATCCCTTCTTACACGTTCGAATATTTGATAAAATATCTTGTTTTGATTTGTTAGCGGGTAACCAAATCGGTACGAGATTTTACAATGGCAAACGTACTATTACATAACACAGTATTTTCCAGTGACAAACACATTAATTTTGAAATTCTTGCAAAAATCAAATAATTGTCAGATTTCAATGAAACTTTCAGGACTTATTCACAAATGATTGAAATTAGTTTTGAAAGTATTTTCTTAAAAAATCTTGAAAAAATATAGTTTTTTTTTTACATTTGTTTCCCCCAACTCTCTACGTAAATTCGTGAAATTTTAAGAAAAGAATTTTGTTGCGATTGTGACACGATAACTAGACATATATGCATTTTATTATAATAGATTAAAATAGAAAATAGATTAGAATAGAAAATAGTTTAAAAACATATTTAACAAAAGTGAAAAAGAAGAGGAAAAAATAAATAAATAAACGCTTTTTCTTTCATGAGGAAAATTGTCCTCCGGTAAATATTTGACTCAGTGATAAAGTTCAGCGAGTACGTTTTCGATGACCCGGTCAAAGGCTGTCCTTTACTGTATCTTGACCACACATTAAGCCTTTTCCGGCAGAAGCCTTATTAAGATAAAAAAAAATAACTGAAATTTCAGACTTACAGTCGCCGGTGTTTGTCACCGGTGGTCTAAAGCATTTCCGGATTTCCGGATTTCCGGACATTTAAATAAATAGAAGTCAGTTAAGTTAGAGTTAAAGTTAAGACGAGTTAGGTGAAAGGAGTCAGCCGGGCGCGAACTTGAAGTAAGGATTTCCGTTCGTCTTTTTTCGTTCAGTTTGGATTTGTTGATCTCCATTAATTAGAGTTAGAGCTGCGTGTCACATTCGCCTGCCCCAACCGACAAGGCTAACTTTAAACGAATAAAGCATCCTTTACAACTCATCCAAATTGTGGAAGTTCGTTCCTTATAGTCAATCTTGTACCCCCAGCTGTCCGGCCGACATTTTCAACAAACTCCCGGCAACATCACAGCGTGGAGAACGGCCGCCGGAGAAATTGTTAGGACGGACAATTGGGGTATTACAGCGATTAATGGTAAGTTTAGTTAAGCGCAGGATTTATTGGAAATTTTTGCCTCTATTTCTAAAAATCTGCTCCCAATAGTAAATCCAAAAATGCAATATAACTATGGCATTATTTAATTTGATAATCTTTTAATTGCTTGAATAAATAATAAAATCTAGGACATTATAGTCTGAAGAAAAAATCGGTTAATAATGAAATTTTAAAAGAATTTTCATTTTTCATTATAATAATCTATAAAGTTTCGAAAATATTTAAAAAATACTTCAAAGATTTGTTTGGCTTCGCTTAAAAACTTATTATGCGAAGATGATATTTAGCTATAGAAAATTAAAAAGTGCAATACAAATCGTTCTGCCTCCCTATATATAAAATAATTTTAATTTTCCTTTTTTTGTGTTTGATGTTTTTTTGTATAGTAATGTCTATGTGTAAATTAAAAGCTAGTGTTATTCAGAGTTTCCACCCCTTACCCGAAAAATATTTTTACAATTATGTCACTTGTGATCGCTATACACTTCTTATCTCTAATCTGACAACCTATCAACACATTTGATATACGGCGGTCGGGACAAAAAATCAACTCTGTGATTAAGAAATAGTTTTATTGTAAATTTCATGCTATAAATAAGTAATACTTGTATAAATCAGATTAATTTAACATTAAATTTGCCAATTTCCCAAAAATAATGTGTCACGGGTGTATATTTTATTTTTGCAAGATTTTTACATCCGAGAATTAGCTTTTGTTTACAAATGTGTCGATCGCTTAAAAATGACCCAAGAATTGAAAGATTAAAAAAAAATAAATATTGAAAAATTTTAGTTTCCAATTAATATTATTTTTGTTTGAAACACATTAGAGCATTTAGCTTACTGGAAATGGTAAATTTAATCATTTAGCTTTCATTTAAATCTAAAATAAACGTTTCATGAAATCTTTTTTTATTGAAAAAAAAAAACTTAAAATTTAGATATCGGAAATGAGTGAAAGTACCTATTTTACTGTTACATAATATTATTCTTCCTTTATAGTACTGAATGCTGGAAAATCTTCTCATAGATAAAGAAGAGACAGGATCCCCCCCCCCAAAAAAAAAGATTATTCTATTGAAGAATGCTGTCAATACCGTGTAACAACTAGGAAGTTTAATGAAAAAATCTTTAGAAACGTCATTTATAATTAGAATCTGAAAGAGTCAATTTAAATTTTGGGGCAAATAATGATGAAAGAGAGATTGGAAAATTAAAATACTCAATCGAGGCAAGTCTGACAGAGTAAAGTAGCGAGTGACCTATCTAAAGAGCTTGTATAAATGGTTGGCAGAACTGAGATTAAGAGAGACATCGAAAAGGACAGAAAATTATATATATATATATATATATATACTGAATTAATTGTCTAAATTACTCAAAAATGAGAATAAAACTGACATCTCATTTTAACAGATATATTTATCAAAATTACACAAAGATAGATACCTTGTAATACGAAAGAGAAATTTTATTCAATAAAATATCCGTTGGGTCCAACCATGGTTCAGACGATTTCGGAATCTTTTGCAACTTTTCTGGACGGTCTTCTTGTTTAAGTTCGTGATCACTGTCATAATCCTTGCCTTCAGTTAATCTTTGTTGTTTCAAGGACTTTGTTGGTCACTCTCTCAACTGCACCCCACACATAATAATCAAAGGGTTTGTAGTCTGGGGAGTCAGATGTCCAGATCCAGTGCGGTATTTCACAAGTAGGTATTAAACTGATTTTCTGATCAATAGAAATGACTTGCAGGACAAAAAAGGAGTCAGTGCGAAAAATTTAATGTCAATAAAAGGCTCAAATCAGCGCCAGTCGGTCAGTCAGATGGGAGCAGCGCGATGGCAAAACTAAAATATAAATTCAACTTCAAATTGACCCGGAGATAAGGTCAGGTCTCACCTTGTTTTCTTTAACCTTCTTTCTCGTGTAATGATTCATTTTACTTCTTTTCCATCCGAAGATATTCCTACAAAACAAACGCTCATACATACATACGTACATACGCATATACTCTTTCATTAATTACTACAACAAACATTTTCTATAAATCTTGATACCTTTAACTTTCTCATTGAACATTAATTTCTACAACTTATAATAAAATAAAATTTTTATTTTAACATGAAATATGTATATTTTATTCTTACACTGTTGTACACTAATTCACACATTCCAACCTGCAACCAACCTTCTGATAATTCTGATGATACTTCTGCATAAATCTTGTAAGGTGTGAGGAGTTTGGTCATGTATGACACAAGGCCAAATCAAATAAATATTAACCATCTCCCTACGGCTTCAGTTTCAAATTATCTTTTGACGGTCACGGTGTTGTTTTCTATGTTCACGATCTCTCTCTCTCTCTCTCTCTCTCTCTCTCTCTCTCTCTCTCTCTCTATCATAATTATATCAGTAAGTCAGTTAAGTGCCATGCGTGATACACGTTTTGGGCGATCATGTCTCGAAAGAGACATGACTGACTGGGCAGCTACATCAATGATCTCCCGATGCCATAACATCTCAAGTAGGCATGTACGCCGATGACACCACAGTTTACTCTCGCCTCGATCAAAAGTCTGGTGTTGGTGACAAGGTGAACCTCGCCGCCGAGCTTGAAAAGGACCTCCGATTCGTGGTGGATTGGGGTAAGAAATGGCTCGTAAAATTCAATTCGTCCAAAACGAAGCTGCTGTCAAATAACCACCACAGACAACCGCACCTCCCTCCCATTAGCATGGAACAGGCTTGCCTCCCAGAGAGTAAAACACTACGCCTGCTTGGCCTCACACTCTCAGCGGACCTCAAGTGGAATGACTACGTCGAATCCATTGTTAAATCCGCTGCTATGAAACTCGGCTCTCTGTGCAGGGCCAGGAAATTCTTTCCGTCTGAATCTATCCTGCACATATATAAATCTACCGTCAACGCCTGTATTGAATACTGCTGCAACATCTGGTCGGGTGCCCCTGCTATTCTCCTCGGGGTTCTTGACAAAATACAGTGGAGAATCTGTAATGTGATCGATGCCGACTTAGCTGACTGCCTGCAGTCACTCTCTCACCGGCGTGACGTGGCTTCCCTCTGTCTCTTCTATAAATACTTTCACGGCTTCTGCTCTGATGAACTTAAATCACTGGTGCCCCCTAGGTGTGAATTTGCACGAGATACTAGATTGGCAACTAGCTCCCACCCTTTTGCAGTGAAACCGTTGAAATGTAACCGCAATTTCTACTGCAACATTTTCTTTACTCGCACATCCCGCCTATGGAATTCCCTTCCGCATGATTGCTTCCTCGACGGCTACAACCTCTAACTCGCACGCATTCTCTCCAACACTCTCCCTATGTACATCATAACTCGTCTATCACTCTCCTCCTGACATTTCCTATACCCAATCGCTCTATGTAACCCTCTGCGCTATAGTGCAATGCCTTGCTTGGGGTGATATGATTTTTAAAAAAAAGTTGCCATTACATTCTGCGGTAGACTAGTTGCCAGCCAAGGCTATAAAACCCAATCTGTCCTGTTAATTAACCCATAAATGAAGGGAAGAGACGGATTAATACCTTTCTCAAAGGTATTTGCGCGTAAGTGAAAGCAAGAAATTTAACTGGAATTCGAGCTCGGCTCCTCGATTTCTTGTTCCCAGCCGAAATCCACTGCACCACAATACACCAAATAATATTAGGTGGTTTAACTTGATAGATACATATTCCATAGTTTAATATTTACATTTGAAAAGAAGTAGAGCATAGATATATTATTATTATCATGTAATTTTTCATCATAATTCGATTTCTGCTATGGTCGCACTACCTACCAAGTCTGAAGGAAATCTAAGGCAGGTCGTGGTGTGTTGTTTTGGCTCCATTTCTCCCCGAACATCTCTAGCGTTACAAAGACAAACTTCTCTTTAGTGTGTGGGCTGTACTTAACAAGACAATTTTTTGTATATCACTTAAGCTGGGGTTTCCAGAGATTCTTTCAATGTGTTTTTTTGTTCCATTTATTATCATTCCAAGTGCACCCACTATCACTGGTACGATACATGTTTTCAATTTCAACATTTTTTCTTTTTCAATTTCCAGTTTGTTTTTTTTTTGACAGTTTTTCGAATTCCTTGGTTGCTATGGTACAATCCACTAGACAAGCCATATCAATTATTATTATGTCATTTTTCATCATATTTCGATTTCTGCTTTGGTCTCACTACCAACCAAGTCTGCGGGGAGACCTAAGGCAGGTAGTGGCGTGTTGTTATGACTCCATTTCATGTTTTTCTATCTTCCCTATCATCCCCAGCATTACATAGATAACGTTTTCCTTAGTGTGTGGGCTGTACTTAATAAGACAATTTTTTGTATATCTCTTAAGCTGGGGTTTCCAGGGATTCTTTCAATGTGTTGTTTTGTTCCATTTTTTATCATTCCAAGTGCACCTACTATCACTGGCACAACTCTTGTTTTCAATTTCCACATTTTTTCTATTTCAATTTCCAGGTCTTTATATTTTGACAGTTTTTCAAATTCCTTGATTGCTATGTTACAATCCGCTGGACAAGCCATATCAATTAATAGACAAGTTTTCTCCTTCTGGTTTTTAACAATAATGTCTGGCCTGTTTGCTTCAATTTTTCTGTCTGTGTAGATGGTGTAATCCCATAGAATGGTTACATCTTCTATTTCTGTAACCGGTGCTGGATGATGTTCATACCAGTGTTTGTTTACAGCTTTTCCATAATGTTTGCACATTGTCCAATGTAAATATTGCCCAACTCTATCGTGGCGATTTTTATATTCGTTTGGGGCAAGCACAGAACAGCCTGAGATTAGGTGGTCTATTGTTTCTTGGTGTTTATCACAAAACCTGCATTTTGGATCCATATTATTATGCATAATATTTGCCTGAAAGTTTCTCGTGAAAAGACTTTGGTCTTGTGCTGCAAGTATAAATCCTTCAATTTCAGACTTTAATCCAGATGCACGTAACCATCGATGAGTATTAACTTTGTCAACATTGGATTTATTGGCACGTACTGGATATTGGCCATGCAGAGGTTTGTCTTGCCAGCGCTGTTTCATCTTTTCAAGAGCTTTATCTTTGGCTTTCATTTTTATATTTTTTGCCGCAATAGTTGGTTCTTGGCTTCTGTTTTGCTTTTCTACAGAATCTACTAACTGTAAATCTTGTTTGAATTTACTGCCTTCTTTTATTATTGAATATTTTTTCTTTCTTTCTTCATGTTGCCTTACTAATTGTAACATCCAATCCTTTGTTGTTTCTATGTATGTTAGTAAGCCAATAGTTGTTGTCTTGTATGACAATTCCAGCTGAATAAGACCTCTTCCACCTTCTTTACGGGGTATGTATAGACGGTCTACATCAGCCTTTGGATGATGCATCTTATGCTTAGAAAAAAGCTTTCTTGTTTTAGCATCCATTCGCCTGATGTCGTTTAGAGTCCAGTTTAAGATGTTAAAGCTATATTGGACAACTGGGATTGCAAGGCTATTAATGGCCATAACTCTGTTCTGTGAATTTAATTCAGTTTTTAATATCATTCGTAGCCTTCTATAGTACTCTTTACGCACTATTTCTTTCATTTTTTTATGGTGAATGTTTTCGCTCTCATTTACACCTAGGTATTTATAAGCTTCTTCTGGTTTCAATTCTTTTATTGTTACAGCAGGGTCTAAGCTAATTGAGGATGTTTCTTGTATTGATCCACGTAAAACTGTAGCTTTAGCACATTTATTCAAATTAAATTTCATTCCAATGTCTTCGCTGAAGCATTTTACAGTTTGCAGAAGACCTTCCAGTTCATTATCATTCTTAGCATATAACTTCAAGTCATCCATGTAAAATAGATGGCTTATTTTCTTTTGTCCTATTTTATAACCACATTCTGTCTTGTTAAGTTGACTGGTTAGTGCTATTAGTGATATGCAGAATAATAAGGGAGATAAAGAATCACCTTGAAATATACCTCTTTTGATGTTTATTTCATCAGACTTATAGGTTCCATTACTTGTACTTAACAAGACAATTTTTTGTATATCACTTAAGTTGGGGTTTCCAGGGATTCTTTCAATGTGTTTTTTGTTCCATTTATTATCATTCCAAGTGCACCCACTATCACTGGTACGATACATGTTTTCAATTTCAACATTTTTTCTTTTTCAATTTCCAGTTTGTTTTTTTTTTACAGTTTTTCGAATTCCTTGGTTGCTATGGTACAATCCACTAGACAAGCCATATCAATTATTATTATTATTATTATTATTATTATTATTATTATTATTATTATTATTATCTGCACTGAAACTTAATAGCTATTAATTTGCAGTATGCAATTATAATAATATCTATCTATCTATCTATCTATCTATCTAAGCCTATTCATTATCTATCTATCTATCTATCTATCTTCTTTTTATTTTTAAATGCCTGCAAGCATAGTGTGCACACGGCCGTTACACGGTAATATATGTCCCCTTGTGATTTCCTCATCTTCTGGTTCCTAGCATTATAAGGAACCCCTTCTCTGCAATGATGCAAATTAATATCTTTAAAGCCCACGGTGTCTGCATTACACAACGGGATTTACAGACAAATCATAAATTCATTATTTTCTCTCTTTATTCATTTATTTCCCTTTCATCATTCTGACTCTCTCTTATCCTTATCTATGAATGTTGGCATTCTATCGATTATTGGATGCCGTCCACTGTCTCTCTAACACAGTATATCTTAGTCAAAGTTCCAGATCTTCTGCAATTAATATACAGAAATAAAAACTGTAATTCTTTTGTTTATATCCATTGAACAAGGTGATATCGCAATGTCCCAGTGTCACACCTGCAGTGATTGTCCAGGTTCAACATAAATCAGCTCGCTGTCTATAAACTCAGTTATTATGCTATATTTTGTAAAGTTATATTAGAACGTCTCTGCGCCCTTTGCTATTTTGGTGGAACGGCTCTGCGAACTTTACGCATTTTGTTGGAATGGCTCTGCGAACTTTATGTTTAGCTATCAACGTTTGCATGAAGCTCAATAGATGTACTACTAAGACCATATAAATAATTTCTCAGTTTTTGATTGGACAATACTTAAGTTGAAAACCTTATATATTTATTTATTTTCTATGGCAGACAATATACTTGAACCGTCGCTGAACGTTCAATCTTCCCCGATGATAAAATGTTACGAGATCCCAATCCGAGTTTTATTTTCATATTGTCTCATGTTACGTCAAAGCCTTTTCTAGTTGAATGTTCTCATATGTTATAAAACAGCTTTACTACCCTGTAGGATAAAAAACCACAATGAAAAAGAAGCTAAATGAAGCTGTAATTGTTAACAGGCTAAGAAAGTTAGTGAGAGAGTGGGGCAAGGAGACATATATTAAGTATTTCTCCACAAAATCCAAAAAAAGGTTTTGCAATATAATCGATCTCGATTTGGCAGCTCGACATCAGTCGCTTTCTCACTGACGG
This sequence comes from Ascarosepion bandense, assembly GCA_037127315.1. Classification (NCBI taxonomy): domain Eukaryota; kingdom Metazoa; phylum Mollusca; class Cephalopoda; order Sepiida; family Sepiidae; genus Ascarosepion; species Ascarosepion bandense. The sequence continues at coordinate 126,635 of JBBBDQ010001615.1, read as the reverse complement.
GATGTCGCTTCCCTCTATCTTTTCTACAAATATTTTAACGTCTTCTCTGACGAGCTTTTTTTTATCGTTTCACTCAAAGCAAGGCGGTACCACCACTGATGCGTAGGGGGCTACATAAGAGTAAAAGTTTAGACAGGAGTAAACTGAAGAGAAAGACAAGCCAGTTACAGTGGGTATCAGAGAAAGGGCAAAAGCGGTATGGGAACACAGGTGTGAAAACAGTTGCGAAGGTAGAGAGAAAGGAAAAGAACAAGATATACAGGATGATGTGGAAAGAACTGGAGTCACCTGGATAAAAAATGGGTATTGACATCGCATTTAAAATCCTGGAGATTTTAATCGTCAAGAAAGCAAGTATATGGAAGAGAGTTCCACAGGTGGGAAGTGCGAGAAAAGAAGCTGATGGAGTAGAATTGTTGGCTGTATTTGGTCGATCTAACTGTAAATGGGTGTGGCCTTGTTGCCAGTCTGGTTACACGAGTAAATTCTTGTGGCGGGTCACCAGTGACTTAAGTTCGTCGGAGCAGAAGCCATGAAAATATTTGTAGAATAGACAGAGGGAAGCCACATGCCGCTGGTGATAAAGTGGTTGGAGTCGAGCTGCCGATCGGGAAACTATCACATTACAGATTCTTCTTTGGAGCCTGTCGAGAACACTGAGATGAACTTTTTACCGTCAAAGCATTTAAATGAAATCAACTCTTCTACTCCAACAGCTATTTTCTCGCACTTCCCGACTGTGGAAAACACTTCCCTATACTTGATTCCCTGATAGCTACAATCTCCAATTACTTAAGTTCAGCATCAACTGCCATCTTTTGTCTCTTTATTCATTCTCCGACACCCACTGTACTTTTTCCCCCTTTTTATTTTATTTTTTCCGCTCTCCTCTCAGTGTGACCCCTTGCGCACCAGTGGCAGTACTGCCTTACTTTGGGTGAAACGATTATTTTAAAAAAAAGGAGACAAAACTGTGCGGATTTAAATTTATTTACCGGAGAGTGGCGAATGTATTAGCCATCGGACCTTTAAGTATGACCTAAGCTTGGACTAAAGAAATTTCGGTCATATATGTGTGTCAGTCAGTTAAGTGCCATGCCATACTTTATACATGCTTGGGCGATCATGTCTCGAAAGCGACATGACGGACTGGGCAGAAGGTTATCCTGCAGTAGGTTGCCATTACATTCTGCGGTAGACTGGTTGCCAGCCAAGGCTATAGAACCCAATCTGTCCTATTATTGAACTCATAACGGAAGGGAGAAGAGATAGATTATATTGAGTGGAGGATTAGTTGATTACTTCATAACAATATAAAAGCGATCCCCCACTTTATGCCCAGTAAAAAATTTTAATTATGTTTCCAACTATTATATTTAGTCAGTCAGTTAAGTGTCATACTTGATACACGCTTGGGCGATCATGTCTCGAAAGAGACATGACTGAATGAGCAGATTAACCTGCAGTAAGTTGCCATTACTTTTTGCGGGTAGACTGCTTACCAGCCAAGGTTATACACCCCAATTTTTCCTGTTATTTAACGCATAACTGGACGGTAGAGACAGATTAATACCTTTCCCAAGCGTATTTGCGCGTAAGTGAATGCAAGGAATTTAACTGGAATTCGAACTCTGCTATCCGATTTGTATTTCCGAGCCGATATCCACTGCACCACAACGCACATCCTTGCATGTGTAAGTAATTTACTTATAACAATAAGAAAAAAAAATAACATTCAATATTAACTCTCTTATATTGCAGTGAATATTGAGCAATATCTGTACGGATGTATAATATAAAATAGATGCAGCAGAAATGCAATTCTACAGAAGGTTAAAGAACGTTTAATGGCCAGAACGCGTCAGTAATAAGCAAATAGCAATAGAAGGAATAATTCTACTCAGAATCAAGAAAAGATAGCTGTAATTCCTTCGACACATAATACGGAAAGACGGCTTGAAAAGATTGACCCTCACGGGGTACACTGAGGACAATAGATCCTTCGACACATAATACGGAAAGACGGCTTGAAAAGACTGACCCTCACGGGGTACACTGAGGACAAGAGATTTAAGAAAAGGCAGCGAACCACTTATTCGACGAGCTTGTGAGAATAAATGGCGGAACTGGATTGGGGGGGGAGGAAACTTAGGAAATGGAGAAAAACTGCAAAGTCACATGCGATAGGAAGTTGTGAGGGGCCATGATCTTGAAAGAGCACCGCTCATCATCATCATCATCATCTCACCCCCTATACACCTAATGGTGTGTCGGGCAGTAACTTTTTTTGTTACTGTTTCCGTAACAAACTGTTTTTTTTTTTCATGGGGCTGGGTTGTTAGCTCTGCGCCCAACCCCCAAACATGGAGAACCGGTGGACCACTCTTTGTCCTTACGTTTACTATACCTGGTATTCCCAAACGGTCACCCATCTAAGTACTGACCAGGCTCGCTGTTGCTTGACTTCGGTGGTCGGACGAGAACCGGTGTATTCAACACGATATAGCCATAGACGCACCGCTCATAGAAGAAGGCAAATAGGAGAGTAGTCTAAACTAACGATTTGAGAACCAATGGTTTATACTAAATATGTACGTGGCAAAGATTATCCTTCTTGGAACATTTTAACCTAGCGATCTTCTTCTTCTTCTTCTTCTTCTTCTGCTTCATGTGCCGTGTCATTTAAGGACGTAGCCGATCATGGACTTCCATTTGCCCCTGTACCTTGTTGCTCTTAATATTTTCTCCTCTTCGAATCTCTCCCAAACACCACTTCGCTATCAAGAAAGTCTCGCACTTCTTTCTCCTGCCTCTCTTCGTCTCTGTTCGTTCTGTGAGTATTAGATTCGCCAAGATATCTGTCCTCATTACCTGTCCCATAAAGTATAAGTTTCCTTTTCGTTTGCATCCTCTCCAAATCAGTGTCGTTGCTCACATGTTCGGTATCCTCAACATCCTTCTGTAGAACCACATTTATGTTCTCGAGTCTTTTATTCGTCTATGAGGAGATTTTCCAGCATTCACAGCCATATAAGAGGACTGATATGATATATGTCTTTTCTTTGTTTCCAACAAAATTTTCCTGTCTCTCAACGCTCCGCTTTTGGAATGCGTCCTTGGTCATGCCAATACGGTTTCGGATCTCAGCATTGTACCTTCCGTCCTCTCTTAGAACACTTCCCAGGTATTTAAATTTCAGCACCTGTTTGATTGTAGTTGGCATTTTGGAGTCCTCTTACAGAATCAAAAACAAAGTACCTTAGGAAATAACAGAAACCCCGTCACTCGAATACTACCAACAGCAGCAACGACATAGATGGGTGAAACTCGGGTAGAAAATAATGACACAATCAAGATGTCAACATTCCACACCATTTCAAATAGAAAGTTCAGAAGGATATCTCCATTAATGGAAAGAACTAGAACAGCTACTAAACATGAAAAACCTGTTTTCCTCTCAAAAAAGTGTTTTAAGAGAAATATGTTAGAAAATGTCAACCTAAAATAGTACTAAATGCTTGATCAATAAATGACAAATGTTTCTGTTGGGGAGTATCCCTTTTTGCACATAAGAATGGACTCGCCTGTTGTGTACATATAATCCTGACTATTCAGAGTACGGCAGGGGTTGAGTGGTTGGCAGAGACTTAGTAAGGATATAGACTCATTACCCGGACATACTTCTTCACTACAAAACTGTATATATTGATTCCTACTAACAGTATTCCTGAATTGACTAACCCGTGTTCCGGTTTGTATATTTTTGGTCAATATAACTTATATTTTTATCTCCGTAGTTGCTTTTGTTATTTATTATTTTGTGTGGTTTCTCAACAAGAATCCACAACAGTTTCCTTGTAAAGAAATGCCTAATATTACCATGAAGATAATCAAATAAATGTTTATTTGATAAGTACAAATTATCAAACAAGGTAATAATGCAAATTACATCACCAAATTACAGAAATACGAATAACATGCAAACATGCAAAAGAATACACTTTCGATAAGTTAAGTGCTTAGGCGATCATGTCTCGAAATGTTATATATCGCCGTACGACGACAAAACAACAAACACGCATATATAAAAATATAAGGTTATATTTTTATTAATGACGACGAACCGTGTGGAATAGAGAACGGAAGGGTGAGAGCGCACATAGAATGGGTTGACGGGAGTGTAGTCTTGCCTGTGGTGTTTCTCTGCTTCCACTGGCCGTTCTCTGCTGGCGAATCCGTGTGTCGAGGTCTTTATATAGTCTTCTAGAACCGGGACTTTCCTTCCGGTTTTGCCTCGCCCACGCAACGCCCACGTAATTCTAAGAGACACCTGATCTGTTTGCCTCTGTAGCCATTTCCGCCGCTGTCGGAAATAAGGTCAAATGACATCCGCTCCGGCCTCGACAGGATGTATTTCACAAACACCTTTCTTGTCGCTTCGCCGCCCCCTTCACCGACGGGAAACACCATCGCTTGCATCACTTTCCTCGGGTGGGGCCAGATTGTTATATTACAGAAAGAGACATGACTGACAAGTCAGAAGGCTTTTCCATTACTTTGTGTGGTAGACTGGGTTCCGATCAAGGCCGTAGAAACCAATCAGTACCTGCTATTTTATTTATAGCTTGCGAGAGAAGATACGGATTAATATCTTTCCAAATGTATTTGTGTAAACGTTAATGCAACGAATTCAACTGAAATTCGAACTCGACTCTCCGATTTCTCGTTCCAAACCGATATCCACTGCACCACAATACACGTTGAGTAGCGATCTTAACCTGTGCAATGAACTACGACGTCAAGTTCGCACGCCACATTAGCATTTGGTTTGTCTTTTTTCTTTTCTTTTTTTTTTTTTCGTTTATATTTTTCCCCTGATTTCATGAGAACTTTGTACTATTATTTCTCTGGAGAAACACAATGTTCACACGTGGAAGTCAAGAGGCTGTTTGTCTTCTGTGTTTTCTTTTATTTATTTTTTTAAGTTAACGGGACAAGCCTACTGAAGATAAAGATATATTAAGCATAAACAACGAGGGAGTGTTTAACTGAGCCAGATGATTATCAAAAGTAGGAAGGAGAGATTCTGTTCCTGGTTTTCGTGGTTATGCTCTCAGAGAAACCGAACCTGTGGATGTTATCGATTTCGGTCTTTGACATTAATAGTTTAGACGTCAAGTTGTTCGCAAATTTTGGCCTACATTGATTGCGTTTCCAGTTGTTATTATTTCACAGAGTCTCAAAAGATTCTTTATAAATCATTCAATGTGTAGTGTTAACATCCTGTCTTTATGACATAAGAGAGAAATGAATAGTCACCAGGAAGGAAACAATATATATATATATATATATATATATATATATATATATATATATATATATATATATATCTCCGAGTGGGTACAGAACGAAGAAAGAATTTTTTTTCCGTCCAAAATATTAATTTAAAACAGTGCTCGATATATGATGTATAAAGCTGTGAATGTTTATTATAATTATGTTTTAGAACATGTACATTATTTTTAAATATATGTCCTCGACAATCATATGTTTGTTTCAACATTGGGTACATTTCTTCGGGAGTTTGGCTTTTACCTCCCGAAGAAACGTACCCAACGTTGAAACAAACATATGATTGTCGAGGACATATATAAAAAAATAATGTACATGTTCTAAAACATAATTTATAATATATATATATATATATATACACGATTATAATTATACTGGTCTCGAAAACCTTCCTCGAAAAACCATCGAACGAAGGAAAAAATGGTTGTAAAAAAAATAAAGAACTTAGGACATGAAAGTCACTCAAAAGTGTTCAGACAGAAATCAGCACGAAGTTCAAAGAAAAAACCCGACAACGAGTAATCATCTAACAGAAAGTGCTCAATACAAAGGTAGAGCAAACTAAATAGCACCTAATGAGCCAGACGAACCTATCTAGGTTTCTCCTAACCAATAGTCAAGGAAAGTTATAGACGTAGGATAATATGTATATTTATTAATTTAAATTAAATATTAATATATATATATATATATATATATATATATATGGTGTTTCAGATCTGTACATGTAGAGAGTTGGGCAAATATTTTGTGACATACATGAGTGTGTGTGTGTGTGTGTGTGTGTGTGTTTTATTTTATTTTATTTTTGAATAATCATTTCCAGGAGAAACATAGGCAGGTTCGTCTGGATCATTAGGTGTTATATATATATATATATATATATATATATATATATATGGGCAGTAGCCTCTCTTTTATGCAGGATTCATTAAAATAACAGACAAGCTATGATGGTTCAGTATTTAATGTAATTTTACATGTCATCTTATGTTTTTCTTTTGAGGACATAAATTATATTAAAAAGTGAACAAATTGTTTTGTTCATCTGAGCGCTCTCAGCTATACTTTTAGCCATTATGGAGAATGGGTTTTATTTGACGTGTATTTGATATTATTGAGTCTTGGATTTTTTTTTATTAATAATGTTTCCACAATAACTTGTCTGACATTTTTAATAAGCTTGCATGTACATATATATATATATATATATATATATATATATATATATATAGTGACGTAAGTATAGTAAATAACCATATGAGAAAGTATCTTATTTTTATTTTTATTCAGAAGTCTTAAAATTTTAATATTTTAATTTTCTTAATATTTTTATGTATATGTAATATTTGAATATTTAAATTTTTAAGAGTTATGATTTACGCCCCTTTGATTTTTTCTTTCTGCATTTTATTACTTTATTATTTTCATTTTGCTATATCGCGGGAGGGGATAAACAGAGAAAGAATAGTGCAAGAAATAATTCTAAACACTGAGGATATATGAATAGAGATTTATTATACCTCAGTACAGTAAACCAAATACACGTACACCAACGAACAGTTAACAAGAATAACAGTCAAGAAGGCAATGTCTCTGCATAGGACGTATGCGTCTGTCTTGAGAAGAAGGCTTCCGTCTAGTGACGTCTAACTTTCGTCTAAAGTCGATGACTCTTGTATAATCACGATCACTCTCGTATAACGACGAAGACCCCCGAATAATCACGAACACTCTCGATCACTCTCGTATAATGACGAATACTCTCGTGTATTTACGAACACTCTCGATCTCTCTCGATCACACTGTAGTTCGTTCTATTCCCTGTCTTTTATAACCCGGGCCATACCCATTCCTGGGTAGGACAGGATATTTCACTACAACATATTTTAGATTTTAAATTTAAATCTTAAATTTAAATTTTAAATTTTTATCCATATTTAACTGCAGAATATTTAAATTTTGCTATTAACAAAAAACTAACTTTATAAAATTTAATTCCCATGAACATCTTCTTCTTCTTCTTCTATGTGCCCTGTCCCTTCAGGACGTAGGCGATCATGGATCTCCACGTCTCCCTATCCCTTGTGGCTCTTAGTATGTTTGCTCCTGTTGCTCCTGGCAACCCCCGTTCCGTCATCCACCTGATCAGGCCCTGCAAATATGTTATCCGCTGCCTTCCTCTGTCTCTCCTTCCTTCTATCTGACCAGTCAGTATCAGGTTCTCCAGGCTTTCCTTCCTCATTGCATGTCCCAGGAACTTCAGTTGTCTCTTCCTGATGCTCAGCATCAATTTCCTTTTTGTTGCCATTCTTTCTAACACTTCGTCGTTGCTTGTATGCTCAGTCCACGATATCCGTAGCATCCTTCTGTAGAACCACATTTCGGCCGCTTCCAGTTTTGTCCTCATTTTCGATGATATTGTCCAGCATTCACAGCCGTACTGAAGAACTGACATCACGTAGCAGTCTAGCACTCTTTTCTTCGTTTCTATTGAGATCTTCCTGTGTGTTAGTATTTTGCTCATCTTCTGGAACGCGTCCTTTGCCATGCCAATTCGCCTTCGGATCTCCGTGTCGCACTTTCCATCTCCTGTTAGAACACTTCCTAGGTACTTAAATTCTTGGACTTGTTTGATTCTGTTATCCCCCACCTGTATTTGGCATTTTGGGTTGTATCTTTTGCTGATGACCATGCACTCAGTTTTCTTAAAGTTTATTTGTAGTCCCATCTTGTCACTCTCCACTGCTACTTTCTGTATGAGATCTTGCAGTTTCCTTTCCGTGTCCGCAATCAGTACTGTATCGTCCGCGTATCTTATGTTGTTCAGGTTGTGGCCTCCAATAATAAATCCTGGTGTGTCATCTAGGGTCCTCAAAATATTCTCGCTGTATAGGTTGAACAAATCCGGTGAAAAGACACAGCCTTGTCTTACGCCTTTTTCTATCTTTGTGTATCTACTGAGGTCGTTACCTGTCCGTATGCAGGCCGTTTGCTGCCAGTAGAGATTCTTGATTATTCTTATATCTTTGCCGAAAATGTCGAGGTTTCCTATCATTTCCATCAATTCTTTGTGTCGTATTTTGTCGAATGCTTTCGCGTAATCAATGAAGCATAGGTACAAGTCTTTCTTCATTTGTAATGCCCTTTCAGAGAGCATCCTAATCATGAATATGGCGTTCCTTGTTCCAGTGTCTTTGACGAACCCGCACTGTTCCTGTCCTAAGAAGCATGAACATCTAGTAAACATAAATTCAAGTCTATTAAACCGTCTGCTTGAAAAATGCACCTGATGATTGCATAACGCATGGAGCTCCGAGTCGTGCCATAGATGTAGGATGATATGTATATGTGTGTATATATATATATATATATATATATATATATATATATATATATATATATATAGGAAAAATTTAGGCAGACACGCTATTTCATGGTAAATCGGAAATATACGCCTATTTCAGGCGAACCATCAGCTTCCGTCTTTATTGTACAAAAGTTTTACACGAATGAAATCCACGAATAAAATCTTCTGTAGAATAAAGACGGAAGCTGATGATGGTTCGCCTGAAATAACGAGTCTGCCTTAATTCTTCTTATATTTGCTCTATATGTATTTATATATATATATATATTTAGGGCTTTCTTAGAGAGTTATCCTTACCACTGTATGTACAGGATACTCCTTTGGATTCTTCTATATATACACCGCATGCTTATACACACACACACACATACACACACACACACACACACACACACACACACGCACACACACACACACACACACATATATATATATAGTGCTTTATAACTGTAAGTGTAGAGACTTGGGCAAATATTTTGTGATATACATGTGTGTGTGTGTGTGTGAACGTGTTTGTGTGTGTGAACGTGTGTGTGTTACGTTTTTTTTTAATAATTATTTCACCCCCAAGCAAGGCAGAGCCGCTCCTGGTTCGCAGGTCGTTACAGTGAAAAGAAAATTATCAAGGTTCAGGGGATGTCGAAGGAAGGATAAGAGAGATTTGAGAATCAAGGACATAGAAGATGGCATGTGATGTTACATTTAAACTTTTGGTAAGTGTGTGTAGCTATCAGCGAAGCAGGGAATGGAAAGAAAGTCACACAAACGGGAAGTGCGTGAAAAGAAACAGTTAGAGTAGAAGAGATGGTTACATTTAACTATTTTGACGGTAAAATGGTGGGACCAAATGCCAATCTAGTAGCATACTTAAATTCTCGTGGACTTGTCACCAGGGAAAAAAATCTCGTCAGTACAATTGGCATGGAAATATTTCTAGAAAAGACAGGGGGAAGCCACGTTAATTCGTTGATAAATTAAACGTCTGTTATCTTTAAAAACATTTGCTTCCAAAATACACAATATATATTTTCAATCGTATCACCCCGAGCAAGGCGGTAATGCCACTGATGTGCAGGGGGCTACATAATAGTGAAAAGATTGGAAAAGATAAAGCCGGAAACCACATCCTAAATACGGAACAAGGGATGAGCCTCTTAACCTGTTATAACAATAGTAATAGTAACAAAAATAATAATGCTAGTACTAGTAATTGGTAGATTATATTTTAGTTCGACTTGAAAAACCCAAGGAGAAAAAATCGGAGGGAAAAGGAGGGGAAGTAAAAAAAGTAACAAACGAAGTACATGAGCATACGTCATAGGAAAGAAAAACCCCAAGAAGAATCCCTAACACTAAAGCGCTCAATACGATAGTAGAGCAAGAAAGAAAGAAAAATTTAAGTAAGAGCCAACAAAGCTACCTAGGTTTCACCCTACGGCTCGTCAGGGTAAGATGGCTCTTACCCTAATGAGCCGTAGAGTGAAACCTAGGTAAGTTTGTTGGCTCTTACTTAGATTTTTCTTTCTTATATATATATATATATATACACACGAAAAAAATCGATTTTTTTCGTGCGATTTTTTTCGTGTGTTTTTGCTCTGCGTAACTGCCTTTTTGTTAACACTTTTTGGTTAGTTTAGTATCGAGCACTTTTCTTTCCTGGTGGTTCGTTCCGTTCGAGGGTTTTTTTCTTTACTGTGAAGAACCGTATGCATTGTCGGTCCTACGCAGTTTTCTTTTTTTTCCCCTCTTTGTCCAAAGCTCTATAGCCGAGGACGATAACGGAGTTAGATTCTGCTGGTTATTCATAGTCTTTAAAAGTTTCTTGTGTAACATTTTAAGATTAGAATACGTACAGAGTCGGTTTTATTATTATTATTATTATTATTATTATTATATATATATATATATGAAAAACTACTAAAAAGTTGTAAGTTTAAAAATGTATTTTTTGACAGTATTTATATCTATTATTATTATTATATATATATATATATATATATATATATATATATATATATTTATTTGATATTTCAGACCAGCCTCGGCCTTTCATTAGAAACAAACAAATGACTTTAAAATTTAAACTAGGGACTAGGAACGTTCGTCGTGATTTTTCCGATTTTAGTTCCGCATATTCACACAGAAAGAAAGAAAAATACTGGAATTTAAAATTAAATATATATAAGCTAGGGTTAAATAGGGACTTAGGTATTTTGAATCTTTAGAAATATTTCACGTAAAACATTTTTTAGATACACTTAAAAATTTTTTCTTTAAAACAACATTTAAAAGTATTATTACAGTGAGGTTTACGTTTTTAAAAATATCCAAAAGCTCAGTCGCTTTCTACGTCACGTTATGTAAACATCTCGCGAAAGACGCTCCTCACGACGAAAGCTCCTAGTTTAAATTTTAAAATCATTTGTTTCTGATGAAAGGCCGAGGCCGGTCTGAAATATCCAATATACATATATAATAATAGAAATAAATACTGTCAAAAAAAATACATTTTTAAACTTGCAACTTTTTAGTAGTTCTTCCTATACATATTAAGACAGTATACGTGGATCATCATTATGCTATATATATATATATATATATATATATATATATATATATATATATATATATATATATTGTCATCCGCAGACAGATCTGTTTGGCCGTATCAGAGTATCAGAGCTCATCAGTACGGTTAGACTCCGATTGCTTTTTTACCCAGGATTGAAATCCGACCGAAATGGCGTCAGTCGGCGATATATATATATATATATATATATATATATATATATATATATATATATATTAGTCATCAGTAAATTCAGATCACATTTTTTTTTTAATCATTTCACCCCGAGCAAGGCAGAAACGCCACTGATGTGCAGGGGGTTACATAAATGTAGAAAGATTAATTAGAAAAGAGTGAGGAGTACAAGCTAGTTAGAAAGGAACAATAGAAAACTGAGAAAGCAGGTGCAATGACAGGTACATGGGCGGAGAGAAAGGGAAGGTTATACAGGGGAGGGGAGAGAGAGCTAGAGGCCAGTGGTTAGTAGGTGAGTATTAACTTTGCTTTTAAATTTCTGGAGGTCGTAGCCGTCAGGAAAGCAAGAATACGGGAGTGAGTTCCACAGGCGGGAAGTGCGAGAGAGGAAGCTGCAGGAGTAGAATTGTCGTCTGCGTTTGGCTAACCTGACTGTGAATGGGTGGGACCCAGTTGCCAGTCTGGTTGAACGGGTAAACACCTGTTGAGGAGGCATCAGTGACTTAAGCTCATCCGAGCAGAAGCCATGAAAGTATTTATAGAAGAGACAGAGGGAGGCCACATTTCAACGATGGGAAAGTGGCTGCAGACGAGTCGCCAGATCAGTACCTATCACATTACAGACTCTCCTTTGGAGCTTGTCAAGAACACTGAGGAGAACGGCAGGGGCACCTGACCATAAATGGCAGCAGTACTCCATGCACGGACGGATGGTTGACTTGTATATATGCAGGATGGATTCAGGTGGAAAAAACATCCTGGATCGACATAGTGACCCAATCTTCTTAGCAGTAGATTTTGCTATGGATTCAATATAGTGCTTCCATTTGAGGTCTGAGGACAGGGTAAGTCCGAGGAGGCGTAGTGTATTACTCTCCGGGAGAATCATCTGGTCCATGCTTATGGGAGGCAGAAGAGGTTGCCTGTAATGGTTGACAGACAACAGCTTGGTCTTAGAGGAATTGAAGTTGACAAGCCACTTCTTGCCCCAGTTCACCACAGAGTGTAGATCCCGCTCAAGGTCAGCAGCGAGATTATGTCTGTCCGCCACGACAGGTTTCTTACTGGAGCGGGAGTATATTGTAGTGTCATCTGCGTAGATGCCTACTTGGGACCTGATCTCATCTGGGAGGTCGTTGATGAAAATAAGGAAGAGCGTTGGGCCCAGGATAGAGCCTTAATGGAGATATATATTTCAACATGTCAGTTTGAGATATGCACTCTCAACACCGTTCAATAAAAGAATGGAGACATATTATGCCGGAAGCAGGGGCTAGTGAAGGAAGGGGTGGGGAATGTTGGTTACTATAGATTTAAACCAAGAGAAATCGTAGTGTTCACTCCCAATATGGTAATGGAAGGCATGTGGTTTGACCATTGGGTTAGTAGTGATGAGAAGAAGGGAAAAGGTTACTAATTCACCAAATTTTAAAATTTAATTCATGTAAAAGGCAAATTCTATCTAATCTAATCTATCTATCTAAACTTATTTATAAATGGAACTTTGTTTGTGTGTGTGTCCGTTACCTATAGATTCCGATACGGCTGAACCGATTTTCTTGAAAATTTACACAGTTGTACTATAAACGTCTGCGGGTGTTCTTAGCTATGTTTTGTGTCGAGGTAACCCCGATAAATAACCCCGATAAATATCGAAAATCGAAAAAAATCGGGTTACAGACCGAGTGGTCCGAATTTAATTAAATTTTATAGACTCATAGACAAAAACATAAGAAACGATATTCAGAAGTTTCAAGGTTGCAGTTCTTACAATAGTGCAGAAAATCGATAATATATATATATATATATATATATATATATATATATATATATCTTGAATTATATATATATATATATAATACAAACATCTTGAATATATATATATATACAAACATCTTGAATTATATATATATATATATATATATATATATATAATTCAAGATGTTTGTGTGTGTGTCTGTTTATCTGTCTGTATGTCTTTATACAAATCCACAATTTTTATCCGATTCTCACCAAACTTTACACAAATATTCTTTAGGCTGAGTCTGAGGCCCAGGAACATGGATTAGTTTTAAAGCTTTCATTATACCCGAGCAACGCCGGGTTATATTGCTAGTTGTGAATAAATGGAAGAAGGAGATAATTATTGAAATTTAAATTTTTTTCCAGTGACAACATGTACTAATGATTTCTTTACATTTATTCAGAAGTACATTCTGATATTGAAATTTCAAAATCTTCATTTTTTCTGTTAAATATAGATTACATCTATCACCGAAGCTATTAAGAGTACGTGCGGGTCCTATCAGTTTCCACTATATCTGTGAATCTAGGCCAGTCTCAAGTATTTTTGGGAGAGGGCTGTCTGATATTTAAATTAGGGTTAGTAAAAGAGTGCTTGTGTATATAAATTTTTTGTTTCCAAACTCCGGCCAAAATTCCAATGCAAACGTTATATGTGTTCTTGATTTCCTTACGGTTGATGATAGCGTGATAGATCAGATTTGTAGATCTCCATTTACATTCAACCTAACAGCTTTCTCTGGATCTGCAATAACAGGAGGGTATAATCCCATTTTCTATATTGGATTCACTGAAGTCCTTCAAAATTTGGTTATTGTTGTAGCTAATTATGTTGTAAATATTAGTACAAAAATAACTAACTTAATCGTTTTCCTATTGAATATTTTACTCAGAGGGTTATCGTTATATATAGGCACAATGATTTAAACAGTTCTAACGAGTTAGAAAAATTATAACGGTGTCCTCAAAAAGCTTTGAATTTGGCATGAATCTTCTCTGTTAAAGAGACAAACTCTTTGTACCTATCAACACTATCTACACCCCGATATCAAGCACTTTACGATAAAATATCTGATTGCTAAAATACATTTTCTCAGTAAAACTACTGAAAACAACTTTTGCGCTAAAACTTATCACAATTAATATATATATATATATATATATATATATATATATGTATGTATATATTTTTAATCATTTCACCCCGAGCAAGGCGGAAACGCCAATGATGTGCAGGGGGCTACATAAATGTAAAAAGATTAATTAGAAAAGAGTGAGGAGTACAGACTATTTAGAAAGAAACAATAGAAAGCTGAGAAAGCAGGAGCGATGACAGATACATAGGTGGAGAGAAAGGGAGGGTTATACAGGGGAGGGGAAAGAGCTAGAGTCCAGTGGTTAGTAGATGAGTATTGACTTCGACACTAGTGCGCAGGGGGTTACATAGGAGGAAAGTGACGAGAAAGAGGGACAGGTTATAGTGGGTGTCAGGAAGTGGGTAAGAGCAGGGATTGGGTAAGAGAATACTGGTGTGATGAGAGTGGAGAGGATGGAGAAAAGAACACGAGAGAAGGATGCAAAACAGTGAGGTAAGAGATGACTATTGACTTTACCTATAAATTATTGGAGATTGTAGCTGTCGGGAAAGCAAGTACACAGAAGGGAATTCGACTGGCGGAAAGTGCGAGAAAAAAGCTGGTGGAGTAGAAGTTGCGGTTACATTTTATTGGTTTCCCTATAAAAAGGTGGGACCTAGTTGCTAGTCTAGTAGCTTGAGTAAATTCATACATAGTGTGCACTAGTGAGCTACGTTCATTGGAATAGAAGCTGTGAAAGTATTTGTAAAAGATACATAGGGAAGCCACATTACGCCGGTCAGAAAGTGACTGCATCTGAGCCACCAAGTAGGGATCGATTAGATTACAGATTCTCCGTTGGATTTTGTCAAGAACCCTGAAGTGAATAGCGGGGCAACCGACCAGATGTGGCAGTAGTATTCAATACACGGGCGGATGGTAGATTTATATATTTCCAATATAATTCATGCCTTTTCAGGATATTACAGTCTCTTTTAATTTCCTTTAGTAAATTAACTGACCAAGTTGTTTTTAATTATTTTTGTTCAAATCTGATGTGACCAGGTACTGAATACACCAGTGTAGATTGTTCTAGGTCCACATGCTATACCTTTTCTGGATATCAGTCAGTTAAGGGCCATATGTGATACACGCTTGGGCGATCATGTCTCGAAAGAAACATGACTGACTGGGCAGAAGATTATCCCGAATTATGTTGACATTACTTTCTGCGGTACACTGGTTGCCAGCCCAGGCTATTGAACCAAATCTGTCCTATTGTTTAACTCATAACTTGAGGGAGAAGAGATAGATTATATTACATTATTATATTAAGTATAATTAGTGGGGGATCAGTTTATTACTTCATAACAATAGAAAACCGATCATCCACTTTATGCCCAGTAGAAGTTTTAATTATGTTTCCAACTATTATATTTAGTCAGTTAGTTGAGTACCATACGTGATACACGCTTGGGCGATCATGTCTCGAAAGAAACATGACTGACTGGGCAGAAGATTATCCCTCAGTAGGTTGTCATTGCTTTCTGCGGTACACTGGTTGCCTACCAAGGCTATAGAGCCCAATCTGTTCTGTTATTTAACCCATAACTGGAAGGAATAGACGGATTAATACCTTTCCCAAGGGTATTTGCGTGTAAGTGAATGCAATAAATTCCGCTGGAATTCGAACTCGGCTCCCCGATTTCTCGTTCCGAGCCGATATCTAATGCACCACAACTCACAACGAGCTCCGGATATCACAGTCTCTTTTAATTCCCTTTAGTAAATCTGATGTGGCCAGGTACTTAACACTAGTGTAGATTGTTCTAGTTCCACATGTCATGTCTTTTCTGGATATCTCAGTTTCAGTTAATTTCCATTAGTAACTCAACTTTGGAATTATATTTATTTTTATTAGATTTTTTTAAAAATTCCAATGTACCTCTATGTTTGTCACATTTGCATTTCTTGATTTATGCTTTAAGAGATGTACAATAGAATCTTATTTATATTCATGAAGAACTTAGCCAGAATCCCAGATTAAAGAAAAGATATCACAGATTTTATGAACCAGGATATTGCTTCCACGTTTATCTCTGCTGGTATGCGATGGTTACTAGAAGACCTCCTCTTTTGTCCGTTGTTTTATGGGCCGTTTTATCTCAGCGATAAATGGAGTAGCTGACAACCCTTCAAGAATAGGCCTCTGTGGTAAGTTGTTGACAAGATTATCAGCAACATTTGAGATGTGTTCTGCCCAGTGTTTAGTGACTTTTTTCATTGTCCATAAGAAGGTAACCATTGGAAGAAAAGATGGGCGTTGGGACATTTGATACAGATTCAAAATACACCCCTTAGATTGTGATAGAATGATTTAAAGTCGCAGCTATCGGTAGAATGCTGTATTTTCTGTTGATTCTCTTGCCATCATAATATTTTCATTTGCCGTAGTTGAAATTAGCGGAAGTTTTTGGCTTTCTTTAATTCATTTTGTTTTTAATATTGTTCTTGTTTAGCATCCATTGACGAAGGAAAATATGCATATGAAGAGGAAGAAGACTTAGATCATTTAAGTCAAGCCACTCTCTCTCTTTTTCTGTCTCTTTATCTCTCTGTCTCTTTATCTCTCTGTCTCTCTCTGTCTCTCTCTCTCTCTCTCTCTCTCTCTCTATATATATATATATATATATATATATATATATATTAAAAATGAAAGATACAACAAGGAGGCAGTCAGTATTCTGTCTCTTTGTTGATAATTTCTATTTTTAAAATTATCTGAACATAGAAACCATTTCAATTAAACCTAATCACAATATACCAACATATTTAAATATATGTGTGTGTCTCTTTTTCTCTCTCAGTCTGTCTCTATCCATATATATATATATATATATATATATATATATATAACGTGAAGACGTTTGTCACTTAATTAGTGCAGTAAGAACATCATAGTTGTGCCTTTACGAAAGTTCGAAGTCGGTATGACTCTGCTCAGTTAAGTGATAAAAGTACATTAATCCTATCTATACTCTATCTCGATATCGAGCACTTTACGACAAAACATGCTTTCCAAAATAACTTTTTATCAGTAAATCACTAAAAAAATCTTGGTACTAAGCATCATCACTATATATATGTATATATACATATATCCGAGTGAGTATAGAATGAGGAGAGAAAAAAGAAAATTTTTTTCCGTCCAAAACATTAATTTAAAACAGTGCTCGTTTTATTATGCATAGAGCAGTGAATATTTATTATAAATTATATTTTAGAACATGTACATAATTTCTTCTATATATGTCCTCTTCAGAAGAAATTATGTACAGGTTCTAAAACATAATTTATAATATATATATATATATATATATATATATATATATGTGTGTGTGTGTGTGTGTGTGTGTGTGTGTGTAAATACAGATAAAATTTAGAGGAGAAATAACCATTTTCAACATGTCATTTTAGGACATGCATTGTCAATCCCCTTTAAATAAAGAATGAGGAAACATTCCAATGCACGAGGCTTGGTCTAGTAAAGGAAGGGTTGGGGAATATTGGCTTTTATAGGGTTAACCTAGCGGAACCTTAGTAGTAATTTCTTCTATAATAGTGGGAGCTATGTGGCTCGACCATTGGGTTAGTAGTAGTAGTAGTAATAAGTAGGGAAGGGTAACTGCTTAGACAAATTAAAAAAAAACTTGTTGTGATTAAATGGAAGAATAAGTTGTAATAAGATCTCTACGAGTTCAGTTTTAATATTTTAACGATATTACTAGGATCTTCCTGGATTATTTACTAACCTTATACTGGATTATACTGGATTCAGGATTTGTACTGCCTATATATATATATATATATATATATATATATATATATATATATATAAACGGTACAAATATATATATATATATATATATATATGCCACCGGCCATAATTATTAGGCCACCTAAATTTTTTAAAAGAAATGTGTATTTCATAATATTTCTCGAATTTATTGTCAAGTGAATAATTTTAAATGAGAATAGAATGGTTCTTTTGTTATTATTATTTTGAAAAATTTTACAAGGCAACCAGGAAACCTTTGCTTCGGCCAGCCAATAAGAAGAAGAGAGTAGCATGGGGAAGAGAGCACAAAAACTGGACACCAGAACAGTTCATTTGATGCACATGTTATTGTGCAGTATTAACAAAAGAACAATTCTATTTTCATTTACAATTTTTCACTTGGCAATAAATACTAAAAATATTATGAAATACATCATAACTTTTAAAAACTAATTATATATATATATATGTTTTACAATGAGGTATTTTGAGCGGCATATTCTAAGGGCTCTGATGCAAAAAAAAAAAAAATTAGTCCAGATTTTATTGACCTATAGCTGGATAAGTGATATTTATTACTGAAATCTAGGATAAGACAAAACATCCATTCGAAGTAGATCGTCACAATGCAAGTAGTTACAGGCACATATGGGGAGTTTGAGTTTGAGTTTTGTTGAACGAGATATCAAACTCTGTGGGTTATTTAATGCCAAAAAAGGTGGGGTTTTAAGGTATTTTTTATAATGTTCAGCTATAGTGAAAAGGTGGATTTAGTCAAATTTTTATGAAAATCTTGTTTTTATTCTATATTTAAAAAACTGAAAATGTGTTATAGTTTTGTATTCAAAATGTTTTGCTGAGAATTTTTTTTCTTCAAAAATTTGTTATGGTAATATTTTTTTCTTCAAAAATGTATTATTGGTAATATTTTTTCTTCAAAAACTTTTATTTTCTATAAAAGTTGATTTTTATGTATATATTTCTATAAACGTCTATTTTTATACTTTCATAGTGTTTTAAGTCCAGTTTCGAGGTTAACGACTTGCCCATAGCTGGGACCCTAACAGGTGCTACCACTACGGGTCAGGGTGGACCTGGGAACAACAGCAGTAAAGAGGTGGTTCCACGCTCCTCACAAACTTCCAATTAGATGCCTTGCTGCCGGATGCAGTTTACCGTCATACCCAGGTCCTAATATTATGGGGATATGTGAGGAAGATACCAGTTGACTCCAGACGTGAACAAAGTAAGATTGTAATGATAGAGGAAGCATTTTTTCGGGTGTACAAAGCGGAGTTTGTTAAAAAGCTGATTGATTAGAACTTGCAACTCACTAATGGAACATTAAAGAAATGAGAGTGGTTCTCTCCAGTCTGTAAGACATGTAGTTCACATTATCACATAATAATTCTGCTTGTTCTTTCCTTAGTTAATTAGTTAGTTTCTCCTTCTGTTACGCCACTAAGTTAAGATAGAACACGTACTCTCTACACGAGCTTTTCCTTCCCCTCAGTCTTTTTATAATCTATCTATAAACGCTACTCTTCTCAGCCTTTCTCTCGCCTTTGTCAAACGGAAGGGTAGTAAAGAGTGAGAGAGTAGGAGGAGAAAGCCTATAGCATTACCGTATCAGTAGCGCCTTAAGCTGGTGATTGTAGCAGTAATTGTATGTGTGTATATGTGTGTGTACTGTACAATATAGTAAAAATAGGTAGGTTTGTTGTCGTATCCCGCGACCTAATAACGAATTTTCTGGCCTCTACACCCTTGGTCATTACTCAGTTGGTCTTTTCTGTTTACAATGGGTACAGGAGCCTTTATTGTAACTTTTATTATTTTTTAAAAAATTTTAATCCCTTTTCGAAATTTTATCAGAAAGTTTTGTTTTGATTTGAGTTAGCGGCTAAAGTAACGTTACGACTGCTTTACAATGGAAACATAATGATTGCATCACCCACTTTTTTTTGGTGACAAACACATTAATTGTCAGGTTTTAATGAAAATATCAGTACTCATTCACAAATGAATGAAATTATTTTTGAAATTATTATTTTTAAAAATCTTGATAAAAATGTTTACAATCGACACAGGAGTCATGATCTTTCAGTAATAAAAAAAAAGCTTTTTCTCTTTCAAAATTTCTCACAAAATAGTATTTTAGTTATGGTCTGTGCATACGCCGCTTAATATTATATAGGATTAGAGTAAAGTATCTTCTATGGGCATTACTTTTATAGATATGTTTTTATAGAATTACACTCTGTGTTATCTTTATTTTATTATCCAATACCTTTATGTCTGAAGCCGTTACTTAGTATGACAAAGTAAATTTTTTTAAGGAAATCATAATTATCCTTCAGTGGAAATTCCATGGGTTCCACTAGTTTACATTATTCGGACTATTGTCCCTGTCTTTGCTGCTATGTTTATAGCGTTTTGGCCGTTGTACCATCCGGCCTTCTTCAAGTGATTAGAATGTCGATCCGAATCTTTGATCACTGGTGCATGTCATTCTCCTTTCACGTGCAAAGCCACTTTTGATAACTATGAGTTATCGCCCTTGAACTTTACTCTCTAAGTTATTAGTTCACCACTGCTGTAGCTAGGTATTGTTGTCAGCATGGCAGCAAAGACAAAGACAATAGTCCGAATAATGTCAGTCATTTAAGTGCCACACGTGAAACACGTTTGGGCGATCATGTCTCGAAAGAGACATGATGACTGGGCAGAAGATTATCCTGCAGTAGATTACCATTGCTTTCTGCTGTAGACTGGTTGCCATCCAAGGCTATAGAACCCATTCTGTCCTGTTATTTAACCCATAACTGGATGGAAGAGAAGGATTAATACCGTTCCCAATGGTATTTGCACGTAAGTGAATGCTACGAATTCAACTGGAATTCGAACTCGGCTCCCTGATTTCTCATTCCGAGCGGATATCCACTGCAACACAACGCACATCCCCGAATAATGTAAATAGTGTAAACACTACCTCATCCAAAAGTATAGACTAATACAGAATGTAGTTCGTCTAAAATACAGATAAATCAGTGATAGGCTTGAGACGTTTCATCTGTGAGGAAAGGAGTAGAAAATAATTTGACACCCAAGAACGCGGAGACGCTTTTGGACTCTAAATAATAAAAAAAATAGTGGCTGGTTTGGTTGGTCGTGGTCGGGAAGTTTGGAACTGGTCGAATTAAGGATTGGAATTCGTTTGAGCACTTTCCATGGAATTAACGATCGAGCAGCGATAACGCCTGTGACGTTTCGTCTGTGAGAAAAGGGGTTGCAGGGTGGAAAATAATTTGTCATTCACAAGGACGCAGAAACCCTTCTGAACTCTATCGAGACTGGAATCAGAAGAATGAAAAGCAGGAGGTTGCGGAGACCCTTAATCGCAAATGGTCTCAGGTTGCAGATGAGAAGTGACAATCATAGATATGAAATGGGAAATTCTATCTACGCCGTGTTTTATAGATTGTTCCTTTCAAGCTACCCGCTGGCGAAAATTTGTTATAATGAGACTGAAAATACGTTAATGACTACAGAAGGATTGTATGAATATCTATGAATAATGAATGAATTCGACTCTCAAATGTAGGAAAATTTGATTCAGACAAATAAAACATATTTAAAGACATAAAAAGAGAGAGAGATGGGATGGCATTTCTAACAGTACTCAGGGTACATTCGACGTATTACATTAAATTTGTAATAGTTTTACGGTGAAAGGAGGCTGATTCAAAATGAGGGAAAGCGAGAATTGTGACTTCAGGCGAGGTTGCTGTTGTGTTTCAAAGGGGAAAAAAAACAGAACGCTAACCTAAGTGAGAATTCTTTTCAGTTCGTGATAATTGCATTGCGGGCTTTACATATATATGTATATATATTAATATCTTCTCTACTCTTTACAATGCCTCGGGTCGATTTAACGTTTGTATATGCAACGTTCTCCCCGCGTGTTCGTAATTTTCAATCTGACACAAGTCTCACGTTTCTCGTACTTCTCTCGTTTCTTTCCAATTATATCTTCTTTCACTCTTGAATGTTCCTCACTCTTCTCCCTTCCTCCCTCATTTCTTCACACATACATAGTTTTATATATATTGAGCGTCCCCTTTCATTCATAGGCTTGTATAATTACATCGACGTATTTTCCTAATATATATATATATATATATATATATATATATATATATATATATATATGTTGTAAGAAATATATATATATATATATTGTAAGAAATATATATATATATATATATATATATATATATATATATATATATATATATATATATTGTAAGAAAGTTATAGAACACGTAGATTTTTAACTCACTGTTCATGCATTTACTTTTATAAAGAGTGCTCGCTACAACGTAGAGCTTAATATTGTAATGGTTTTTACAATGGTTTATAAAAGCATAGTATCACTACACAAAAATGTTCGTGTTTCGGAGCAACATGTGCTCCTCATTTGGTGATCAGTGGAAATGAAAAATAAATGGTGAAAACGATTTATTTTTGGTAATATGATATGTAAATGGTGTTTGGGATGGGAATTTAGTATGATTTAGCCGGCAGTTTGTAACTATAGAGTACAAAAAATAAACCGTTTTCACCATTTATTTTTAATTTCTACTTATCACCAGATGAGGGGCACATGTTGCTCCGAAACACGAAAAGTTTTGTGGAGTGATACTATGCTTTTATAAACCATTGCAAAAACCAATACAAGATATATATATATATATATATATATATATATTGTTGTGTTACAGAAGTTGAAAATTGCTTTAAAAATAAAATATTTTATATTAAAGAGCATAATGAGAATAAGATTTAAAACAGAAAAAACCGGTTTCACACTCGCTTATCCAAGGTTTTAATTCAAAGAACTTACTGTAAAATATAATAGGTGTGAGAAATGAATTGGTCAAGGACGGAAAACGGGAATGAACTACGAAATACTGACCACAGCAAGAATTAGAAAACATTCTCGCTGTTTACACAGCGAGGGTCTGCAAGACCCGGAGTAAAAAGACTCCAGCACTTTCAAATGAAAATATGAATGTGAATTGGTCAATACGGGAAACCAATTCACGTTAAACTCCATGCCACACGTTTTTTTTATAAAATGTTCATAAATTGAGGAACAGTATGTGGATAGGCCAATTTTTGTCAGAACGGGTTACTGAACTTTAGTTGAACATGATGATTGATTCTAGTATTATGCCGCTGAGTGGTTCTTCCTATATAACTGACACAAAGCCATAATCATATTTACAAACTACAGAATTTATTTGAAGAGTGGGGGAGTAAAAAGATTCCATCATTTTCAAATAAAAATATGAATGTGATTTGGTCAATACGGAAAACCAATCCACGTGAAACTCCATGGCCCTTTTTTTGGCCAGAACGGATTAATGAGTTTCAATTGAACATGCTGTTTGATTCTCGTATCAAGTCACTGATTGGTTCTCCTTATGTAGCTGACACTGAAGCCATAGTCATATATAAACTACAGAAATTATTTGATCAGAGAGGGAGAACATCCTTACAACTTGAAGCTAGAACAGATCTATTACCAAGTGCA
Source organism: Ascarosepion bandense (assembly GCA_037127315.1). NCBI lineage: Eukaryota > Metazoa > Mollusca > Cephalopoda > Sepiida > Sepiidae > Ascarosepion > Ascarosepion bandense. The sequence goes on along the minus strand of JBBBDQ010001615.1, from coordinate 102,830 downwards.
ACACACATCTCGGCAGTAAAATAAGACTTCTGAACATCAGAAGAAATTTGCCTAATTAGTTATTCATCTTCTCTTCAATCAACGGAAGACTTAAATACAACGGACATTTAGCAATAACTATTGGCTTAATCTTTCTGAAGTTAGCGATTTTGTTATGAATCACCAAATTGACAGCAGTGGGTGAATACCCACCATCGCATAAAGTTCTCGTTAAATAACTAATCTCAGAATCGAGGAACTCTTCAGAACAAATCATCAGTGTTCTACGAGTTAAGTTTTCTATGAGGCTTATTTTGCGTTTTTTAGGGAAAAATGAATCCCCAAAAAACCCAAAAAGTAGACATTTTATAGACTGAGGTACAAAAAATGTTGGGGTACGATACATAAAAAAAAGCAAATTTTGGCTGTTTTCTGATTTAAACTTTATCCTCACTATTCCCTGTAATATAAAATTATTACATTTAAAGCAATATATATATATATATATATATATATATATATATATATATATATAGTGTATCGAGGCAGTAGATAATTTCCTAAACATATACTGTTAAATATAAGGGACAATGAATGTCTATTATGTTTAATCATGATCCGTTATAAACATCGTATTTTGGCTTTAATTTCAGTTGAAAATTAAGACAAAAATTCTCCAACATTTGGATAATTTTTTATTAACTTGGTTCTAAGCTTTTGGCTCACGTGAGACATCTTCAGAGAAGTTACAAGGACGTTAACATAAAAACATCCACCATCAGCGAAATGAAGTGAGATATTGAAATGATAACAGAACCATATATTTAAATGCAATGTAATGTGTTATGACCAGATTTAAACGTGTGACATCATAGAACCTCATTACAAATTTACGAACTGCGTTTGCTATTTTTGGTAACTGTTATCGTTGCTTAGCTATATGGTATATCAACACAAGGTAAAATTTTCTTTTTACATGCAGATGTGAGCACACTATTTATATTGGTCGAACTATTGTCATATTCACGAAGTTTCGGCCATCTTCAGGTGATTGAAATTTCGAACCGAAACCTTTATTTCATCCACCGGAGTGGATTGTTCTAGATTCACGTGCCAGTTCTGTCTCAGTTTCAGTTGGAGCTATTTCCCACAAAACGAGCTGTGAGTTCAATATCTGGCCACAGCAGTGATCAAAAACTTTGGAGAGAGCAGAGGTTTCGAAAACAGTTAGATATGTCCAGTGGTGATCATGAAGGTAAGTTAGAGCAGAATATTCACTCTAATCGTTCTCATAAGAAAAAAAACTCATGAATTTGTTGGTGAGAGGCAACGGCTAAATACGGAATCTTACATCAAGTGCCTTAAGAAGGTAGTGCTGCTCTGAATCTAGAAGGTGGATGCTGGATAACCATATATCTGCCAACAGGACTATGCGCCATGCCACAGAAGCAGAACCCAGTCATGGGTGTCAAACAATTTCTGCAACAACATCACCCCTTAAATTTGGCCATATAGCACCCCAGACTGCTACCCACTTTATTATGCGTGACGCTCAGTTTTGCGAAAGACCAACAAAACTCTTTGTAACACCAAATATGAACGGAAGGCAAGGATTATGACAGCAATCAACAAAGCAAGAATATTGTATAAAAAAGATAAATAAACGATGAGGGGATTCAAGAAGTGCAGTGTGACGGACGCCAACTGTTTTTCTTTCTTTCTTTCATCGGTCGCCCCAAGGAAATGAATTTCGTGTTTCTCTTTCTCGGCGGTTATACTGGGCAGTTGTGAAACAGACACCAACTAAGCCGCTCCTACTTCCTCTTTGCCAGTCTTACTGTTGATCCGAACGTCCAACTTTGACACACGGAATCCGGCAAAAACAATTCTCGTGGCGCTGCTGGCGCCCCGCTTATTATGCCATTCCAAGACGGCTCAAATTTGTATGTGTGCAATTATCGTCTCGTTTTGGACTTCAATAGCGGCCATATTTCTTTTTCGTTATTACTTTGCAAGTATGACACGTTCGTGCTCGTTTCGAATTCCGAGGTAATTCATGTCTTTCGTTCCGAAGGTAACTATCCAGAAGAGTTGCAGAAGATTCCGAAGTTGCCTGCAGGCCGTGATTGAAGCCAATGGCGATTTTATGGAACAAATTTACTCTTCAGCATTCAATATATTTTTGTGTAATTTTGGTTTTACAAAAAAAAAAAATTATATGACATAATAATAGAGAATGATAAGGTGAAATTTGAAAGAGTTCAAAAGTTCAAGAGTAAAATTCCCGAAGAGAGAGGAAGAGAGAGTGAGAGAGGAAGAAAGAGAGAGAGGAAGAGAGAGAGAGAGAGAGAGAGGAGAGAGAGAGAGAGAGAGAAAGGAAGAGAGTTCAGGAGAAACTAAAAGTATATGTATGTGTGCAGGTATGCCTGTACAGGGTGCGATGGGTAAATTGTCACCATAGTATAATTCTAATTTCGCACATGCGCTCTGTTTGTGTTTAATTTTTTTTATTTTTCCCACTGCAAATTATAGTAGGGTCAGTTGACCATTGTTAGTGTAATATTTTTTACACTAACAATGGTCAACTGACCCCATGACGTAATTCACTCCGACAGAAATTTGGAAACGGCATGCTGCACTGCTTGGCATTCGCGCCGGAAGCTCCAATACGAAAATTTCAGAATATTTGGGTGTCAGTCTGAGGACACTGCAGAGAATTCAAAAAGAGTTGGATGAGTCTAATGGTAATTACGAATGTACGGCAGCTTGGAAATATCTTTCTGATCATTCTGATAAGAAAATAACGGTACATTTTCGTTTCAGGTCCTGAAGATTTTTCCGCCTTCAAATTTATCCAAAATAGCATTATTTCTGTGCAAATGTATATGCTGAACTCAAATCAACAATTAGTTATTGAAGAAATCTACCTTTTTTGATCAGAACGACCAGAAAAAATCGAACTACATTTTGTCTCCCGTAACTCTAACACAGTCATGTTATTAACTGCTGAATGACTTTCGGCGTAGGACAACAAATTTCGGTCTATTTCCGGCCGATTTACTTCCTTTACTGAAACTTCCGCCTATTTACTTCCTGGAATGAAAGTAATACGCGATTTTATTTCTACGCGTATTGCTTTCATTACAGGAAGTAAATAGGCGGAAGTTTTAGTAAAGGAAGTAAATCGGCCGAAATTTGTTGCCTACGCAGAAAGTCATTCTGCAGTTAATTACATGATTTCGTGAGAGTTGCGGGAGACAAAAAGTGTGAGATGTAGTTCGTTTTTTTATGGGCGTTCAGATAAAAAAACGTAGGTTTCTTCAATAACTAATTGTTGATTTGAGTTCAGCATATACATTTGCACAGAAATAATGTTATTTTGGATAAATTTGAAGGCGGAAAAGCCTTCAGGACCTAAAACGAAAATTTACCAAAATAACTCCCGAATTTTTTGGTGAGGGCCTCCGACTCCACACTGATTTGCAGGAGATTCAAAAGTCGTTTGAAGACCATTGTTGAAGCCAATGGCGATTTTATTGATTAAGGTTACTCTTTGGTATTTAAAGATATTTTTTCGTAATTTTGGTAAATATATCTGTTAAAATATGAAGTCGGTGTTAATTTAATTTTTGTTTAATTTAGACGACCACTTATCTATCGCATCTTTAACATAATTAAAAATAAAAGATAACATGTGTTTAAAAAATATGATCTAAAGAATATTTATTCATCTACATTTAAACTGGGCCCTGGAATTCAGCAAATCGTTCGTAAAAGTGAAATGGGATCAAGTGTATATAACCAAGTACTGTATTAAATCTGTTATTTTTTAAAACAACAAAACATGATATAAGAGCGTGAATGATTTCGTACGTAGATGGCGTTCCCCTAGGATCCATTGAGTGAGTAGAGTTTCCCGAGTTGACGGGTTTCTACCTGTTAACGGTAAAATAAATAAAATTGTGCATATAAAAACCATGGCCTGTATCGAGATGACGGATTGACGTTGGTCTTGTACAACAGAAGAGGGGGTTATAAAACAAGAAAACGATACATGATCTAGTGGATAAAATAATTGCTTAGATCCATTGACTTGACCCAAGAGAGGTGAGAGTTCAAAACCTGGCTACAGCAGAGCTAAACAAAAACACAGAGTTGCGTTAAAGAGAGATAACCTATACTGAGACAAAGCAAAGCCTTATAACAATCTATCCCGGTAAACGAAATAAAGAGTTCAGTTCGAAATTATAATCAGCTGAAGAAGGTCAGTATGTAGAACGGCCGAAACGATGGAAATATAGCAACAAAAATAAGGAAACCAGTCCGAACAATGTCATTCAGTTTAGTATCATACTTGATAAATGATTGGGCGATCATGTCTCGAAAGAGACATGATCGCCCAATCATTTATTTAGCGGAAGATTTTCCTGCATTAGATTGCCATTACTTTTTGCTTGCCAAACTAAGGCTATAAAAACCAATTTGTTTTGATATCTAGCCCGTAGCTGGAGGGGGAAGAGACGAATTAATACATTTCTTAAGAGTATTTCCGCGTAAGTGAATACAGCGAATTCAACTAGAATTCGAACTCGGCTCTCCGATTTATCGTTCCGATCTGATATCCACTACACTACAATGCAAATTGTGTAAATAACAAAAAAGTTGTTTAAACTCATTAAAAAATTGATTTTTATATCAAGCTGAATCTTAACTTAAAATTAGTTCAATACACTGATACTGAATTGGAATTTGTAAACGAATCTCTTCCATTACATGTAACTTAATAGGAGATTGCTCTACGTGAAGACTAGGTCCAGCCACCATAGAAGAGGAATTAAGCATAGAGGAGTTGATTGTAGACTCTTAAGAAATTTCTCCAACATAACTAGTTTTCAGAAAACCAAAAGAAATTATGAAAGGTCTTTGCTTGAAAAAGGGTATAAAACCAAGATGACGTTTAAAACTGCGGTAACGTCATTAACTGCAAGCCAAAAAGTAAAAATAGAAATAAATTTTATTTGGTTAAATCTCTCCTTTAAAAGAGGTGAGAAATAAAATTGGCAAAATATTTGGTAAATTTTCGTTGTTAAGTCCCGACGCTTTTCCCCTTCTACTTTATCCAAAATAGCATTATTTCTGTGCAAACTCAATATGCATATGCTAAACTCAAATCAACTGTTAGTTATTGAAGAAACTTACCTTTGTTTTTATCTAAATGTCCATAAAAAAACGAACTATATCTCGCACTTTTTCTCTCCCGTAACTCTCACGAAGTCATGTAATTAACTGCAGAATGACGTATTGCGTATGTGAACGATTTTTGGTCAATTTTTCTTCATTTACTGTTACTTCCGGCGATGTACTTCTGGTAATGAAAGTAATGCGCTATTGTATTTCTACGCTTATTACTCTCATGACAGGAAGTACATCGCCGGAAGTTTCAGTAAAGGAAGAAAATCGATAAAAATTCAAAAGAAAAAAATTGCTGCCTACGTAGAACGTCATTCTGCAGTTAATTACATGACTTCGCGAGAGTTACGGGAGAGAAAAAGTGCAAGATATAGTTCCTTTTTTTATGGACTTTCAAAGCAATAAAGGTAAGTTTCTTCAAAAACTAATTGTTGATTTCAGTGCAGCATATACATTTGCACAGAAATAATGCTATTTTGGATAAATTTGAAGGGGGAAAAGGCGTCGGAACCTAAAACGAACAGTTACCAAATATTTTAGAGGTGGGAAATAATATTGGTAAAATCTTTTAGAGGGAGAAATAATATTGGTAAAATCTTTTAGAGGGAGAAATAATATTGGTAAAATCTTTTAGAGGGAGAAATAATATTGGTAAATTTTTTTAGGGGTGAGAAATAAAATTGGTAATATCTTTTAGAGGTGATAAATAATATTAGTGAATTTTTTTCGAGGTAAGAACCAATATTGACAAAAAATCTTGTAGAGGGGAAAATTATTAGTAAAATCTTTAAAGAGTTGAGGAATAATATTTGTAAAATCTTTTCGAGAGAAGAAATAATATTGGTAAAATCTTTTAGAGGTGAGAAATAGTACTGGCAAAATTTTTTGAGGGTAGAAATAATATTTGTTAAATGTTTTTGAGGGGAGAAATAATTTTGGTAAAATCTTCGTAGATGCCTACTTGGAATTTGATCACGTCTAGGAGATAATATATGAAGGTTAGAAAGAGCGTCGAGCCTAGGATAGAACCCTGGGGAACACCAGCGTTCATGCGGTAGGATGTGGAGGTATGCCCATTCAAGTCGACCTTCATTATGCGATTAGATAAGAAAGATTGGATCAGATCAAGCAAGCGTCTAGTGATACCATAACCATGTAGCTTGCCCAGAAGACCAGCGTGCCAAACCCTATCAAAAGCTTTGGAGATATCCAGGGCAACAACACGAGACTCGCTGGACTTATTGAGGACCTGGCATATGTACACCCTGATAGTCGTTATTATATTAGACTTAGCAAAGCGGAGTTCATACTGTCTCTCGGAGAATAGTTAATGGGTAGTAAGATGTTGAACTATCTCAGCATTGGTAATAGCCTCGAACACTTTTCCGAAAATTGGTAGGAGGCTGATAGGGCGATAATTGGATGGGTCCGAGGGTTCCTCTGAGTTCTTATATACAGTAACCACAGAGCATGCAGGAAAGCAGAAAGCAGAGAGGCAGTAATTGTAGAGATTAGAGAAGACAGATGAGAATTCAGGGGTACATTTCTTCAGAACAATGACCGAGATTCCATCACCTCTGTTCACCTTATGGGGGTCAAGTTTTGATATTATGTTGGATACATCGACGGAGTTATGAGACAGGTGCGGGTAATCCTGACGAGTCATATGTGGAGCTTGATGAGAATCTTCGAGCAAAGCACTCGATCTTATCCACAGCTGTTGTGAGGACCTCGAATTTATTAAGGAGAGATGTAGGATTTGCTGTTGTTCAGTGTAGCATTATTTCTCCGCCGATATATTTGTTTGTTTTGTTTAATACAACGGAGTGAGAGAAGTCGATATTAGTGGTATTGTAAGTCGTGCTTTATTTTAATCCGCGATGTGAGCTTACGTAAAAAAAACTATTTTTAATACTATAATGTACTTGCAAAATCCGGGGAATAGAGAAATAATAATTGGGTAAAAAGAGAGAAATATAGTTTTCTTTCTTTTTCATATACGAAACGAATTCTTTTGGGTCAAGTGGAAGTTTGAAAAATGGTCGCAGTCATAACAAAATGTCAGGATTTACTTGATGAGGTCAGGTAGGGTTAAATCAGCAAAAGTATTCCAAGGATTTGAAAATTGAAAGAAAAAAAAATGTGAGCTGTTGATATTTTATTTGTGGAGCTGTAAATTGTGTGGGTGGAAACTAATCTCATTGGTCAAAAGATTTGAGTCTGATAAAATCCGACGAGAGGATTGGGGATGGCTATAAAAATGGAAACTCAGTGAGAAAAATAATTGAGTTGTTTGAGTAGTTGTTGAAATTGCAGTCGAATTGTAAAGACTGTGGAAAAGGTTCCCAAATGGGAAGCCACGACCCAGATGCCGGTCGCCTACCACGGAACTTATGGCTGAAGATGTAAAGAGACTTAGAAAAGACTACCGCCGATTAACTTAAAGAGTTTATGTCTAATAATGTGCCATCGATAAGAACTCCGAAAGAACTTTATTGTTTTAAAAGTTATTTGGAGAATTGAAAATTCTGATTATTCCTAACTGCTATGAAAAGGATTTTTAGGTAAAGATTTGGAGAGAGACTTTCAAGCGGCAAGGGAAAACAACCCACACCGTTGCCGTCGTCGTTATTAGCTGTCTCATTTGCTCTAATTCGGTAAATTCCGTTGAGCTCCGATAAGAACCCGAAAGAACTTCGTTGTTTTAAAAGTTATGGGGAGAATTGACAATTCTGAATAATGTGAAAAGCTCTGATATTTTTAAACAAATCCTCTCTCCGTTGTAAACTGGCATTCCGACAATTGTATTTTCTGCTTTTGTAATTAATTATTTTTTATTATTATAAAGACTTTCTTTCGTAACTCATCCAGGCGTCTTCAAACTTATTCATTTCTCTATTTTTTTGTGCCGTAACTGTTTTATTTTAATCACAAGTGTACATAAATGTCCAGTCTGGATATGGTAGAAATACGCCTACCAGGTTTGCACAAAGTGACATTCTGAGATCAAAACACAGGGTGGGCAGTAAGTTCGTTGTTGTAATAGATGTCTTGAGGACCAGCTACTGAGCTGATAGCTACCGTGATCATCGTCATTCTGCTTTCGGACAGAGAAGTGTCACACAGCACACGTTTACACTTCCGCGAATAGTGCTTGGATCCGAACTTGCACTACCTCATTCACTCAGCAAACAACAGCTTGGCGTTATAATTTATGTATTTATTAGCCCAGCATTGCTCGGGTGTAATGAAAGCTTTAAAACTAATCCATGTTTCTGGAGCTCAGACTATTTGGACGCTGGCACGAAAGATTAAGAAGCAATAGTTGTTTCCAGTTAAAGTGAAACCGTAAACTGAAAGAAAAATGAATGGATGTAAGTCGAATGTTGATTTCCTGGTACCGATATCAAATAAGTTTTTTTTCATCGTAAACTGAATTTTGAAGGCTAAATAAGTCCTCTGAGTAAATGGTATCATGGCTGAGACTAAGAACTGCAATTATACCTAATTAGAGCCAAACTGAAGCAAAATCTAAAATAAAAGGGCTGAAAAATACAGACATACAGGCAGATAAACAGACACACACACAAACATCTTGCCTTTTCTATATTTTTTATTCACCCGAGCAAGGCGGTAACGCCACTGATGTGCAGGGAGCTACATAAGAGTGATAAGATTAGAAAAGAGAAAACCGGAAACCGCATCCTAAACAGGAAACAAGGGATGAGCCTCTTCACCTATTCAATAAATGTGGGTGGAGTGTGAACCGGGCGATAGCTTAGTCTATCTACTCCAATTGAAAAAAACAAAGTGAGAAGATTAGAAAAGAGAAAACCGGAAACCGCATCCTAAACAGGAGACAAAGGATGAGCCTGTTCACCTGTTCAATAGATGTGGGTGGAGTGTGAACCGGGATATGTATATATATATTATCAATTTTCTGCACTATTGTAAGAACTGCAACTTTGAAACTTCTGAATATCGTTTCTTATGTCTTTGTCTACGAATGTATCAAATTTGATTAAAATCGGACTACTCCTTCTATCACCCGATTTTTTCGATTATCGATTTTCGATATTTATCGGGGTGCCTCGACACAAAACCTAGCTAAGAACACTCGCAGACGCTTATAGTAGAACTGTTTAAATTTTCAAGAAAGTTGGTTCAGCCGTTTCGGAGTCACATACACACAGACACACACACATATACACACACAGACAAAGTTCCATTTATAAATATGTTTAGATTTAGATAGTGATGACTGTATTTATGTAATTATTTTTATGTATTTATAGAGCGATTACATCTGAACATTATTTCTGATTCAGTATTTTTTTGTTCTGGGAACAGATAATGACTAACTTTTCCTCCTGGCAGATATCATCACTTTGTATGGTTTGGCTATTTTCACTAAACTCTAAGTTATATCAGGGTCTTTCTATTTTTCAATTTTAATTTCCACACGTGGCTAGCCAGTTTATCTTTGTGCCTATGTATTCTTTGTATCTATTTATCTAGCTCTATGTATGTCTAACCAGAAATTATAACATAATATGTTATAATATCACTTCAAACGTAGCTATTTTGTTTCGACACTACTTGTGTCTTATCAAGTGATGAAATTTATTTCAAGTTGAAAAGTTTTAAAAGGTTAAAAACAAGCCAAACCCTTTTAATCAGGGAGGCAATGTTGCATAGACAGTGTGAACCAATCAGAATAAAGTAAATTCTAATTTGACGAATATGAGAGCAGAATGAAAAAACAATTTTGGGAGGCATTAATATTAATATTTGATTAAATTGAGATCAGCATTATTAATCGACTGTTAGATTCACTTTATTTTTACTGCGAATTTTAAATTTTAAATTTAACAAATTATAGGATTTAGATTATTATAAAGTTATTTATATATTAAACGAGGAAAAGTCATGAACGCACACATACAAACTTAGCTCTACTTTGTATTGAGCACTTTTTACGAATAGTGTTTCTTTGGATACGGAATATTACTCTATCTATATCTTCCCTATACTTGGATATCTCTGTATATGTATATATTTGAGTAAACGCTCTGAAGTAAGTTCTAAACTATGTTTCTATCTATTTGAACGTAGGTGTTATGTGTTCATATCATTCTTTCTAAATTGCGTTTTACATTTTTCTTTTTCCATAGCTGGTTTTTGTATTCTCTCACTCACTCTGTGTCTCCTTTCTCTTCACTTCTCTCGTTTAAAATAAATAATGAGTCCCTCTATTTATCCCGTTCGTTTAATCGAGATTCCCGATCCAACGATTCTGTTGGCTTAAATCAAGATTCAAAAGGCAGGCGTAAATTTTCACGGTTTTTTTCACCTTTATTAAAAAAAAACTGAATTTAAAGGAGCTTGCTTGTAAATAAAATGAAATCTTCCTGTAACTTTCTTGCATCGGCTCAAAAAAAAAATCTTCAATGTACAGAGATTTTGTTTGAATTCAACGTGAATAGACGAAGAATTCGACAGGAGGAGGCAAAATGACGTCATTGTCAGCGAGGCGAGAGCAGAAGGAGAAATTAATGGGCTTCAATTAAAATCGTGTCGTCAGGAATCTTTTTGAAATCAGGCGAGAACTATAACTGTCAAAGAATGGAATTTTCATAGCCAGCTGTGCTGCCTCCAATTTGGTGAGGTTTCTTTTTTCTTTTTTTTCTTTCGGAATTCTTTTCGGATTTTATTTCTTTCATTCGTGCATTTATAAATTAGTTTACTATTTCTTTCTTTCTGTTATACTTCTTTCTTTTTTAATCCTTTCTTTCTTTCTTTCTTTATTTCTGTTATTCTCAGGCATTCATTCAATAGTTTGTTATTTTTTCTTTTACTGTCTTTAGGAATTCTTTTTGGATTTTATTTTTTTTCATTCGTGCATTTATAAATTACATTACTATTTCTTTCTTTCTGTTATACTTCTTTCTTTTTTAATCCTTTCTTTCTTTCTTTCTTTCTTTCTTTCTATCTTTCTTTCTGTTATTCTCATGCATTCATTCAATAGTTTATTATTTTTTCTTTTTCTGTCATTAGAAATTCTTTTTGGATTTTATTTTTTTCATTCGTACATTTATAAATTAGTTTACTATTTCTTTCTTTCTGTTATACTTCTTTCTTTCTTAATCCTTTCTTTCTGTCTTTCTTTCTTTCTGTTATTCTCAGGCATTCATTCAATAGTTTTTTGTTTTTTTTTATCTGTCTTTAGTAATTCTTTTTGGGTTTTACTTTTTTTCATTCGTACATTTATAAATTAGTTTACTATTTCTTTTTTCTTTCTTTCTTTCTTTCTTTCTGAATCCTTTTTGGGTTTTATTTCTTTCACTCATGTATTTATGAATTAGTTTATTCTTTCTTTCTTTCTTTCTTTCTTTCTTTCTGTTAAACTTCTTTTTTCTTATTCCTTTCTTTCTTTTATTCTTATGCATTCACTTATTAGGTGTTTCTTTTTCTTTCTTTCTGTTAAGCTTATGCATTTATTCATTAGTTTTTTTCTTTTTCTTCTTTTCTTTTTTCTTACTGTTATTGTGACGCATCCATTCATTAGTTTACTTTTTTTATTTTTTCATTTCTTTCTTTCTTTCTGTTATTTTCGTGCATTTATTACTTTATTGTTTCTTTCTTTTCTTTCTTTCAGTTATATTTATGCATTTCCTCATTAGTTCCTTCTTTTGCTTCTTTTTCTCTTTCTTTCTCCTATTTTTATGTAATTATTCATTAGTTTATTGTTTCTTTCTTTTTCGTTTTTTATCTTTCTTTCTGTTATTTTCCTGAATTAAATCATTAGCCCTCCCTTTTCTTCTTTTTCTTTCTTTCTTTCTTTTATTTTTACTATCTTTCTTTCTTTCTTCTGTTATTCTCATGTATTCATTCATTAGTTCTTCATTTCTCTAACTTCTTTTTTATTTTCATGCGTTCATTCATTCGTTCCATCTCTCTTTCTTTTTTCTTTCTTTCTTTTTGTCTCTCTGTCTGTTATTCTTATGTATTTATATGCATAAATACATTAGTTCTTTCTTTTCTTTTTGTTTATTCATTATCCTTCTTGTTTCTTCTCTGTCTTTCTTTCTTCCTTCCTATTTTTCTCATGCCTTTATTTATTAGTTCTTTCTTTCATTTTCTTATTCTTTTTCTATGATTGTATCCTAATTTCTTTCTATTATTTTCATACATTTATTCCTTTTTCTTCTTTTATCTTTCTATTGTGTCTTTACTCTTTCATTCTTCTGTTATTCTCATGCATTTATTCATTCGCTCTTTCTTTTTTCTTTCTTTCTTTCTTTCTTTCTTTCTTTCTTTCTTATATTAATTCTTCTTTCTTTGTTTTTTTTCCCTCTTCCTTTCTGTTATTCTCGCGCATTTATTCATTCGATCTTTCTTTCTTTCATTCTTATATTAATTCTTTCTTCGTTCTTTGTTTTTTTCTTTCCCTCTTTCTTTCTTTTATTCTCGCACATTTATTCATTCGATCTTTCTTTCTTTCTTTCTTTCTTTTTATATTAATTCATTCTTCTTTCTTTGTTTTTTTCTTTCTTTTCCTCTTTCTTTCCGTTATTTTCGCGCATTTATTCATTCGAGCTTTCTTTCTTTCTTCCTTCCTTCCTTCCTTTCTTTCTTTCTTTCTTTCTTTCTTTCTTTCTTATATTAATTCTTTCTTCTTTCTTTGCTTTTTTTTCTTTCTTTCTTTCCCTCTTTCTTTCTTTTATTCCCGCGCATTTAGTCAGTCTTTCTCTCCTACTTAATTTTTGCGGTCTTGCTTTCAACTCAACAATGTCACCTTTTGGGCAAAACTTTGGCAGCTGAGTTATTTGCTAGTTAGTGATGTATAAAAGATGGGGAATCTGGTTTTTGAATACCGCTTTTGAGACAAATACATTGAACCACTTCCCAGTCCATAGAAACGCATACCTTTTAACTATCAGCCCTCCCACTACTCACTGTTCTGTCATCCCTTTACACAAGCTGCTTGGGCAGGATCTGTGCTGTATTTCAATTGCCCTTTCTTTCTTTTTTTATAATCGTTTCACCCCGAGAAAGGCATTTCACCGCTACTATTGCGCAGGGGGCTACACAGAGGTAAAAGTGGTGAGAAAGAATGGTTAGACATAGGAAATGTCAGAAGAAAGATGATAGACGTGTAAGGATACCAAGAATGAGTGTTGGGTAGATGGTGAGAGTGTTGGGAGAATAGATGCAAGTTAGTGTGATAGGAGGTGTCTATTCACCTTACATTTAAACTCCTCGAGATTGTAGCTGTCGGGAAAGCAGACATGTGGAAGGGAATTCCACAGGCCGGAAGCGCGAGAAAAGAAGCTGTTGGAGTAGAAATTACGGTTACATCTTATCAGTTTTACTGTAAAATGGTGGGACCTAGTTGCTAATCTAGTATCTCGTGTAAATTGGTACCTAGGTGGCACCAATGATCTAAGTTCTTCGGAGCAGAAGGGAAGCCACGTCGCGCCGGTGGGAGAGTGGTTGCAGCCGGTCTGCCAAGTCAGTATTGATCATGTTACAGATTCTCCGCTGTATTTTGTCAAGAATCCCGAGGAGAGTAGCAGGGGCACCCTACCAGATGTGGCAGCAGTATTCACTACACTGGCGGATGGTAGATTTTTATATGTGCAGGATAGATTCAGACGGGAAAAACTGCCGCGCCCTGCACAGAGAACCGACTTTCATAGCGGCGGATTCGGCAATAGTCATTCCGCCGAGAGTGTAAGGCCAAGGAGGCGTAGTGTTTTACTCTCTGGAAGGCAAGCCTGTTGCATGCTAATCTTGGCTTCAATAAGGATTACGCGTGTCAATATTTCGAAACCTTCTTTCCTCATCATGCCTCCAAATTTCTTTACTGTCTCATTTTGATTTTAATACTTCTTCACTACAATTGATTGATTTTTACTAACAGCAATCCTAGTATTTCTGAATTGACTAACCCGTGTTACGGTTTGTATATTTTTGTTTAATATAATTTACATTTTCTCTCTCAAAATCTGTTTTTGTTATTTATTATTTTTTGGAGTTTCTCAACAAGTATCCACAATAATTATTGCTAATAATATTATTATCATTATTATGTAAAAATCGTTTTTTGCTATGGTCAGATTACATTTCAAATCTGCAGTAAGACTCAAAGCAGGTCGTGGTGTGTTGCTATGGCTACATTACATTTTGTTTGTATTTCCCATGACATCACTAGCATTGCATGAACAAAGTTCTCTTTAATGTGTGGGCTGTATTTAACAAGACGATTTTTGTGTATCTCTTAAGGTGGGATTTTCAGGGATTCTTTCAATGCGTTTTTTATCTACTTATATCATTCAATATGTACCAACTATGACTGGTACTATTCTTGTTTTCAATTTAAACATTTTTTTCTTTTTCAATTTCCAGGTCTTTATATCATGATATCACTAAACAAGCCATACAAACTAATAGACATGTTTTCTTTTTAGTTTTTGACAATAATGTCCGGCCTATTGGCTTTAATTTTCGTCTATGTGTAGATGGTTTAATCTAAGAGAATGACGACATGTTCTATTTCTGTAACCTATACTGACTGATGTTCATACCAGTGTTTTTTACATATTTTCCAGAGTTTGCTTATTGTCCAGTGTAAATATGGCCCGCACTATCGTGTCAATTTTTATATTCATTTGAAGCAAATACAAAATATCCTGAGATTAGATGGTCTGTTGTTTTATGGTATATGTCACAGAACCTGAATTTTAGATCGAATTTATGACGTATTATATTTGCCTGAAAGTTCCTAGTAAGAATGCTCTGCTCTTACGCTGCAAGAACAAAGCCTTCAGTTTCAGACTTTAATGTAGATGCTCGTAACGATCGAATAGTGTTAACTTTATCAACATCGGGGTTATTAGTACGTTTTAGATATTGGCCAAGCAGAATTTTGTCTTACTAGGCATGTCTCATCTGTTCAAGAGCTTTATCCGTGGTTAGTTTTTCATATTATTTGCTACAACAGATGGTTCTTGGGTTCTGTTCCGGTTTTCTACAGAATCTATTACATATATTTACTGCCTTTTTCATAATTGAATAATTTTCTTTTTGTTTTCATGTTGTTTGACTAACTGTATAATCCAGTTCTTTGTTGTTTCCATAAATGTTAGTATGCCAACAGTTTTGCCTTGTATAACAATTCTAACTGAATAAGACCTGTTCCACCTTCTTTACGGGGTATGTATAGACGGTCTACATTTGCCTTTGGATGAAGCATCTTATGCTTAGAAAGAAGCTTTCTTGTTTTAGAATCCATACGCCTGATGTTATTAAGAGTCGAGTTCATGATGTTGAAACTATATTGGACCACTGGGATGGCAAGGTTAATAATGGTCATAATTCTCTTCTGAGAATTCAATTCAGTTTTTAATATCAGTCGTAGCCTTCTATAGTACTCTTTACGCACTATTTCTTTACTTATATTATGGTGAATTCGTTCACACTCAATTACAACTAGATACTTATAAGCTTCTTTTTGCTCTAAATATTTTATTGTTACACCAGGGTCTACGCTACTACAGGATGCTTGCTAAAGCAATCCTCGTAAAATTGTGACTTTAGCACATTATTCAAACTGAATTTTGTTCCACTTGCATCACTGAAGCGTTTTACAGTTGCAGAAGACCTTGCAACTCATTTTCATTCCTAGCGTACAACTTTAAGTCATCCATGTAAAACAGATGGCTTATTTTCTATTGGGGTATTTTATAACTACATTTTGTTTTGTTAAGTTGGCTATTAATGATATGCAAAATAGTAAGGGAGACAAAGAGCCACCTTGAAATATTCCTCCGTTGGTGTTTATTTCACCAGGCTTATAGGTTGCATGTATATGATTGTGGTAATGTGTTGTTTTACATATCGACATACACTGTTTGATAAAATTGATGACAAAGGGTGATAATATATAGATTTTAAGATCCAGGAATGTGGTACACTATCGAATGACTTACGATAATCTATCCATGCAGTACTAAGATTGATCTTTGCATTGAGCCATTTTACAAGATCATTCAATTAATGAGTACTTAGTCTTCACATCCATAACAGTTACGTTTGCACTCTTTTCCTTCAAGTAGTAGTATGTCAGTTTTTTTCAAGAAGTAAGAAGTTAGTTGTGATAAAATAGAGGTCAATAGTTTGTAAGATGTGGGGAGATATGTAATTGGTCTGTAGGTTTTCGAGATATGGAACAATGTTGACATAAGTCAGCATTCTTGGGTAGAAGAAAGTTAAGAACTGTGATCATTCATGCCTGAATTTTAGTAGGATTCTTAACCATTTCTAAAAGCTCTTGGCTAGTTTTTTGTTCTGCATTTAAATGATATAACTAAAAGTTAAGAATTTTCATTATTCCTGGAGATTTCCATTTGTGTAATCTTTTCAGTGCACATTTAACATTCTCTTCTGTGGTTCCAGTTCATTTTTGATCTGGTTTATTTTTCATTCGTTATATCTCTTGCGCAATATAATCTGCTTCTTTGTTACATTCTATTATTATTATGTCATTTTTCATCATATTTCAAATTTCTGCTTTGGTCTCACTACCAACCAAGTTTGCGGGGAAACCTAAGGCAGGTTGTGGCGTGTTGTTATGGCTCTCTTTAATTTTTTTTCTATCTGCCCTATCATCCCTAGCATTACATAGATGAAGTTTTCCTTAGTGTGTGGGCTGTACTTAATAAGACAATTTTTTGTATATCTCTTAAGCTGGGGTTTCCAGGGATTCTTCCAATGTGTTGTTTTGTTCCATTTTTTATCATTCCAAGTGCACCTACTATCACTGGCACAACTCTTGTTTTCAATTTCCACATTTTTTCTATTTCAATTTCCAGGACTTTATATTTTGACGGTTTTTCAAATTCCTTGATTGCTATGTTACAATCCCCTGGACAAGCCATATCAATTAATAGACAAGTTTTCTTTTTCTGGTTTTTAACAATAATGTCTGGCCTGTTTGCTTCAATTTTTCTGTCTGTGTAGATGGTGTAATCCCATAGAATGGTGACATCTTTTATTTCTGTAACCGGTGCTGGGTGATGTTAATACCAGTGTTTGTTTACAGATTTTCCATAATGTTTGCACATTGTCCAATGTAAATATTGCCCAACTCTATTGTGGCGATTTTTATATTCATTTGGAGCAAGCACAGAACATCCTGAGATTAGGTGGTCTATTGTTTCTTGGTGTTTATCACAAAACCTGCATTTTGGATCCATATTATTATGCATAATATTTGCCTGAAATTTTCTAGTGAAAAGACTTTGGTCGTGTGCTGAAAGAATGAAGCCTTCAGTTTCAGACTTTAATCCAGATGCACGTAACAATCGATGAGTATTAACTTTGTCAACATTGGATTTATTGACACGTTCTGGATATTGGCCATGCGGAGGTTTGTCTTGCCAGCGCTGTTTCATCTGTTCAAGAGCTTTATCTTTGGCTTTCATTTTCATATTTTTTGCCGCAATAGTTGGTTCTTGGCTTCTGTTCTGCTTTTCTACAGAATCTACTAACTGTAAATCTTGTTTGTATTTTCTGCCTTTTATTATTGAATATTTTTTCTTTCTTTCTTAATGTTGCCTTACTAATTGTATCATCCAATCCTTTGTTGTTTCTATGTATGTTAGTAAGCCAATAGTTGTTGTCTTGTATGACAATTCCAGCTGAATAAGACCTCTTCCACCTGTTGTCATTTTTCATCATATTTCGATTTATGCTATGCACGCACTACCTGCGAAGTCTGCGGGAAGACCTAAGGCAGATCGTGGTGTGTTGCTATGGCACCATCTCAAGGTTTTCTATCTCCCCTATCATATCTAGCGCTACATAAACAAAGTTCTCCGGAGCGTGTGGGCTGCACTAAACAAGACAATCCCTTGTATATCTCTAAAGGTGGGGATTCCAGGGGATTCTTTCAATGTGTTGCTTTGTTTCATTTTTACCATTCCAAGTGCACCCACTATCACTGGCACGATTCTTGTTTTCAATTTTCACAGTTTTCTATTTTAATTTCCAGGTCCTTATATTTTGACAGTTTTTCGAATTCCTTGGTTGTTATGTTAAAATCCGATGGACAAGGCATATCAATTAATAGGCAAGTTTTTTCTTTCTGGTTTTTAACAATAACGTCCCGCCTATTTGCTTCAAATATTTCTGTCTGTGTAGATGGTGTAATCCCATAGAATGGTGACATCTTCTATTTCTGTAACCTGTGCTGGGTGATGCTCATACCAGTGTTTGCTTAGAGATTTTCCATAATGTTTGCACATTGTCCAATGCAAATATTGCCCCACTCCATCGCGACGACTCTTATATTCATTTGGGGTAAATACAGAACATCCTGAAAGAAGATGGTCTATTGTTTCCCGGTATCTATCACAGAACCTGTATTTTTGTATCCACACGATAATGTACAATATTTGCCTGAAAGTTTCTAGTGAAAAGATTTTGGTTTTGCGCTGCAAGAATAAATCCTTTAGTCTCAGACTTTCATCCAGATGCACGTAACAATCGATGAGTATTAATTTTATCAACATTGGATTTATTAGCACATTCTTGATATTGGCCATGGAAAGGTTTGTCTTGCCAGCGTTGTTTCATCTATTCAAGAGCTTTAACGTTGGTATTCTTTTTCATATTTTTTGCCGCAATAGTTGGTTCTTGTCTTCTGTTTTGCTTTTATATAGAATCTACAATATTTAAATCTTGTTTGTATTTATAGCCTTCTTTCATTATTAAATATGTTTCTTTCTGTTTTCATGTTGTTTGACTAATTGTATCATCCAGTCCTTTGTTGTTTCTATATATGTTAGTAAGCCAATAGTTGTTGTCTTGTATGACAATTCTAGCTGAATAAAAACCTCTTCCACCTTCTTTACGGGGTATGCATAGACGGTCTACATCAGCCTTTGGATGATGCATCTTATGCTTAGAAAGAAGCTTTCTTGTCTTCGAATCCATTTGACTGATATCGTTTAGAGGACCAGTTTAATTATTATTAGTCGTAGTATTAATATTAGTATTCTTACTATTATTAATGTTATTATTATTATTATCATTAAATTATTATCATTTTCACTATTGCTAATATTATTATTATTATTATTATTATTATTATTATTGCTATTATTAATATTACTATTGCTAATATTATGAGTAGTAACAATATTATTAATAAATGAACACTGCTATTTGCAGAATATATATAAGCTGTAATTCTGGAACTATTTCTTTGGATTTCCAGGGAGATGTTGCACCAGGAATTTTGATGATTTTTTATTAAGCTCCTTTCTGTGTATCATACTTAAAACGTCAAAAACCATGTAAGTGCGACTTTGTTTATTTCTGTCTATAGGTATTTGCTTATTTTCTTTTTCTGCTTTTCTTTTTCTTCATCTTCTTCTTCTTCTTCTTCTTCTTCTTATTATTATTATTATTATTATTATTATTGTGTCATTTTTCATTATAAATAGATTTATGCTATGGTCGTACCACCTACCAAGTCTGCAGGAAGACCTAAGGCAGGTCCTGGTGTGTTGCTATGGCGACATTTCATGTTTTTTCATATCTTACTAACATCCCTAGCGTTAGATAAACAACGTTTTCCTTAGTGTGTGGGCTGTACTTAACAAGACAACTTTTTGTATATCACTTAAGCTGGGGTTTCGAGGGATTCTTTCAATGTGTTGTTTGTTCCATTTTTTATCATTCCAAGTGCATCTACTGTCACTGGCACGATTCTTGTTTTCGATAGGCAGATTTTTCTCTCTGGTTTTTAACAATAATGTCCGGTCTATTTGCTTTAATTTTTCTGTCTGTGTAGATGGTGTAATCCCATAGAATGGAGACATTTTCTATTTCTGTAACCGGTGCTGGGTGATGTTCATACCAGTGTTTGTTTACAGATTTTCCATAGTGTTTTCACATTGTCCAGTGTAAATATTGACCTACTCTATCTATCTATCTATCTATCTATCTATCTATCTATCTTGAAGGGACAAAATATTTCTATTTAAATAGTTATTTGCAAAATCACCAGGTTTCCTGACAATTACACTGTGTGAAATCTCTAGTCGCAGCAGACCATCATAACAAGCTCATTCTAATATATATATATATATATATATATGTTAAAATCGTACAAGATAAATTAATTCTATTGTATCTGTTGTTATAGTAATTAAACCAACCACACATGGGTTCTAGGTATGAGGGTAAACTGCATCCGGCAGCAAGGTCTCTGATTGGGCGGAACCACTTCTTAATTGTTCCCAGGTCGACCCTGACCCGGGGTGGTAGCACATGTTAGGGTCCCAGCTATGGGCAAATAGTTCACCCCTAAACTAGGGTTAAAACACAATGAAAGATTATTATACAAATGTATACATAAAAATAGACTTTTATAGAAAATTATACAGTCTTGAAAGAAAAATATTACCAATAAGTTTTTTTCGAAGGAATAAATTGTTACCGGAACACATTTTTGAAGAAAAAAATATTGCCATAATATAGTTTTGTAGGGAAAATTATTACCAGCAATACTTTTTGAATACAAAACTAGAAGACATCTTCAGTTTTCTAAAATAAAAAAAAAAATAATTTTTTCATCAAAATCTGACTAAATTAGACTTCTCACTATAACCGGATATTACAAAAAATACGTTAAAACCCTACCTTTTTGGCGTTAAATAACCCACAGAGATTGCTATCCCGTTAAACAAAATTCAAACTCCATGCATACATGAACTCTTCTAAACTATAAATAAGCAGCAGTTTCTGGTTTGTGCAGAGAGAGAAACCGGGAGAGAGAGAGAGAGAGAGAGAGAGAGAGAGAGATACTCCGGCCGGACCAGCACAGTTACACACGTGATCTTCACATGTTGTATCTGTATGTACGCCTGTTTTAGCTAATATATTTGTTTAACTCTATTACGTCTTTGTGTCATTAGTTCTGGCCTTTCAACAGGCCACAACATCTACTCATAGATATATTTATTTTACAAGTTTTAGAGACTAGTTCCGTAGACCAAAGCAAGGATAAAAGTCTATATATATATATATATATATATATATATATATATATATATATATAATTTAATTGCGATGTCATACACGCTTGGGCTACCATGTCTCTTTCGAGACATGATTGGCTACGAAAAATATTTTCAAGTGTTACTTTATGTGAAAGACTAGTTGCTAACCAAGTCTATAGAGCTCAATCTCTCTCGCTGTTCAACCCATAGCTGGAGGGGGAGGAGGTGGATGAATACCTTTCCCAATGGTATTTCTCTGTAATTGAATCAAACGAATTTGACAGGAATTCGAAGTAGGCTCTCTCTCTATCTCTCTCTATCTCCTTCTCTCTTTATATATATATATATATATATATATGTGTTTGACTGTTATTGTATCTTATTAGCCTATCATCTCTTTTTCTATGAAACTATTTAGATTTTGTTTCTAATTTCTTTAAGGAATAATTTACTAAATTCTTCGGAGTCATTTCCCCACCCCTCCTTAATAGCCATCATCTCCCCCATTTGCTCTTCTCCATTCAAAAAGCCATTATAATTCAGTTATACGTCTTTACTGCTCAAAGATACTCTCTCCGCTTGTGCATCCTCCATAATCAGGCGAAAACAATTGCGTTTAACGAATTCTATTGGGAATTTACCGCATTTTCAAAAACTGAAGGAAACGTCATGACAAATCAAGTTTCACGCGCTTCAATTCTTATCTGCGTCGATGGGTAATGAGGAAGAGCAAAGATACAATCGTTTGACGTACAATCTCAAGCTTGTATGTTAGATGTGACACAAGGCCAAAAATATAGAGCTCATGGTAAGAATCGAACTCACCATTCAGTCTTAGTTGATCTAGCGAGACAAACTGCTAACGATTACTCCACGCCTCACAGCCTCAATGATTTTGTAAGAATACATTAGATATGGCACAAGGTCGATAGTGAGGAGCTCACATTGAGTATCGAAGTCAATATTCAATCATAGGTGATCTATCGATAGAAAACTGCTGGTGATTATACCACATCGAATTGCCCAAATAATTTTCTAAGCGTAGTCTAGCTGTGGCACAAGGCCGAAAGTATAGGTCATTGGTATGACGGTAAACTGCATCCGGCAGCAAGGCCCCTGATTTCTAGGGTGTGAGTAGCATGGAACCACCTCTTAATTGCTGTTGTCCCTTCCCAGATTCACCCTGACTTGGGGTGGTAACACCTGACAGGGTCCCAGATATTGGCAAACAGTTAACCTTCCAAAGAGGGGTCAAAACACCATGAACATATAAAAACAAACTTTTATGAAATATATATATATATAAATCTTTTAAGGAAAAATTCTACCAACAAAACGTTTTTGAAGGAAAAATATTCCCAACAAAAATACGTTTTTGAAGGAAAAATGTTACCAACAAAAATACGTTTTTGAAGTTAAAATGTTAACAACAAAAATACGTTTTTAAAGGAAAAATGTTACCAACAAAAATACGTTTTTGAAGGAAAAATGTTACCAACAAAAATACGTTTTTGAAGTTAAAATGTTAACAACGAAAATACGTTTTTAAAGGAAAAATGTTACCAACAAAAATACGTTTTTGAAGAAAAAATGTTACCAACAAAAATACGTTTTGTAGTTAAAATGTTAACAACAAAAATACGTTTTTAAAGGAAAAATGTTACCAACAAAAATACGTTTTTGAATGAAAAATACTACCAACAAAAATACGTTTTTGAAGGATCTAATGACCCCAAGGGGTTTATATGCCATAAAACCAACTAAACCGAACAAACTGAATGTGTAGAGACCCGGTGTAGATTAACCACACTTCTTACTTGTAACTGCTCGCGTGAGACATGCTTGGTAACCATTAACCGTAACCGTCGAAGTGTCTATATGTATCTGTAGATATTTGTAAGGGATTAAAAGATAAAAATAACTGCTGATGTTCAAATTCAGTACTGGATAAAAATACATTATCTGTGTATGAGGAGAAAACGTGCGGTACTGAAATCTAAAGGCTATTGGCATGGTCAAGTTAGGATTTAAAAAGCTAAGCAGAGTATTGAGAGACAGGAAAATTTCGTTGGAAGCAAAGAAGTGTGTACTGGATTGTTATATGATGTCTGTCCTTCAGTATGGTAGCAAATACCAGAAAATCTCATCAAAAATGATGAAAAGATGAAACAACAGAAAGGTGGTTCTACAGAAGGATACTGAACAAGTTAGTAACGATGAGATTTTGAAGAGGATGGAAACAAAAATTAAACTGATACATAACATCAAGAAAAGACAGCTAAGGTTTCTGAGACATGTAATAAGGAAGGAGGGCTTGGAAAATTCGATACTCACAGGACAGACAGTTGGACGGATAGACAGAAGAAAACAAATTATGACATACTTTTTAGTCTTACGAGTCTTTTTGAAAGTGTTCATATGTCCAAAATAGGTATTCTTTGTAAGAAATCAGTTAGTAGATCAGGTTCTATTGACGTATTTTTGTAAAGAGGGTTTCGTCGAGAATATGTATCGCTGGTAAAATTTTTTGCTTCAAAAATCTATTGCTGGAATTTTTACTATAAAAGCCTACTTTTATATTTTTATCGTACTTTTACCCCAGTTTACGGGTTAACTATTTGTCCATAGACAATGAGAACATTATCAAAACGAAAGAAGTGAACGATGATCGGACAATTTGCAAATAGCCTTAACGAGTGAGATCTTCTTAACTGTGTCCCCTTGAAACTTCAGGGTAGACCTGGGAACACAAGCAAATAAGATGTGGTTCTACGTTCTTCACAATTTCCCATGTAGAGGCCTTGTTGCCGGATGCAGTTTTTCATTATGCCCAAGACCCTGATGAAGTTTATCGTCATAACCAAGTCACATCATTGTGGGTTGGGGGTAACCACCTCTGTAGCGGCACAGTAAGCGCATTCTAAAGCCCATGCGACAGGGCGGGATTTGGGCAGAAACCCCTCTTTTATTCATGTTTAACTGAAAACAACAAACAAAGTACTGCAGTTAATTTTTTGTCTTTAAAATTTTCTTCTTCTCTGGGCGTAAAATATGTATACATTGTTTAAATATTCTGAATGTCCGAGTGCTTTCTGATAAACTTCTAGTCATTATCAAGGTTGATTTTTTTACTTGACGGTATGTATGTGCGTGTTTTGGTAGAAGTTTCTTATTTATAAAAGTTTCGGTAAGATGATGATACTGCCGAGGAGTATTTATAATATTCCTCATGTTCTTATATTTTTTCTTTTCGAAATATAAATTATGCAGTAATTGTCCAAATGTTCTATATGTTCAAAAGCTTTCGGCGATATATTTAGCCATTAGTAGGGGTGGTTATATTTTTACTTTCGATTATCAACAGTAAAAGTTAAATCAATCTTGATAGAAATAATGTTATTGTTGTGCCGAAATCTTTATCGCCAAGTTGTTGTGGCCTGTTAGGGCCCAGAAGTAAAACACGGAAACAAGAAGATAGGTTTAAAGAGTGTATTAGAATAACAGGACATATCTAAACTTATCTATAAATAGAACTTTGTCTGTGTGTGTGTGTCTGTGTGTGTGTGTCTGTGTGTGTCCGTTACCTATAGACTTCGAAACGGCTGAACCGATTTTCTTGAGAATTTGCACAGTTGTACTATAAGCGTCTGCGAGTGTTCTTAGCTAGGTTTTGTGCCGAGGTACCCCTGATGAATATCGGAAATCGATAATCGAAAATATCGTGTTATAGAAGGAGTGTTCCGATTTTAATCAAATTTGATACACTCATAGACAAAGACATAAGAAACGATATTCAGAAGTTTCAAGCTTGCAGTTCTTACAATAGTGCAGAAAATCGATAATATATATATATATATATAAATATATATAAGGCAAGATGTTTGTGTGTGTGTCTGTTTATCTGTCTGTACGTCCTTTATACAAATCCACAATTTTTATCCGATTCTCACCAAACTTCACACAAATATTCTTTAGACTGAGTCTGAGCTCCAGGACCATAGATTAGTTTCAAAGCTTTCATTATACCCGAGCAACGCCGGGCTATACTGCTAGTATACAATAATGAGTATTAGTAATCAGCAAAATAAAAGTGTATAGTTACGCTGCGAACTGTATAGTTACGCTGCGTCTCGACTTCGTCTAGACTGTCACAAGGCTGTCTCACTGCTGCCTCCCCGGAAGTCACGAAGGTTATTATTTATTGTCGGAGGAAGAGTCTATTCTTTTAGATAGGGCGCCATAACGTTTATGCTTGGAGATACGGAACATTCGGACAATTTCCAAATAATATATGTCAAGTAAAGAAGAAAATTTTAAGAACTCAAGAAAAATTAAATCAAGAACTTAATCGTAGTACCTTTTCATCAAGCCTTGTGTAGGTTTGATGACACAATGACCCCCGCACAATAACACACAAAATAACACAATCGCATATACACACAATAACACATACATACACGCAATAACATGCACACAATAACACATACAGTAACAGAAATACAATAAAAGTATACACACAAATATAATTAAATCCCAAGTAGGCATATACGCTGACGACACCACCGTTTACTCTAGCCTTGAACAAAAATCTGCTGAGGCTGACAAAGCCAAGCTCGCGACTGAGCTTGAAAAGGACCTCCAATCTGTGTTGGACTGGGGTAAGAAATGGCTCGTAAATTTAATACTTCCAAAGCAATGCTGCTATCTGTTAACCATCACATACAATCGCTCCTACCCCGCATTAGCATAGATAAGGCTAACTTTCCTGAAAGCAAAACACTGTGCTTCCTCGGGTTAACTCTCTCAGCAGACCTCAAGTGGAATGACTATATCAAATCCAGAGCTAAATCTGCTGCTAAGAAGGTCTGTTTACTGTGTAGGGCCAGAGAGTTTTTCCAGTCTGAATCCATTCTGCGCATATTTAAATCTACCATCTGCTTGTGTATTGAAGACTGCTAACACATCTGGTCGGGTGCTCCTGCTATTCACCTCGAGGATCTTGACAAAATCCAGCGGAGGATATGTAATGTGATCAATCCCCACTTGGCGGCTCAAATGCAGTCACTTTCTCACCAGGTTAATGTGGCTTCCCTATGTCTCTTCTACAAGTACTTTCACGGCTTCTGCTGCGATGAACTTAGCTCACTGATACCCTCTATGTATGAATTTACTCGAGCTACTAGACTAGCAAATAGGTCCCACCCGTTTACAGTGAAAACATTAAAATGTAACCTGAACTTCTACTCTACAGTTTCTTTTCTCGCACTTCCGCCTATGGAATTCCCTTTCGTATACTTGATTCTCCGACAGCTACAATCTCCCAGAATTTTATTTTAAGGTCATCTCCTATCTTACTGACTAGCATCCTTTCTCTCATGTTCTTCCTCCGTCCATTCCACTCTCATCACATCCGTATTCTCATCCTTCTCTTACCTACTTCCTGACACCTCCTATAATCTGTCCCTCTTTCTCATCACTTTCCTCCTATGTAACCCCCTGCGTACAAGTGGCGTTGAGGCTACCTTGCTTGAGGGGAAATTATTATAATGCTTCATTGTGATAATGTTTTACGCCAAAGGTGTTGTCTTTTCAGTCAATTTACTGATAAAATGTCTTTGGGCTGCAGGTTTCTTATCGTAATGTGATCTAAATCGGATTAGATATAGAGCATTGATAAGTACAAAAAGTTTGTCACTTTAACTGAGCAGATTCATGCCGACTTCGAAGTTTCAAGGGGACACAGTTAAGATCTCAATCGTTAAAGCTATTTGCAAATTGACCGACCATCATTCACTTCTTTCGTTTTGATAATGTTCTTAATGTCTTTCGTTTTAATTATTTTCTTTCTTTCTTTTTTCTTTCTTTCATTCATTCATTCATTCATTCATTAATTCTTTCTTTCTTTCTTTTACGTCATTCACTTTCTTTTTCATTTTGTGTATTTAACTTCTTTCATACATTTGCCTCCCTTTTCTTTCTTTTTTCTTTAATTCTTTTTCATAATTTTCTTTCTTTCTTTTGTTCTATATAGCCCTGACGAGTGAGGACATCGTAATATGTGTATTGAAGCAATAGATATTTTTTAAATATAAGTGCGTGGAATATTTGCAATAATAAAGTGTATATTCCAAGTACATACAATCCATTTTAGATAGATAGACAGATAGATAGATAGATAGATAGATAGATAGATAGATAGGAACAGAATCATTTTCCTTCTTTTTTATTTTATTCTTTTCAATCAGTTTGTTTCTTTCATTCTTTCTTTCTTTGGTTTTCATTATTCTCTTTATTTTTTTCTTTTTGATTTTTTTCTTTCTATCATTCATTTTTGATCATTTTCTTTTTTCTTTTATGTATTTTCATCATTTTCTCTTTTTCATTCTTTCGTTATATGCTTTTCATCATTTTTTTCCTTCGTTTTGATTATTTTATTTCTGTCATTCATTTTTATCATTTCTTTTTTTTTCCTACCGTGCTTTTTCATTCTTTTCTTTCTTTTATTCTTTCTTTCTTTCTTTGGTTTACATCATTCTCTTTCTTTTTTTAATTTTGATTATTTACCGCCTTTCATTCATTTGCATCATTTTCTTTCTTTTCCAAATATTTATTTGTTCAAGTTAATCATTTTCTATATTTCATTCACTTTTATCATTTTCTTTCTTTTTTCTTTTTAATCAGTTTTTTCCTTAATTGTTTCTTTCTTTGGCTTTCATCGTTCTTTATTTTTCATTTTGATTATTTTTTTATTCATTTTCATCATATTTTTATTAATTCTTAGTTGATCTTTTCTTTCATTTGACATTTTCTTTCTTTATTTCATTAATTTTCATCATCATTTCTCTTTTTTCCGAACTTTCATATTTATGATTTATTTGTTTCTCTCTTTTCTCTTCTGTTCCTTAATGTCTTCACATTTACTTTTCTACTGTCGATTCCTAGCTTTTTTTATTCCTTCCAATTATTCATTTACTTTTTCAACAAACATTTATTTCTTCCTGAATTTTAGTTTTTCTCTGTTTTTATTGATTTTTTCTCGTTTTTGCCTTAAATGCGTTTCTAATCCCTGTGGAATCTTGCAGAATTAAGAACCCAGAAATACCAAAATCAACTTATCCTTTGCCTTTAAGAGCGAAGATCTTTTGACCTAATAATGCTCTTATATATATATATATATATGTGTGTGTGTGTGTGTGTGTGTGTGTGTGTGTGTGTGTGTGTGTGTGTGTGTGTGTGTGGTTGCGTGTTTGTGTGGGTGTGTATAAGCACAAATTATTTCTCTTGTACCTACTTAACCAAATACATAAATAGATATATGTAAGGAGGAACGTTCTTCTTCTTCTTCTTCTTCTTCTTCTTCTTCTTCTTCTTCTTCTTCTTCTTCTTCTTCTATAAGCCCTGTCTTTTCAGGGCGCAGATGATAGTCTTCCACATCTCCCTATCCGTGGTGGCTCTTAGCATGCTTTCTCCTGTTGCACCACGCAACCCAACGTTCCGTCATTCACCTGATCAGGTCCTTCAAATATATTATCCACTACTTTTCCCTGTCTCATTTTCCCCCTATCTGGCCTGTTAGTATCAGATTCTCCAAGCCCACTTCCTCATTGCATGTCCCAGGATCTTTAACTGTCTTTCCTGATACTCAGAATTAATTTCCTTTTCGTATCCATCCTTTCCCAAACCTCATCATTGCTCACATGCTCGATCCATGATATTCGTAGCATCCTTCTGTAGAGAAACATTTTAGCTGCTACAAGTTTTTCCTTCATCTTCGATGATATTTTCCAACATTCACTGCCATATTAAAGAACTGACATCCCATAGCAAGTTAGTATTATCTTCTTTGTTTCTAGTGAAAGTTTCCTGTGTCTTAATATTTTACTCAGTTTCTGGAACGCGTACTTTGCCATGCCAATTCGTCTTCGAATCTCTGTGTCACACTTTCCGTCTTCTGTTAGAACACATTCCAGGTATTTAAATTTTTATACCTGATTGATTTTAGCATCCCCCACCTGTATCTGGCATTTGGAGCTGCTCTTTTTGCTGATGACCATGCATAACAGAAGACGGAAAGTGCGACACTGAGATCCGAAGGCGAATTGGCATGGCGAAGGAAGCATTCCAGAAGTTAAGCAAAGTATTAAGAAACAGGACAATTTCGCTAGAAACAAACAAAAGATTACTGGATTGCTAGGTGATATCAGTTCTTCAATATGGCAGTGAATGCTGGAAAATATCTTCGAAGATGAGGAAAAAACTTGAAGCAGCTGAAATGTGGTTCTACAGAAGGATGCTGCGGATATCATGGACTGAGCATCTGAGCAATGATGAAGTGTTGGAAAGAATGTAAACAAAAAGGAAATTAATACTGATCATCAGGAAGAGACAGATGAAGTTCCTGGGACATGCAATGGCTTAGAGAACCTGATACTAACAGGCCAGACAGAGGGAAAAAGAGACAGAGGAAAGCATCGGATAACATATTTGAAGGGCCTGAGCAGATGGTTGACAGAACAGGGGCTGTGAGCTGTTACAATAGAAAGCATGCTAAGGGCCACCAGGGATAGGGAGACCTGGAACGCCATGATTGCCTATGTCCTGAAAGGACAAGGCACATAGAAGAAGATTTTCTAAACCTCTTAAAGATTAAGAAGTGAGGAGAAGAGAGAAAAAGTGAAAAGCGAAAGAAGACAAACCAACAAGTGGAGGAGGGAATGTAAAAAGAGAAGAAGAAAAAAAGGAAAAAGATGGGAAGAAAGAAGAAAAAGAGAGATAGAAAAGAGAGACGAATAGAAAGAACAGAGAGAAATTATTCAAAACAAAAGAAAATAGATTTTTTTCTCCTACTACTAAAATATTCTGAGTTGCACAGGCAACGTTGGGCTATGATGCTAGTATTTTATAAAGGAATATAACATTTTAATAACTGTTAACTACATTTTTAAATACGATTCAAAAACTTGAAGCAGCTGAAATGTGGCTCTACAAAAGGATGCTGCTGATATCATCGCTCGAGCATCTGAGCAATGATGAGGATTTGGAAAGGATAGAAACAAAAAGGAGGTTAATACTGATCATCAGAAAGAGACAGCTAAAGTTCCTAGGATATGCAATGAGGAAAGAGGGCTTAGAGAACTTGATACTAAGAGTCAGGGGAAAGCAGTGGATAGCATATTTGAAGGACCTGATCAGGTGGACGACGGAACGACGGTTGTGTAAGGTAACCGGAGAAAGTGTGCTAGGAGCCACCATGGATAGGGAGATGAGGAAAGCCATGATCGCTTACATCTTGAATAAACAGGACACATAGAAGAAGAAGAAAAAAGAAAAGGTTAAAAAGTAAAAAGTAGAAAAAATTGCTACGCCTCGACATAGATCAATGTTTCGCAAATTTATCTCGTAGAGCATAAATACTCATAGAGGTTTCTCACATTTATTGCCTTGTGCCAGTGTATGCTGAATTTGCGAAATAATTTTCTTGTGAAAGTGAAATATTTGAATGCAATAAGAGGATCAATTCATCTTATTTATTAAATGACCCTCGTAGATGTCCTTATACCGAAAGATTCACCTTATTTATTGAATGATCCGAGTAGAAGTCCTTATATCGAAAAATTCACCTTATTTCTTGGATGACCCTCGTAGAAGTCCTTATACCAAAAAAATTACCTTATTTCTTGAATGACCCTCGTAAAACAATATTTCAACATATTAAATAGATATAAATAATAAAAAAAATACATGAATAGAAAAGTTAATTGAAAATGTCACAAGATTTTGAAAATGGAGTTGGGCAGAGGAGAAAAACTGATGAAGAGGGGTAATGGGAAGAAAAGAAGGAGTGAGGAACTCTTCCTCCTACTTCTTCTCTTGGCAAAATCCTCATCATTATCAGCATCATCATTAAAAACGAAGAAACTTATTGAACAGAAACTGATTTCACTTGCTCACAGCTCTTTAAAATAACTGTATAGTCTTCATTGAAAATATTTTCTTAAGAAAAGTGTGTTGTTGTGAAAGGAAGGATTTTTTCTAAGGAATTCTACAGCTTCTAAGTGTAACAGTGTATTTCTTTATAAACGTCTAACAAGTTTTTACATATAAAATCCTTAAACGCATTAAAAATCAAAAAGAAAAATCTATAGATCGTAGAGTGATTTTATAAGATGCATTGTGTATATCGAACAGGGATTGAAAACATCCGGTAACAATTCGTGTTTCCTTTCGCACTAATGACCTTGGTAAATGCTTGGATCTAATTTCCTTTTCTAGAAGAGGGGCTGTAAATAAGTACACTACCGGCCATAATGATTAGGTGACCCCATTTTTTTTAAAAAGAAATTATGTACTTTATACTATTTTTAATATTTATTGCCAAGTGGATAATTGTAAATGGAAACGGAATGGTTCTTTTGTGGTTCTTTTGTTATTATTACTTTGCAAAATTTTACAAGGCAAGGAAACAAAGATGAACTCGTCCGAATCACCCTAAATTTTCTTCATTCTTTCATTGATGAAACTACAATATAGATAATTATTTAATATTTATAAATTCATTTGATGCACATGTTATTGTGCTGTATTAACAAAAGAACCATTCTATTTTCATTTACAATTATTCACTTGGCAATAAATACTAAAAAATAGTATGAAATACATCATTTTTTTAAATACTTGGGTTTCCTAATAATTATGGCCGGTAATGTATATATAGATATAAAATAGCAAATCTACAGGGTGCGATGGTTAAATTGTCGCTATTTGCCTTGTAAAAGTTTGCAAAGTAACAATAACAAAAGAACCATTCTATTTTCATTTACAATTATTCACTTGGCAATAAATACTAAAAAATAGTATGAAATACATCCTTTTTTTAAATACTTGGGTGGCCTCATAATTTTGGCTGGTAGTGTACCCCACTTGGAGATTATGCCCGGCCCGTGTTGGACGAGTATATGAAAATGCAACCCTGTGAATAAGTCAATGAAAACGCAGAATAGTCAACGGAGACTTAGTATCATCTATTTCTTCTTCTTCTTCCTTCTTCTTCTTCTTCTTGTTCCTTGTGCCGTGACCCTTCAGTACGTAGACGAGCATGCCCTTCCACATATCCCAACAACTAAAAGCTCTTAACGACCATTTTTTGTTACACGTCCCAAACCCTTCTCCGCAATCAAATTCCTCAAGTATGACATGCGTTGCTTTCCCCGGGTCTCTCTTTCCTTCTGTCTACCCTGGGAGTATCAGAATCTCCAAGACTTCTTTCCTCGGTACATATTTCAGAAACTTTAGCTGTTTCATCCTAATTTTAGGTATAAGTTTTCTTTTCGTTTTCTCCCTTTTCGAAATCCCGACGTTGCTCACATGTTCGGTCCAATATATCTTCAGTATCCTTCTGTAGAACCACATTTTGTTCACTTCAAGTTTTTTTTTTTTAATCTTTGATGAGATTGTCCAACATTCGCTGCCATACTGAAGGACACACCTCACATAGGACAGATATCACATATTTACTATTGGTCTAACATAATATCCCATTGCAACCCGAGACTCTTTTCTTTGTTTCCAATTAAATTTTCCTATCTCTTAATACTCTGCTTAGCTATGGAATGCTTCCTTGGCTATCCCAGAGAACTTTAGATCTCAGTGTCGCACTCTGTTAGAACGCTTCTCAGGTATAATTTACAAAACTAAAGCAAAACAAAAAAAAGCAGACGGTCTAAGGTTAAGAAGACTCCTGATCATTTTATTTAAATTCAGAGTGTCCTAAAAATTACTGAAGGAATTAAAATTTTCCATATTTTTATGAATTTTTCAATAGTCTTATGCACAATGAAAATTCTAACACTAGGCGATTATTCCAATTTAATTATGAAAAATTATTCAATATATAAATAATCTCCATTTCACACAGATGATCTCTTTTAATAGGGATATCCAAACGTATTGTCAATCATTCTGTCTGAATACATTGAATTTTTATCCAGATGTTATCCTTGATGTAAAGTTGTTCTTTAAGGAACTCCCAAAGAAAATAGTCGGGTGGCGATCAATTAAGAAGAACGTAGCAGTCATAAAGGTTAAGAATTTCAAGCAATTATCCAGTGAGAATTTAATCGCATGTATCGAAAAAGAAAAGAATTCCAGGATGTTGGAATGTTTTTAGTTGTCAATTTTTACTTGGTTAATATAAATTGAAGTAAACAACAGAAAAAAATAAAAATTAAGGTAATTTTTTTTAATCGATTCATTCCGAGGAAGGCGGAAATGCCACTGATGTGCAGAGGCTACATAAGTTTAAAAAGATTAATTAGAGGAGAGTGAAGAGGAAGAGGAACCAGTTAGAAAGGAGCAATAGAAAGATGAGAATGCAGGTGTGATGACAGTTTCAAAGGTAGAGAGAAAGGAAAGGATATACGGGGTGGGGAAAGAACTAGAGTCAAGTAGTTAATAGATGAGTACTGACATTGCATTTAAATTCCTGGAGGTTGTATCCGTCAGGAAAGCAAGAATATGGGAGCGAGTTCCACAGGCGGGAAGTGCGAGAGAAGAAGCTGCAGGAGTAGAATTGTCGTCTGCATTTGGCTAACCTAACTGTGAATAGGTGGGACACAGTTGCCAATCTGGTTGCACGAGCAAACACCTGTTGAGGAGGCACCAGTGACTTAAGTTCGTCCGAGCAGAAGCCATGAAAGTATTTATAGAACAGACAATAGGAGGCCACATTTCGTCGGTGGGGAAGTGGCTGTAGTCGAGCCGCCAAGCCAATACCTATCACAATACTGATTCTCCTTTGGAGCCTGTCGGGAACACTGAGGTGAGCGGCAGGGGCACCTGATCATATATGGAGCAATACTCCATGCACGGACGAATGGTTGCTTGTATATATGCAAATAGATTATGTTATGGAATATTTAAACACTTAGGTGACCTTTGGTATATCTAAACATATTTATAAATGGAACTTTGTGTGTGTGTGTGTGTGTATGTGTGTGTGTGTGTGTGTGTTTGTCTGTGTGTGTGTGTGTGTGTGTGTGTGTGTGTGTGTCCATTACCTATAGACTTCGAAACGGCTGAACCGATTTTCTTGAAAATTTACACAGTTTTACTATAAGCGTCTGAGAGTGTTCTTAGCTAGGTTTGGTGTCGAGGTGCCCCCGATAAATATCGAAAATCGATAATCGAATAAATCCGGTTATAGAAGGAGTGGTCCATTTTTAATCAAATGTGATACACTCATAGACAAAGACATAAGAATCGGTATTCAGAAGTTTCAAAGTTGCAGGTTTTACAATAGTGCAGAAAATCGATAATATATTTATAAAAGGCAAGGTGTTTTATGTGTGTGCCTGTTTATCTGCTTGTATGTCTTTATTTTTTTCAGCCCTTTTATTTTAGTTTTTGCTTCGGGTTTGGATCTAAGTAGGTATAATTGTAGTTCTTAGTCTCAGCCATGATACCATTTACTCAGAGGACTTATTTAGCCTTCAAAATTCAATTTACGACGAAAAAAACTTATTTGATATCGATACCAGGAAATCAAAATTTGACTTACATGCATTCATTTTTCTTTCAGTCTACGGTTTCGCTTTAACTGGAAACAACTATTGCTTTTTAGTCTTTCGTGCCAACGTCCAAAGAGTCTGAGCTCCAGAATCATGGATTAGTTTTCATTAAACCCGAGCAATGCCGGGCTATACATGATAGTTGCATATAACACGATACCCCTATACGTCTGATCAAATAAAAGGTGACAAAATGGAACAAGGTTGAGTGCTTTCCTCACAGGATCTCTACTAACTCGACACAGGACTCGTCTGGACTATCTGTACCCGACTTCCTACCCCGAACTGGGGCTCAACTGAATGACATCTACATAACCCCCTAGGTGGTCTCTAACATAATTTCAAAGGTTGACCCACATAACGCTAACAGCAGTGACGTAATCCCAATCATTGTCCTGAAGAAATGTTCCCCTGAACTATCGTCTATTCTCTCTAAATTCTATAACTACTACCTCTCTGCTTCTTGATCTTTTGTCTGCTGGAAGTCCACCTCCGTGGTTCTTATATATAAAAATACAGGTGAACACTCTGACCCCTCTAACTAACGTTCTATCAGCCTTCTACCGATTTTTGGCAAAGTGTTCGAAGCCATCATCAATGCGGGTGTGATTCAACATCTCACAGCCCACAATCTCTTCCCTGACAAATAGTATGGGTTCCGGTTCACCAGGTCTACTGCTGATATACTCACGACCATCACTGAGTATATACACCAGGCTCTCGACAAGAACGTCGAAGCTCGAACTGTTTACTTAGATATCTCCAAAGCGTTTGACAGAATCTAGCATGTAGGCCTTCTACGCAAGCTGCCGAGCTATGGTATATCTGGACAATTGTGTGACCTAATCCAGTCCTTCTTTTCAAATCGCACAATAATGGTATTATTGAATGAACATGCCTCCCAATATTATTATAAGAACGCGGCTGTCCCTCAAGACTCTATTCTAGGTCCTACGATATTCCTGATCTACATTAATGATCTTCCCGCTGTAATAAGATC
The DNA here is from genome assembly GCA_037127315.1 of Ascarosepion bandense. Lineage (NCBI taxonomy): Eukaryota > Metazoa > Mollusca > Cephalopoda > Sepiida > Sepiidae > Ascarosepion > Ascarosepion bandense. The sequence goes on along the minus strand of JBBBDQ010001615.1, from coordinate 67,023 downwards.
CCATATACGCTGACGACACTAAGGTTTATTCTCGCATCGATCAAAAATCTGCCAAGGCTGACAAAGCAAACCTCGCTGCCCAAACTTGAAAAAGACCTCCAATCCATCGTGGACTTGGGTAAGAAATGGCTTGTGAAATTTATGCTTCCAAATAGAAGCTGCTATCTATTAACCATCACAGATAATCGCTCCTACTCCCCATTAGCATGGATCAGGCTAGTCTCCCTGAAAGCAAAACACTGCGTCTACTCGGGTTAACTCTCACAACAGACCTCAAGTGTAATGACTATACAGAATCCATAGCTAAATCCGCTGCTAAGAAGGTCGGTTCTCTGTGTAGGGCCAGGAAGTTTTTCCCGTCTGAAACCATCCTGCACATATATAAATATACCATCTGTCAGTGCATTGAATACTGCTGCCATATCTGGTCGGGTGCCTCTTCTATCCACCTAGGGGTCCTTGACAAAATCTAGCGGGGAATTTGTAATGTGATCAATCCTCATTTGGCAGCTCAGATTCTGTCAATTTCTCACCGGCGTAATGTGACTTCCATGTGTCTCTTCTACAAATAACTTCACGCCTTGCGCTCCGATGAACTTAGCTCACTGGTGACCCCTATATATGAATTTACTGAAGCCACAAGATTAGCAACTTGGTCCTACTGTGAAACTAATAAAATATAAATGAAAATTCTACTCCATCAGCTTCTTTTCTCGCACTTCCCACCTTGAAATTCCCTTCCCTTTACTTGCTCCCCCGACAGCCAAAATCTCCAAACATTTAAATGTAAAGTCAATAGTTATTTCCTATCTCACTAATTTGCATCCTCTCTCTCATGCTCGTTTCTACGTACACTCCATTCTCATCAGTATTCTCATCCTTCTCTTATCCAATTTCTGACACCCCCTATAGCCTGTCACTCTTTCTCATAACGTTCCTTCCATGTAAGCCTCTGCGCACCAGTGGCAGCAAACTACTTGGGGCGATATGATTATAAAAAAGTCATACGATTCTTTCTTTTTTCTTTCTTTCTTTTTCTTTCATTCTTTCTTTCTTTCTTTCTTTTTCCTTCTTTCTTTATCCTCTTTCTCATGCTTCTTTCTCCTACCACTACACCCATCAGTATTCTCATCCTTCTCTTACCCACCTCATGACAACCCCTATAACCTATAACTCTTACTCATAACTTTCCTCCTATGGCAACCAGTCTCCCGCAGAAAGCAATGGCTACCTACTGCGGGATAATCTGCCCAGTCAGTCAAGTCTCTTTCGAGACATGATCGCCCAAGCGTGTAACACGTATGACACTTAACTGACTGACTTATGTATGTACTAACCTGCTATGCAAAAAAATAATACAATTAACCAAATGTGTCACTTTAACGATCAGTTCACTAATAATGTATGTAAATATATCAGACATCGACAGCAGAGGAAAGAATAAAGTCTTGGTCTTAACAGAGCCAGCCATCATTGCGGGTAACTTATGAAGCTCAAAGCGAGTGGAAGGGAAATGCATCCCGAATTTAATTTGCGAAAGTGAAAAGAAATGATGATATAGAAGTTTATGCTGCAATTAAAACGTGATAACACACACGAAAAGGAAACTGCAAGACCTCCTACACAAAGTAGCCAAAGAAAGAAAAAAAGAAGGGACTAAACATATACTGCAAGAAAACTGAATGCACTGTCATCAGTAAAAAAAAAAAAAAGAGCCAAAAATGCGAATTACAAGTCGGAGATACTGAAATCAGGCAGGTATAGAAATCTAAATAATTGAAAAACAATCTAAAAGAGAACGAAATGTGCAACAGTGAAAACCGACGGCGTATTGGCATGGCCAAGGGTGCATTCTAACGCTGACAAAAGTATTGAGAAATAGGAAGATTTAATTGGAAACAAAGAATAGAATACAGGATTGTTATGCGTTATTTTCTCCTCCTTTATAGCAACGAATGCTGGACAATCTCCTCAAGGGTGAAAGAGAGTTCCGAAGCAACAGAAATGCGGTTCTAGAGAAAGATACTTAGGATACTATGGAACAAACATGGGAGCAAAGACAAGGTCTTGGAGAGAATGAAAACGTAAAAAGAACTTAAACTTAGCATCAGAAAAAGACAGTTGAGGTTTCTGAGACACGTAATAAGGAAGAAGGATTTGGAGAATATACGGACAGGTAACAAATTCAGCAGGTATACAAAGAAGAAAAGGGCGTAAGACAAGGATGTGTCTTATCACCGGATCTATTCAACTTGTACAGCGAGACTATTCTGGGGACCTAGATGTCATACCGAGATTCGTCATCTGAGGTCACAATTTGTACAACGTAAGGTACGCAGATGATACACTGCTGATAGCAAACACGGAAAGGAAACAACAAAACCTCCTACAGAAGGTAGCTGAAGAGAGTGACAAGAAAGGACCACAAATAAACTGCAAGAAAACCGAATGCATGGTCATCAGCAAAAAGAGCAACCCGAAATGCCAAATACTCGTGGGGGATATTAAAATCAAGCAGGTAAAAAAATTTCAGTACCTGGGAAGTATTGTAACAGAAGATGGAAAGTTCGACACAGAGATCCGAAGGTGAATTGGCTTGGCAAAGGACACCTTCCAGAAGCTGAGTAAAGTATTAAAAGAGATGATAGTTTAACTAGAAACAAAGAAGAGAGTACTGGGTTGCTAGGTGATGTCAGTTCTTCAATATAACAGTGAATGCTGGACCATATTATCAAAGATTAAAGAAAAACTTGGAGTAACTAAAATGTGAAGAACAGAAGGTGTTGCGGATAGAGAATCAGAAATAGTTAACAATCCAAGGATACATGGTATAGAAAGAGGGCTCAGAAAATTTGACACTCACAAAACCGTTTACAATTACGTTTGACGATAATTTTAGAGCGAGATCTTTGTCGAGATCACGCATGTTAGATATAATATGGTTCCATAATTGTCTACAACTCAGTTAACACAGATTTGACACTGTGTTTATATTACGAACAGGATCGCTCTTTCAAAATGAATAAAATAAACATCAGTATTTTTATTTGTTTTATGAGATCAATAACTAAACAGAACATCAAGGAAACTTCACGGTTTTTTTATTAGAATTTTAATTATTTTCATGAAGTAAGAGCATGTAGAATATTTGAAATTGACAAGTTTTCATTTCACTGAAGTAGACGTTAAATGCATGAAAGGTTAATATCTCTTCTGACTTATCTTTCTTTTTCTCCTTAAAAACAAACATGTTTTTTTTTAATCGTATCACCCCAAGCAAGGCGGTAACGCCACTGATGTGCAGGGGGGTACGTAATAGTGAAAAGATTGGAAAAGAGAAAGCAGGAAACCACATCCTAAACAGAGAACAAGGTGATGAGCCTCTTAACCTGTTCAATAGACGTGGGTGGAGTGTGAACTGGGCGATAGATAGATCTGTCTACTCCAATTGAAAAAAAAAAGACAAAGTGAGAAGATTGGAAAAGAGAAAGCAGGAAACCACATCCTAAACAGGGAACAAGATGATGAGCCTCTTAACCTGTTCAATAGACGTGGGTGGAGTGTGAACTGGGCGATAGATAGATCTATCTACTCCAATTGAAAACAAAAGACAATGTGAGAAGATTGGAAAAGAGAAAGCCGGAAACTACATCCTAAACAGAGAACAAGGTGATGAGCCTCTTAACCTGTTCAATAGACGTGGGTGGAGTGTGAACTGGGCGATAGATAGATCTGTCTACTCCAATTGAAAAAAAAAAGACAATGTGAGAAGATTGGAAAAGAGAAAGCCGGAAACTACATCCTAAACAGGGAACAAGGTGATGAGCCTCTTAACCTGTTCAATAAACATTTCTCTGATAAGCTTTTTCCGTGTATGCTAGCAATGAAAATTGAATAGTCCCTTATTTATGAGGTATTCTAACGGTTTAACATACCCCTCAACTAAGTAGCAAGCAAAAATATAATACGATTTTACCGAAATTTGTCATAACAAGTTCATTTTAAATACAAAGAGAAAGAGTAATAATAGCTTGGATACAAGTGACCAACAAATACACAGACAGACTAGGCTGATATGAACTTAAGTCGTACTGGAAGACAGTGTCTCTGTCGCCCCGGCCCTGTTCTCAAGAGTAACTAACTATCGGTTAATATAGGCAAAGAAGAGTCCATTATTAAGTGAGTAACTCCCCACAACATTAACTAATATATATATATATATATATATATATATATATATATATATATATATATTATAATCGCATCATCCCAAGCAAGGCGTTATACTGCCACTGTTGTGCAGGTGGTTACATAGGAGAAAAGTTATGAAAACGAGTGACAGAATACAGGGGGTCTCAGGAATCGGGTAGGAGAGGGATGAGAATACTGCAAAAATGAGATGAGAGCATGAGAGAGAGGATGCAAGTTAGTGAGATAGGAGATGACTATTGACATTACCTTTAAATTTTTGGAGATTGTAGCTGTCGGGGAAGCAAGTAAATGGAAGGGAATTCCACAGGCGAGAAGTGCGAGAAAAAATATGCCCGCCATTTGATTATCCGTTTTTCACTTCCTAGCTTTGGTCGTTCTAGACTTCAACTCACTCCCACCGCCAAAAGCTTAACTGGATTTTACTTTCATTTAATTTATACCGATACCCGTCAATTTTCCTCCGGGTACCCGTCAGTCTTCATCAGATAGTCCCTTGGCGTCAGTTCTGATGTGCTTCCTTATACTACCGAAAATAAATAATGACAAAAAGATAAAATTATTGATAAAAAGTACTCCATCAATCAGCAGCTTCTCCCAGAGGCAATCTGCTACCATCCACACGTTCTCTACTCCGGAACTGTAAATACGACCAGAAACTAAAAAGAACTTCTGTCTGGAATTCTAATATAAGATTTTATCGCTACCGATAAGATTATTTGAAGTGACTTTATCTTGGTTGTTATAATCGCAAACATTCAGGGGTCCTGGGCATGACGATAAATTGCATCCGGCAGCAAGGCCTCTGATTAAGTGGTTGTGAGGAACATGGAACCACTTCTTAATTGCTGTTGTTTTCAGGTAAACCCTGACCCGGATGGTAGCACATGTTAGGGTCCCAGCTATGGGCAAAAAGTTAACCTCCAAAGTGCGTCATGTATGGCACATACATTGAAGCTGAATTAACACGACGCTTTGTGTGCTTTGCGTATGGGCGATAATTTGCAATGCGAAAGTTGCGTATGCATTAGTGTTATTTAATACTATCGGCTGACGAGTATTCTTGAGATCAATCTGTATTTAAGGATTAGATTTAAGTGGCAGACATTGTGCTGCCAACAGATGTTGGGAAATGTTTACGATGACGGAGGGAGTTTTCCTTTCGAATGTTGTTTTTATACACAACTTACAATAGTATGCACTTATCAATGACGTTAGCACGGTTTCAACGTGGGCATTTTGTAAAAAAGAGTAACACCTTAAGATGTCAGACATGGAATTGACCCTGTTTTTATCTTACGAACAAGATCGCTTTTTTTCAAAATGAGTAAAACAATCATCAGTATTTTTATTCGTTTTATGAGATGAATGATTAAAAGCATATGAATGACGAAGTTCTTAAAAAGATACTTTTTTCAGTTCTTATAGTATGGCGCTACACAATCGCAAAATGTTTTACACAAAAGCAACACTGCTTGAACACTTCTAAATGCAACAATATTTATAATGAATATTATTTGTAACCATAGCAGAAAAATGTGATCAAAATGATCCAAACAAACAGAATCATAAAAATATGAAAGGAAAATTGCCTTACTTGTAAAAAAATGTGAGTGGACTTCATAAATTTGGTTTGGTTTGTTTTACGATATATCAACCCATTGTGTCATTTAATACGGAAATTTAATTTTCTTAGAAATATCAGTGATTTTTTTTTTTACAAAAATGTATTGCATAAATATTTTTTTCGGCAAAAAAATATCGCTGCTAAATTTTTAACAAAATCGTATTGTTAAAATTTTCTTTTTTCGTGTATTGCTGGTATCTTTTTATAAAAAAAAAAGAATTATTGGCAAGTTTTTACTAAGAAAATGAATTTCTTTTATAATCATTTTTTAACTTAGCCAAGAATTTCGAAACATATAGCAGTATTTTATGTACGGACAAATGACAGACATAACAGTATAAGATAATTTTGGCAGTAAAATATGTTGCTATTTAGAATGCATGTGCGTTGTGGTACAGTGGATATCGCCTCGGAACGAGAAATCGGGGAGCCGAGTTCGAATTACAGTTGAATACATTGTATTACACTTACGCGCAGATTCCCTTGGGAAAGGTATTAATCCGTCTCTTCCTTCCAGTTATGGGTTAAATAGCAGGACAGATTGGGTTCTATAGCCTTGGTCGGCAACCAGTCTACCGCAGAAAGCAATGGTAACCTACTGCGGGATAATCTTCTGCCCAGTCAGTCATGTCTCTTTCGGGACATGATCTCCCAAGCGTGTATCATGTATGGCACTTAACTGACTGACTGAGTTTAGCAATACGCAACACTAAATTATGGGAAAGGTGTTTAGAAGATTGAGTTATTTCAAATATCTAATTAAAGGGACTTCGAAAATATTTCTTTTTTCAAAGAAAAGTCACAGCTCTGGATTGAAATGAAGTTTTGAAAATTAAAACTCGTTATTGAAGTATATTATTTAAATTTTTAAATTCCATGCTAATAGATTAAATTTAATATTTCCAATAAGTAAAATACTTTGCTGTATTTTAAAACGAATTCAAAATTATTGGAATTAACTTTTTTAATCACACAAAAAAAATAACTAATTTTATCCATATTTTCAAATCAGCCAGCACATCTAAAGCTCTTTAATAAAAGATGAAAGCAATAATACTGTCACGCTTCCCGAGGCTGGTCGTTGATAGCGTCGATTTAATAGCTGGTCTTTGAGTTGTAGGATGTGCGTTGTGGTGCAGTGGATATCGGCTCGGAACAAGAAATTGCGGGGGCCGAGTTCGAATTCCAGCCGAAGTCATTGCATTCACTTACGCGCAAATAACCTTTGGAAAGTTATTAATTCGTCTATTCCTTCCAGTTATGGGTTAAATAACAGGACAGATTGGGTTCTATAGCCTTGACCGGCATCCAGTCTACCGTAGAAAGCAATGGTAACCTACTACGGGATAATCACCTGCCCAGTCAGTCATGCCTCTTTCGAGACATGATCGCCCAAGCGTGTTTCACGTATGGCACTTAACTGACTGACTGACTTCGTGTTGACTCTTTCAATGGTGGTCTCCCTTGCCCACGTCGTGAAATCTGACCCCAAGGAAATCACGCTGAATTCTCACCAGACGCCCCTCTGCCAAGCTAAACCAAGCTGTACGCACGAGCACAACTGAGCAAACGAAACGGCACAAAAAACAAACGGAACGAAGCCTGAACAAGTTGCAGAATAAGTCTTTACATACAAAAAGAGTAGAGTAAATCAATCACAAATCGTCCTCCTCCCAAATCCTGTTCCTATCAAGCCGGCAACGAAACGGAAGTTTCGACCAATTTCTCCAAGTAGCAACTTGCGAAGCGCCCTTCTTATACCATTAACCCAAGTCTCTGGTTGGCGATATCACCTCACTCGAATCGGAGCCCCAAACCTGTGGCGATTCAAAATGTCTTTGTTTTGTTTCAAACCGAAGCTTTACGGAAACTGCCGAAGGATTGTCTTTGAGAGTGGTGGGTAAGGCTGACAGCGGCGGTAAGACATCTTCGGTTCCGTACTTCGATCCAAGTTGGTTCTCAACTGCAAAAATACTGCTTGTCTGTCTTTAACTCTGGTTGGCCGTTTCGAGACTTCTTCTGTAAAATCACTTCTTGTCTGTCTTTAACTCTGGTTGGCCGTTTCGAGACTTCGTCCGCAGCATCATTTCTTGCCTGTCTTTAACTCTTCGACTCTTTCGGTCGGTCGGCGAGAGGCACCTAACGGCGTGGCAATTATCTCTCTCCAGCCAGGAACTCTATGAAAGGCGGCCGGTCCTACGGTGGGCGCCAAATGTCTTGGCGCCTATCTTCGTCGTTACATCTCTGGGCCGAAAGTAGACTGAACTCTTCTGCGTGACCCCCTCAAGGCTCTGCACCCACGCCTGATACAGTGCTGATAGCAGACACAGAAAAGAAACTACAAGACCTCCTACAGAAGATAGCTGAAGCGAGTGACAAGAAAGAACTACAAATAAACTGCAAGAAAACCGAATGCATAGTCATCAGCAAAAAAAGGCAGCCCAAAACGCCAATTACAGGTAAGGGACTCTAAAATTAATCAGGTAGAATAATTTAATTACCTAGGAAGTGTTCTAATAGAAGACGGAAAGTGCGACACTGAGATCCGAAGACGAATGGGCATGGCGAAAGAAGCATTCCAGAAGTTGAGTAAAGTATAAACAAACAGAACAATTTCACTAGAAACAAAGTGGAGAGCACTAGGTGTCGGTTCTTCAATATGGCAGTGAATATTAGACAATATCTTCGAAAATAAAGGAAAAACTTGAAGCAGCTGAAATGTGATTCTACAGAAGGATGCTGCGGATATCATGGACCGGGCATGTTAGCAATGACGAAGTTTTGGAAAGGATGGAGACGACAAAGAAATTAACACTGAGCATCAGGAAGAGACAGCTGAATTTCCTGGGACATGCAACGAGGAAGGAGGGCTTGGAGAACCTGTTACTAACAGGCCAGATAGAGGGAAAAAGAGACAGAGGAAAGCAGCGCGTAACATATTTGAATGATCTGATCAGGTTGATGACAGAAGGAGGGTTGTGCGGTGCAACAGGAGAAAGCGTTCTAAGAGCCACCAGGGACAGGAAGATGTGGAAAACCATGATCGCCTACGTCCAGAAAGGACAGGGCACATAGAGGAAGAACAAAGAAGGTACTTTGACTTTAAATTTACTGTATTTACCACACTTAATTCTGACAATTACCTTTATAGATGACCGTATTTTAAAAAAAAAACGACATGTTTATACAAACACAGAAAAAAATTATTGAAAACAGCTGATATAATTTTTAGAATTTTTTCTTTTTTATATAACAACGATCTCCAACTGATTATTTGAAAAGAAATGCCATTTTTAATAAATATTTAAATTAAATATAAACTCATCTATTAAAAAATTATCCTTATTAAATATAACTAATTTTAAAACGTCAAAAATGTTCATATTCTGTATGTCTTTGATTTTTCCTCGCGCTGAATTCGTTGGTGGTGAGTTGTTCTTGGAGATTAGCCAGTTTTGAATCGCCGGTGTTGATTCGTCAGTGATGAAATGTCCCATTCCCAGTATTAAGTGACTAATGAAGAAAATCATTAATCACATTTTCGCTGCGTATGTGCGTTGTGGTGTAATCGCCTGAAAATGAGCAATCGGAGAACGGAGTTCGAATTCCAGTCGAATTCGTTTTTATACACACAAATACCCATGGGAAAGATATTAATTCATCTCTGTTTTTCTCCAGCTATCGGTTGAATATCAGGACAGATTGGGTTCTGTAGCATTGATTGCTAACCAGTCTCCAGCAGAAATAAAAGTCAAGCTCCCGCGGGAAAATCTTCTGTCTAGTCAGTCATATCACGAGAAAGACATGATCCTTCAAGCGTGCATCACGTATGGCAATTCACTGATATATATATATAATTCCGAATTCTACATTCGTTGAATAGCTATTTCAGCGAGAAAATTCTCGCTTCTTCAGCAACGATTAAAAAACAAAGAAATAAATTATTAATTCAAATATGGTACAAAAATTCATATACCGGAAGGAGCCCAAAAACATATTGTCTCTGTAAATAAATAATACTATTTACATCGAGCCCTCGACCTGGATCATTTTTAATATTAATAAAATTACTATTAATAGGATTTGCTTTTTGGAATTTTACATATATGCTCATCCTTTTTTTGGATCTAATACATATATTGAAAAACAGTAGCTACTCTGGCATGTACGCATCGCTCATTCAGTAATGAATTGGATCACTCTTGCTATCGGGCGTGTATAATGATAGTATACATGCTAAAAAGTATGCCTTCTTCTACCGAGCGCCCATAGCCCAGAGCTAGAATCGCCGACTGACGCCAATTCGGTCAGGTTTCAATACAGAATACAGAATACAGAATACGAAGAATTCTTTCCACGTCCAAAACATTAATTTAAAACAGTGCTCGATATATAATTTTCTATATAGAGCTGTTAATATTTATTATAAATTATATTTTAGAACATGTACATAACTTCTCTATATATAATCGCTAGGAAGGCGCGTCCGTTTCTGCATCGGAGTACCGATGCTTCGTCAGGCGATGTGGTACTGGGAATCCTTTTCATGTCGTTTTGTTAGGGGTATTGGCTGGGGGGTTTTTGATATTGTGATATTTCGTTGACAGTTGGAATTTTTTTTTGTGGAGAGTGTTAGTGTGTGTTGGTGGGTGTTAGCAAGATAATGTAGTCAGTCTGTGACCGTTGCAGAAAACATGTTTATAAAGGAACCATGTTGCGAAAAAAAACAAAACAAAAAAAAACTTAACTATGAAATACAAAAAAATCAACACGGAGCACCAAATCCAAATAGACAGGATTAATACAATTAAACTAAGCTATAGCTGCTCCAGTAATCTAGAAAAAATAATTAAAGTACATAACAACAAAAAAATTCAACTGTTAACGAAATATCACAATATCAAAAACTCCCCAGCCAATACGCCTAACAAAACGACATAAATGAAAATGAAAAGGATTCCCAGTACCACATCGCCTGACGAAGCATCGGTACTCCGATGCAAAACGGACGCGCCTTTGTAGCGATTATATATAGAGAAGTTATGTACATGTTCTAAAATATAATATATATATATATATATATATATATATATATATATACTTGCTTACGGCAAACTCTAGGTAATTATTAATGAGTGTATTATTTAGCGTGTGTTTTGTCAAACGTACTCTTGAAAATAATAGTAAATAACCGACTGATGCAGTGAAGGGCAAATGTAATTTGCAACCCAACAACCTAAGCAAACAATTAACTTGGTGATTTTTTACTAAAAGCCTCTAAAAATTATGACAGTTTCTCTTCAATCGTCGTAACTGTGGTCATTCAAGACTGTTATGCAAATTATCGTGTTTATCTGTAAACAAAACAGTGGCGTACTGAAACCTAACATTTTCGTACTACTGAAAAAGGAACATACAAACCTTATCAGCAACTCGATGGTTATCATGAAAAACATCCTCCCAATTTAGGATGAGCATTCAGTTTGATCAAACACTGATTACATATGGTATGAGGCTTTCGAATAGATGTGTCAAATGATTTAATTTTTGAAAATGAGAAGTGCACAATGTGCGTTGTAGGGTAGTGGATATCGGCAAATCAGAGAGCCGAGTTCGAATTCCACTTGGATTCTTTTCATTTTATACAAATCCTATATTATCCATCAATTAACTGAAACGCAAAAAGTAAAAATTGGACACCAGCAAAAATGGATCAAAATGACTGAAAACATTTTGGAAAAACCCAGGCCAAAGCAAAAATTCACAATCAAGTGTGAAATTTAATTTTGACAAATAGGAAAAGGATTAGACTCCGTACTGAAAAAAAAAAGACGAATCCGAATTTCGCGATCAGATGTTAAATTAATTTTCTAACCAATGAAAGGAAGCGATTTTAAAAAAACTGAAAGAAAAATTAGCAATACATCATGGAAAAATGAAATGGCTATAAATGCACAAAGTCGAAGCAGTGATTCAAATGAGAGCAGATAGAGACGAGACGTTAAAATGTAACAAAAGAAATTTCAAAACGACAACCCTGTCATGTTTCGTCGGCATACATTCTTTCTTCCTCTCTGTTCAATTTTCTTTTCTTCGTGTTCACTTACACACCTTCACAGAAACAACAACAACAAAAAGAAGATACTAACGTCCGATAAGTACAATTTCCTTTATTGCTTCACCTTCCTTTTCACTATCTCACCGGCCTTATATACACTGAACGGAACACAGACGTTATTAGTAATAGGGGTCTCGGCTATGTTTGTTTAATTAGGCTTGTGCTAAACACAACCGAACCCCATAATTTAAAATATCAGAAGTTGAAATTTGGATGTTGGAATGTGGAAGAATAAAATATTTCGCTTTGTATGTTAGAGTAAAATTTTATTAACAAATCACAACAACAAATTTGAAAGAAAATGTTCAGAGAAAAATGTACGTAGTTAAATGTTCCAGAACATTCTGGAACTTACTACTATGTAAGTTCCAGAATGTGTGTAGGTAGAAATATTAAACATATCAGACCACCACTACTTCTCTAATAGTTTTCTCTCTCCCCGTGGAACTCCATTCCGTTTACTTGCTTCCCTGTTAGCTACAATCTACAAAAAATTAAATGTGACCTCGACTGTCATCTTCAACCTTATTTGATCCTGCACGTTTTATCCATTCTTCAATAAACTCTGCACTAAATCTTTTCTTTTTTTTTGTTTTTGTAACATCCTGCAAACTAGTGGTGGTTCCCCCTTGCTAGGGGTGATATGATTAAAAAAGAATCGAACATACGTGAAGAGATTTAAAATACCGTGTGGGTATCAGAATACCAAACAACTTGCAACAGAAGTAGATTTACTCCACCACCCCCAAAAAAATCACCGCTAAAAGGAAATCGTATCCCCCACCGGAACTATTATAGGCCTTCGTCTGTTATATTTCAATCAAGTATCATTCATATAAAATAAAATAAAAATATTGTAAACTACTGATGTAAAATAATAGATCATATGCAATAAATGTCAATAATTCAACTAGAAAACTTGAAAATAAATATAATGTACCAAAACACATATTAGAGATCTTTCATAATATATCATCCCATTGTGGGGGCCTCGTTAATGCTTGGTAAATTGGCCTAGTGCCAAACACGTTCAAAGTACTCACAATTTAAATATCAGAAGGTTGAAGGTTGGATGTTGAAATGTGGAAGGATAAAATATTTCGTGCGTTCGTTAAAGTAAAGATTTCTTAACAGAATGATAAATTTGAAAGAAGAAAAAGTTAAATTTCGTTAACTGAACACTATAACATATTTGTGAGAAGGAAAACGTTCATTGAGAAAATGCATCTAGTTTTGTAGTTAAACTTGTTCAAAGAGAAATGTAGACATGTAAAATGTCCACAGAAGTTTAGGGTTCATAGTTGTGGAGTAGCAAAATGTAAAATCTTCTAATGTTCCTTCCTCTTTTTGGTAGGTCGGCGACAGGGTGAGAAAGAAGTTAAAACAAATAAAAAAAAGTGTACTTAGCGCAATCAGCGTGTCCATTTTGTTGTTTTCTTTGGCAGCGTGGAGTGAAATGAAGAAAGAAAACTGGACGAAGCGGTAGAACGGATATGTGGCGCGTGGCGAGGAGTGAAAAAGAAGAAAAGAAAATTGGCAGCAAAGGCGAGGCAGCTTAAAGTTTCTTCCTTAAAGTGTGGCGAGATACTATCAGATACCACACCTATTCTGACTGAGGTTGCCCAGTCAGCGAACTTGGTTTAAATAGGGAAGTTTATCATGTTGCCGGCTCCAACAACTTAGGTGTGAAGAAACAAAAAAACGGTTGACTGACGTCATATATAAATTTTCGATTTGCTATCCAATTAGGATTCAGAATTTTGCTTTTCACACTGACTTGTGAAATTTGCTTTGATCTGGGTTTTTCCAAAATGTTTTTCGTCGTTTTAGTCGTCGGAATCCGATTTTGCAGCTGTGCAATTTTACTTTGTCTGTAATAGTTAATTGATGGATGATATAGAATTTGTACCTTATACCATTTTAAATAAATCAACAATGTTTTGTCGAAACTTTGAACATAGACTTGCGATCTTGTTAAAATGGGAATAAGTTAAAAGTTATGGCTGAAACAAAGTGGCTTTTGAGACTTAACATGAGGAAAACAAATTTATGAATTTTGACGAAAATGACCCCAGAATGACATCAAAATCAGCAAAAGTTTTCATCTTTTAATAGGCAGCTATGCTAAATTAGTTGTGTAGAAAAGATATTAATAAGAAAATGAGTCTCACAAAATTAGTGCACGAGATTCCCAATCAGGGTTAGCCATACACTCCGGTTGTGTGACTCGGGGTTATTACACAACGGCGCGAAACTTTACAGTTTTTATTTTTACGTCATTGGTGCGAATGATAGCTATACTGAGAACAGTCAGTCAGTTAAGTGCCATAAGTGATACACGCTTGGGCGATCATGTCTCGAAAGAGATATGACTGACTGGGCAGAAGATTATCACGCAGTAGGTTGCCATTGCTTTCTGCGGTAGACTGGTTGCCGACCAAGGCTATAGAACACAATCTGTCCTGCTATTTAACCCATAACTGGAAGAAAGAGACGGATTAATACCTTTCCCAAGGGTATTTGCGCGTAAGTGAATACAATGGAATCAACTGGAATTCGAACTCGGCTCCCCGGTTTCTACTGTACCACAACGCACATCCTCAGAACAGTTATTTATATTCGTAATTCGAGGAATAATTTGTTCTCTGCAATTCCATTTTTTATCCTGTTAGTAAAAGCATTTGATTCGAAGAAGGAATTTATTGGAAAGTAATTGATACTCACCTGAACCAAGCTGAATATGTAATGCTCCTCATGCCAATGACATTTCCACCGAGCTTCTCTGCGGCATATGATTTCATTTAGTTTCTTTTAATGTGCTCCTCTCGAATTTATATTTAAACTGGGGTCAGCAGGAAAGAATGTGCACCGTTTCGAGGCCTTCCTCTTGACGGTTTCACTTGCACACCGGCCTCACTCACTAATTTGAGGCCCCATTATAACGATATGCAAGTGTTGTAGATGTACTACCTCAAATGTCAATTAGCGAAATTAGCTTTACGAAAAGTTTCGAAAAACTACAAAACTCGCGTTCCGAGGATGGGACGTGAACCTCATTACGCATTCACGATCAGTCATGATATTTCTTTACTCCTAGCTCTTTAAGTAATGTTTTGCTAATAATGTTGTCTAGCATACACCACACTTCCGAGTCGAATGCTGGTGGAAATTGGATTTTTGGCAATTTGGGTTGCGTCCCATCCTTTGATTCAACAGCTTCGATATTCTCAGCACTGCAGTATGCATCCTGGCATTGGTATTTCCGACATCTTATCTGCGTTGACAGAGCAGAGAATATTTTACATGTCTTATTTTCCATATATAGATGCGGTTTCTTTGAAAAGAAAAAAGAAAAAAACCTGGAAATGTCCTAACAGGAGACGGAAAGTGTGACACTGAGATCCGAAGGTCTATTGACATGGCCAAGGATGCATTTCCAAAGTTGAGTAGAATATTGAGAGACACGAAAATGTTGGAAACAAAGAAAGGAGTACTAGACTGTTATGTGATCTCGCTCCTTCTACACAACAGCGAATGTTGAACAATTTCGTCATAGATGAAGGAAACATTCAAAACTACAGAAATGTGGTTCTACAGAGGGATGCTGGGAATACGAGGTTTTGGAGTAAACAAAAAGAAAACTTAGACTTGACATCATTAAAAGACAAATGAAGTTTCTTGGACACATAATGACGAAGAAAGGCTTAAAAATTTGAGCCTTTCAGATTTTACTCGCCCGATCGACTCAGTCGATTAAAACTTAATTGGACGTTTAAAGTTTATTGCTTTACTCGCCCGCAGTCGGTAAAAAACCACGCAATGAAACTTGTCCATTCAAATACCAAGTAAATCTGATTCCTTTTACAACCCAAAAGTATGCTATTGAAGAGTCACAAGTTATTTAAAATAAGCTACAATGGTATTATTGAACTCTTGGCTTTTATCGTCCCGGTCGTTGTAAACATTCGTTTAATTAACGCTTCAAGAGAGGAGTCAGAATGTCTCTGTCACCTAGATTAAAGACGCTCACAGATTTTTAGAAAATCATTTGGAAAAATAGTATCTCATATTTCCTCCCCGCTTAAGAAAAGTAAAAACGAACATTTGAAAGAAAAAAATACGCATGCTTCTTTCAAACACGCACTGTAAACAATTTATACAAGTAAGTTTTTTTTATAGAAAATCGTTGAGAAAATCAGATTTTTTTATCATCTATGTGATAAAGTTTGTAGTCAAACAGAAGAAAGAAACTACGAATTTAGGTAACTCCACTCAATTGCCAAAAAAGAAAAAAAAACAAGAATGAAAACAGCATATCATGGTGTTAAAAGGGCTTAAACTTAAAAAAACAAAGATTTATCATCAAAATGTTTCTGCTATTATGAAGAGAAAAGATCAAATTTTGTTGTTATTATTTCAAAAAAAAATTAAATCCTTTCTAACAGTTCGACATTTTAATTAAAATTTCATTTTTTGTTTTCCGTCTGCGATTCACGCTATGTTTACGTAAGGCGAGACTATTAAGAAAATGGAGCTGGTCGAGTAAAATGATTTTGGGGCGAGGAAATTTTCCATCGCTCTCGACCGCCGGGGCGAAGCAGCGCGTGACACACTTGATGGGCTTAAACAAATCAACAGCAGAGCAGGGTTCGGGATAAATAGTAAGACAAAATATCAGAGGAAGAGGTGGAGAGCCATGATCGCCTCAGCCCTGAAAGGAAACGGCACATAAAAGAACTGACGATAATAGCATGATTTAAATAGATTGAATGAAGATATTTTGAAAAGGATCATTAATAACAGAAGCAGTATCATCTGTTATAAAATTAATTCACTGCGTCTTTTCTAGAAAATCTTTTCCCGTTCGAGTCTGTCTTTCATATTTATAAGTCTGTCATTCGTCAGTGTATTGGATATTATTGCAACATCCGGTTTAGTGCTTCTGTTGTGTATCTTGTAGAA
Organism: Ascarosepion bandense; assembly: GCA_037127315.1. Classification (NCBI taxonomy): domain Eukaryota; kingdom Metazoa; phylum Mollusca; class Cephalopoda; order Sepiida; family Sepiidae; genus Ascarosepion; species Ascarosepion bandense. The sequence goes on along the minus strand of JBBBDQ010001615.1, from coordinate 50,107 downwards.
ATACTATGAAGAAACTGCATTTTTATCCGTCTTGACACCAGAATCAAGCAAGTACAAAAATTTAATGGAAAGTGTGACACAGAGATCCGAAGGCGAATTGGCATGGCAAAATAGACGTTCCAGAAGCTGAGTAAAGTACTAACACACAGGAAGATTTCACTAGAAACAAAGAAAAGAGTGCTGGATTGCTGTGTGATGTCAGTTCTTCTATATGGCAGTGAATGCTGGGCAATATCATCGAAAATGAGGACAAAACTGGAAGCAGCGGAAATGTGGTTCTACAGAAGACTGCTGCGGATATCGTGGACTGAGCATTCAAGCAACAATGAGGTGTTGCAAAGAATGGCAACAAAAAGGAAATTAATACTGAGCATCAGGTGGAGACAACTGAAATTCTTGGAACACGAAATGAGGAAGGAGAGCTTGGAGAACCTGATACTGACTGGCCAGATAGAAGGAAAGACAGACAGAGGAAGGCAGTGGATAACATATTTGCAGGGCCTGATCAGGTGGAGGACGGGACTGGGGTTGCCAGGTGTAACAGGAGCAAACATACTAAGAGCCACAAGTGATAGAGAGACGTAGAGAACCATGATCGCCTAAGTCCTGAAATTACAGGGCACATAGAAGAAGATCTTGAATCTCGTTTTCGCTAACTTTTCCCACCGTCCTGCCTTATCTGAGAACATTTTTGCGGTGATTTTTCTGATAAGCTTTCCACTCTGCTACCTACACTTCATGAATTTAAGCGCAGTACTAGATCGTATGCATTGTGGTGCAGTGGATATCGGCTCGGAACGAGAAATCGGGGAGCCGAGTTCGAATTCTAGTTGAATTCATTGCATTCACTAACGCTCAAATACCCTTAGGAAAGGAATTAATCCATCTCTTCCTTCCAGTTATGGGTTAAATAACAGGACAGATTGTGTTCTATAGCCTTGGCTGGCAACCAGTCTACCGCAGAAAGCAATGGCAACCTACTGCGGGATAATCTTCTGCCCAGTCAGTCATATCTCTTTCGAGACATGATCGCCTAAGCTTGTTTCACGTATGGCACTTAACTGACTGACTATATCGTATAGATATAAGGCTCGGAATCAAAATTCAGAGAGCCGAGTTCAAGTTCCAGTTGAGTTCGTTACATTCACTTACGCGCAAATACCCTTGGAAAAGGCATTCATCTCTCTCTTCTCCTCCCAGCTATGGGTTGAATAGCAGTACAAATTGATTTCTACAACCTTGGTTAGCAATCGGTCTACTGCAGAAAGTAATGGTAACCTACTGCGGGAAAATCTTTTGCCTGGTCGGTTATGATCGCCTGAGCATCTATCACGTATGGCAATTATCTGAGTGACTGACTGCATTGGCAGCTAGGTCTCATCACTTTACCGTTAAAAATGCGACATGCAATCGCAACTTCTAATCTAATAATTATTTCTCTCGAATTTCTTGTTTACTCGAAAAAATTAAATTTAACGTCATTCGTTGTTTTTTTTCTCTTTGAATCATATTCTTTTTTTGTCCATTCTTCTCAATTGTGTTTTTTTTTTCATTCTGAATAGCGTTGAGTTTTAGTATCTATATCACTTTACTTGGGTTGATATAATTAAAAAAAAATGTAGAACATGTTTCCATATATTGAATAAAATTGTTGAAATTGCAGTATTTGTAAATATTTACCTTACTTCTCCACTTGAGCGAGATGTGACGCAAGGTTTTTTTAACATGAGGAGCCTGACCGCATACAGACGGCCGAAGGAACAAAAATTCCCTAGTCCCCTCAACCGCCGGTTGAGCTGGCCCTGGCGACGAGAACCTGGTCCACTCCATTGGTGCAATGGGGTGGCACGGCCGCGGGGCACTGTTCCCCGGGACCGGGCATCTGCACAGTATAATTTTTCTCAGATGCACCTCAGCCCTCGCGAACGGAGATACAACTGAGCCGCACTCTTTCTTCAAGGACAGAGACGCAACTGAGAGACGATTTTTGGTCCATACCTGATTTGCATCAGGCAAGTAAATTACTATATTAGAACATTGAAAACGCAATAATATAGCAAATGAATTCAGCGAACGTCTCTTTAAAATAATTGATAATTGATTAATATCTCTTGTGGATTGACTGACGACCTCTTGAAACCAATCCTAGCGAGTTGACTATTATGGAGTCTAAAACGCCCAACGGCTTCTTGCAACGTATTTAGGACAAATGTCTAATCACGTGATTGCTTTGATGGCCTCTTTAATATAATCGTTGATAAATGTATAGAAGGAATGACATCAGTGTCAGTTTTTGACAACTTACTCATTTCGCGTAATAACTGTTTAACCGTTTCTTTAATTGTTTAATAGATAAATAACCACCTATGCGTATATACTGATGCCCGCCTGGAAATGATCCCTGAGATATTAGTCATTTAGCATGTGTATTGACTGATATCATTTTTTAGAGAAAGACAAGGTTGAGATCTGGTTGAAGCATGTAAACGAAATGGATTTCCACGGGAAAAAATGCCGGATTGGAAAGTGTTAGAGAGGAAGTGGCGGTCTGATATCTCTCGAAAAAGGATATATATATATTTATATATATATATATATATATATATATATCATTCAAGGTAACTAAGCGGTTTAGGTAAATGTAACCAGCTAGGACAGTCTAGTATGTAGACTTAATGGACGGTACGAGTTGTATTTTTTTTTTTTTTTTTTAATCATTTCACCCCGGGCAAAGCGTAAATGCCACTGATGTGCGGGGGGGTGGCTACATAACTGAAATGAAATTAATTAGAGGAGGGAGAAGAGGATTACAAACCAATTAGAAAGAAGCAATAGAAAGATGAAAATGCAGGTGTGGATATACGGGGTGGGGAAGGGCTAGAGTCAAGTGGTTAGTAGATGAGTATTGACACTGCATTTAAATTTCTGGAGGCTGTAGCAGTCAGGAAAGCAAGAATATGGGAGCGAGTTCCACAGGCGGGAAGTGCGAGAGAAGAAGCTGCAGGAGTAGAATTGTCGTCTGCATTTGGCTAACCTAACTGTGAATGGGTGGGACCCAGTTACCATTCTGGTTGCACGAGTAAACACCTGTTGAGGAGGCACCAATGACTTCAGTTTGTCTGAGCAGAAGCCATGAAACTACTTATAGACCAGACAAAGGGAGGCCACATTTCGTTGGTGGGGAAGTGGCTGTAGTCGAGCCGCCAAGTCAGCACCTATCATGTTATTAACACTCCTTTGGAGCCTGTCGAGAACATTGAGGTGAGCGGCAGGGGCGCCTGCCCATAAATGGCAGCAGTACTCCATGCAGTATCCTGAGACGTAGGCGTAGTCAACAGACGTAGACCAATAGTCGTAAACCTCAAGACGTAAATCTCTAGTCGGGGACCTGTAGACCTCTAGCAGTAGACCTATGGACGTAAACCTCTATGCGCCCTCGCCTTCGTCTGTATTTATGGCTGGTGCCAACATTACTGTAAAGGGGAATCAAGGTGTATACATATACATTATATCACGTTCATATCGACCTATTTTAACGGTAAAATGCTGAGACCTAAACGCCAATCTAGTAGCACATTTGAATTCATGTGATCGAGACTAAAGTGATAATTGCTAGTCAGAGCAGTTGCCGTGACGATGTTTGTAGAAAAGACAGGAGGAAGCCATGTCAAGTCATTGAGAAAATGACGGGATATCAGTGTCAGTTTTTGACAACTTACCCATTTCGCATAATAATTGATTGACCGTTTCTTGAATTGTTTGAGAGCTCAATAACCACCTATGTGCATATATAGAGTGATAACCGACTGGAAATGATCTCCGATATTTGAGTAATCTAACGTGTGTATTTACTAATATCATTTGTTAGAGAAAAACAAATATGAGACCTGGTTGATTTATTGTGTGGCTAAACTGACGATACCTTTGAATGAATCGGTCAGATGGTTCTATATATTTTTGCCGATTCTCTTTGTGATGCCATTTACTCTGGCAATAGTTTTTTCTTTATTTTCCAGTTTCCACATGTTGCTTTGTTTAATCTGTCCATATTTACAGTGTTGATTAAATATTTGGCCTTTCATAAGATTTTTAATTCAGGAGTCCTCGCAATGTTGCCAATTCATATTTGTCTATATTTCTGAGATGAGGTAGTATTTACACTATTTACATTATTCGGACTATTGTCCTCATCTTTGTTGTCATTTGTACGAAGTTTCAGCAGTTGTACGCTCAGGCCTTCTTCAGGTGCTAAGAATTTCGAACATAACCCTTTACTATAATCACTGGTGTATATGAACACCATTCTTTGCGTAGTAGTTCCTCTTTTGGTAGTCATGTATTAAGGATACCTAGTCCGGTGGATATAGATATTCGTTAGTTCCTTTGACTTGACCCAAAGAGTTGTGAGTTTAATACCAGGCTACAGCAATTTGGAACAAGTAACTTACAGGATTAGATAACTCATGAGTACCAAAAAAGGCACTGCTACGCAATGAATGGGGATGATATACCCCAGTGATTGAAATAAAGGATTCTGTTCGAAATTCCTAGCACCTGAAGAAAGCCGGAGCGTACAACGTCCGAAACGTAGTACAAATGGCAACAAAGATGAGGACAATAGTTCGAATAATGTAAATACTGTAAATTCCGTGTCCGTATTTACAGCATTGATTAACTTTGTTGCCTTCCATAAGATTTTTACTTCATGGATGTTCACAATGATACAAATTCATATTGTCTATATTTCTGAGATAAGGTAGTATTTACTGCATTTACATAATTCAGACTATTACTCTCATCTTTTTTGCCATTTGTACGACGTTTCGGCCATTGTAATCTCCGGTTTTTTGCAAGTGGTAGGAATTGCAAACGGAACCCTTTATTGCTACCACTGAGGTATATCATCTCCATCCCTTTTGGGTAGAGCCTCTTTTAGTAGTCATGAGTTATCTCCCTCTAACCCAGTAAGTTACTTGTTCACTACTGCTGTAGCCTTGTATTGAACTCACAACTCTTTCGGTCAAGTCACAGGAACTAACCAACCTCTATATTCATTGGGCCATGTGTCCTTAAGGACATGATATACCCCAGTGATTGTAATAAAGGGTTCTGTTCGAAAATCCTAGGACCTGATAAAGGCCGGACAACAGCTGAATCGTCGTACAAATGACAACAAAGATGAAGACAATAGTCCGAATAATGTAAATACTCTTACCCATTCATGTTTATCACCGAACTTCCCGAAGAACATGTGGTAGAAATATATTTTGATAGCATCATATTTTGACTGCACCATTCTCACATTGGATTCTTCTTTGACTGCATTGTTATTGACGGCATTTTCCTCTGATTGCATTTTCTTTGATTATATTGTTCTTTGACTGCATTATACTTTGACAGAATTATTTTTGAGTGAATTATTCCTTTAGTGTCATGGCCCAGTGGATATAGACGTTGGTTAGTTCCTGTGACTTGACCCAAAGTTGTGAGTTCAATACCAGGCTACAGCAGTAGTGAACAAGTAACTTACAGGGATAGATAACTTATGACTACTAAAAGAGATACTACTACGCAAAGAATGGAGTTCGTATACACCAGCGATTGTAATAAAGAGTTTGGTTCGAAATTATTAGCATCTGAAGAAGGCCGGATCGAAACCGTCACGGGGGATCGAAATCGACAACAACTGATGAGTTTGAACCGAGCAAAAAAAAAAAAAGACGAACAGAAACAGAACAAAGTTATTTTCCGACATGACAACGCTATGCCACATATTGCAAAACCGGTGAAAACCCACTTGGAAACGTTTAAATGAGAAGTCCTACCTCACCCACCTTATTTAGCAGGTATAGCGCCGTTTGATTATCATTTATTCCGATCGATGGCAAATGGCCTACTTTCATTCTTGTGAAGGTGCCAAAAAAGGGCATTTGAATTCCACATCATTTTTCTGACATAGAATTCAAATGCTGCCAGAAAAATGGGAATAAGTAGTAGCTAACGATGGACAATACTTTCAATGACATGATTCACAGAAATTTTTGTAATTAAAGCATTACTTTTCATGAAAAAATCAGCCAGAACTTATTCAAGGTCCTAATATATATATATATATATATATATATATATATATATATATATATATATATAAATTAAAATAGGATTAATTCACTGATGTTGGATGACCATTTCGATATGAAAATCCCCACGGGGATAACACATCACCTCAGCAACAGAAAAATCCTTTCAGAAACTGGAGAAAAATCAGTCTAATTTTCCTTTTTAAATAGATTTGCAAAGAAATTAAAAAAAGAAAAAGAAAAAGAAAAAACATAAAACAAAATAAAATAAAATAAACAAGAAAAAAGGAAAGAGAATTGTAACTTAAAAAGAACGGACGGCGTGTTGAATTGATATTTATATTTGCTCTGTAATATTTTATTACATGGAGCTCGCTTCCTGTATCATTTTTTAATATTAAAATAAAATTTTTAATATTAATTAGGATCGGGTTTTTGGAATTTACCTTCCTGCTTTTTTCCGCTTGGATTAAAGTATCTGAATATATATATATATATATATATATATATATATATATATAGTGTTTCGAGGCAGCAGATAATTTTCTAAAGATATACTGTTAAATATAAGAGACAGTGTATGTCTATAATGTTTAATCATGAGCCGTTCTAAACATTGTATTTTGGCTTTTATTTCAAGTGAAAATAGAGACAAATTTGTTCAGCATCAGGATAATAACTCATACACACAGTAAAAACAACATTCAGATATTGGAGGCCATCTACATTAAGTCCAAACAACCAACACTTAATAAAATCACGTTTAAATCTGGTCATAACACATTACATTGCATTTAAATATATGGTTCTGTTATCATTTCGAGATCTCACGTGGTTTGACGTCATAGAACCGCATTACAAATTTGGTAACTGTTGCCGTTGCTTAGCAGAGTTTTATGTCAACACAAGATAATATCGTCGCTGATGGTGGATGTTTTTTATGTTAACGTCCTTGTAACCTCTCTAAAGATGGCTTGGAACCAACTTAATAAAAAATTATCCAAACGTTGGAGAATTTTTGTGTTTATTTTCAACTGAAATTAAAGCCAAAATACGATGTTTAGAACGGCTCATGATTAAACATTATAGACATTCATTGTCTCTTATATTTAACAGTATATCTTTAGAAAAATATATATATATTAAAACTTGTGTATTTAGGCAGCAAATTTTCTTTTAGCCATGTTAGATTAAATAAATTGCAAACATTGTATCTGCTTATTTTTAATAAAATCCGTTCATATTCACGGATAATCTTTCGGGTATTAATATTGAAAGATTTCAGAAATGCGCTGTAACGTTGACAGATGTTATTATCATTCATTTTTCAGTGAATTATAATAACACACTCCCCTGAAGCTGATCTCGGAAGTAGATTGAATGTACTTGGTGACATTGAGAAATGAATGATAATAACATTTGTGAACGTTACAGCTCATTTCTGACATCTTTCAATTATAATACGCGAAAGATTATCCGTGAGTGTGAACAGATTTCATTAAAAATAAGCAGACACAATATTTAATATTTTAATTTCGGCTGATAGGAACGGATGAAATACCGGCACGAATAAAATGAGTAGGGAACATTCAAGTCAACTGTTATCATCTTGAAGACGTATCCACTTAATTAATTAGTAGCACATATATCTGAACATCATAATTATCCATTTGAAATACTTTAACTATTTTCTGACTTTAAGCAATGTGTAAAACGTTGATAAACCGTAAAGAAAAACATATCAGTCATTCAGTTAAGTGCCATTCATGATACACGCTTTGAGTGATCATGTCTGAAAAGAGACATGACTGACTGGGCAGAAGATTATCCCGCAGTAGGTTGTACTTGTTTTCTGCGGTAGAGTTGTTGCCAGCTAAGGCTATAGAACCCAATCTGTCCTGCTATTTAACCCATAACTGAAAGGAAGAGACATGACTGACTGGGCAAAAGGTTATCCCGCAGTAGGTTGTCATTGCTTTCTGCGGTAGACTGGTTGCCGACCAAGGCTATAGAACCCAATCTGTCCTGCTATTTAACCCATAACTGGAAGGAATAGACGGATTAATAGCTTTCCCAAGGGTATTTGCGCGTAAGTGAACACAATGGATTAAACTGAAATTCGAACTCGGCTCCCCGGTTTCTCGTTCCGAGCCGATATCCACTGTACCACAATACATATCCTTACATCATGATTACGTTGACCAAATAGAAAGTCTGTCCTATTATTTAAATCAAAAATGGAGGGAGAAGAGATAGATTATATTACATTATTATATTAAGTATAATTAAAAGAGGATCAGTTTATTACTTCATAACAATAGAAAACCTATACCCCACTTTATGCCAAGTAGAAGTTTTATGTTTCCAACTATTATATTCAGTCAGTCAGTTAGTTAAGTGCCATACGTGATACACGCTTTGGGCGATCATGTCTCGAAAAGAGATATGACTGACTGGGCAGAAGATTATCCCGCAGTAGGTTATCATTGCTTTCTGCGGTAGACTGGTTGCCAGCAAAGACTATAGAACACAATCTGTCCTATTATTTAGCCCATAACTGGAGGGAAGAGAGACGGATTAATACCATTACCAAGGGTATTTGTGCGTAAGTGAATGCAACAAATTCAGATGTAATTTGAACACGACTCCCCAATATTCGTTCCGAGTCGATATCCACTGCACCACAAGTTATCTGAGGCAGAATTTGAGGAGGCCATCAAAGATTTTACCCCCCCCCCCCCCACAAAAAAAGATTATATCCGAGAAATAATTTGTTATGCAGCTAAAGCGCCAGTATCATCCGCATGCAGGCGTCTGTATATTACGCATTTGCATGCTTATTTAGAATTATGTATTCGACACGAGTAAATATTGAGTGACAGCAATTCAGGCCTGTCTCTTGGATCAGCTCAATTTCACTTGCTAAACACGTGAGAAGCTGACGGCATTTTGTGCAGGGAATTTGATATCATTTCCTTCAACATTTTTTTTTTTTGTCGGGCGTGAGATGGTTTGAGAAAAAGAAACAAACAAGCGAGGGATGCAGTGTAAACGATTCTGCCAAGCGTAACATTTACTTATGAATTTATTTCTTATCTATTTGTGTACAAAAATAAAATATATTTTCCATAGACGGAGTATGCATACGCATATATATATAAAATATATATATATATATATATAATAAATATATATTAATAATAATATATATAATATATATATATATATATAATAAATATATATTAATATATATATATATATATATATATATATATATACTAGCGGTATAGCCCGGCGTTGTTCGGGGTGTAATGAAAGCTTTTATATATATATATGATCGATTTTCTGCACTATTGTAAGAACTGCAACCTTGAAACTTCTGAATGTCGTTTCTTATGTCTTTGTCTATGAGTGTATCAAATTTGATTAAAATCGGACCACTTCTTCTATAACCGGATTTTTCGATTATCGATATTTATCGGGGGTACCTCGACACAAAACCTAGTGAAGAACACTCGCAGACGCTTATAGTAGAACTGTGTAAATTTTCAAGAAAAACGGTTCAGCAGTTTCGGTGTCTATAGGTAACGGACACACACACACAGAAACAAAGTTCCATTTATAAATAAGTTTTGATATTAATTTGAATATAACCACTCATATATATATATATATATATATATAATGTGTGTGTGTCTGTGTGTGTGAGAGAGATTAAATAAATTGTAAACATTGTGTCTGCTTATTTTTAATAAAATCCGTCCATACACACAATCAATCTTTCGCTTAATATAACTGAAAGACGTGTGAGCTGTAACGTTGACAGATGTTATTATCATTTATTTCTCAATGTTCCCAAGTACTTTCAATCTTTTTCCGATATATATATATTAATTTGAATAAGTTGTATTTCGGAAGCAAGAATTCTCACAAATTATTTTTTTGTTTTGTTTTTGCCAAATAATATGGTCAACTTATGGTCATTAATTTTTTTCTTATTATTAAATCTTTTTAATTTCAGAATAAGTTATGTTTATCGCTAAATTTGCCAACACTCATATTAACTTTTATTTTATATAATTTTCCCCAAGTGCTGTCGAATGTTACTACGTTTGTTTTCAAGGATTGTTTTTTGTATAATTATGCAACAGTTCTTTCATGCTCTGGTTCGATGGAAACAATTTCAAGTCATTCAAAGTTACGTCAGATAAACATTTAAACTGAAATTGTTGTGTGTGGGGGGTGTATGTGTGTGTGTGTTTAATATTAAATCCAATTCAATATACGGTCCCCTATGAAATTATAAAATGAAAGTTAATGTGAATTTTGTCAAACTTCCTGTTATCGTATACAACTTAATTGGAAATTCAAAAGATTAAAAAAAAACAAAAAACGTATTCATAATATTTAAATATATACAAGGTGTGATAGGCAGATTATTGCCATTTTTCGAGCATGCACGTTGTTTTATTTATTTATTTATTTATTTTTACTTTTGTCTACTTGAAACTATATTAATGTTAGTTGGGTACCGACTGTGAGAGAAAGAGCAACATGACACATCTCACGAGAAATTTGAAAACGGTTTTACTATACTACTTGGTATAATTAATAAAACTTATCTGCAAAAACAGTTTTAGTATATATATATATATATATATATATATATATATATATATATATATATAAAGTTCTTCATTCACTATAACATTTTCCTTTCTTTGTGTAACCCTTTACGAGCCATAGCTTTCCCGATCATTACAAAACCAAGTGTTCAGAAAGAACACGAAAGGCGCACTCAAATAAAAAACATATCCTTCAAAAAACGTCATGTGACATATCCAGTAAATGATCTTTTGTTCGCTTTCGTCTTATTTGACTCTACTTCAGATTTTATAGCTGGTTTATGTTCACTTTGTTCCCTTAATCAAAATTACTGCCCAAGTTCGGAGATTACAAGAATGCAATAATATTTGCACTCGCGTTGCAAAATTCTCCTGCAACTGACACTTAAAATAGATGTCGTCTTTAATTGAATCCGATTTTGCAAAAGCTTAGTTCTGAGCCTCACAAAGAAGCCTTTTAAAAAAATTAGAATTGTCATCAGGTATACGTAAGGAGATTGAGCCGAGAACGTTTCGGCCACCCGTCTATAAAACAAGCTCGTATAATGTTTTAGCAGCGAATCAAAAGTGTGGCGTTTAATCTGATGTGAAGTGTTTCAATTCCACCGACATCCACGTTTATAATTTTTCAATATTTTTTTAAATGCAAAAACGAATCATTGTTGTGGGTTAGCCCATTCAGCTTTGCAAAAAAAAAAAATACAAACAAAAAAAACGAAAACAAAAAAAAACGCCTGATAGGGTAATACTCTTTAGATCTATAAAAATCTAAACATTTCTTTCACCTCTCTCTTTTAGTTTTTTTCTCTATGTAGATAAAGAACGCTGCTCCTAGGGTACGTTTGTTTCCTTGGCCCTCTATTGACTTTAGAACTCTGTCACAGGTGCGCATATACACATGCTTATTTCACACACGTAAACAAACCAGCACATTCTCATCTTTCATTTTTCAAAATCTTTGCATATTAGTACAACTGTGTCCACATGGAATTCCTTTTGTAAATAACATGCATTGTCGTTTTATTTTAATATTATTTTTACTGTCACTTATTTTAATCGGACTTATATGAATCCGATAATAGATTTTTGTGAGGTAAATGTTCCAGGATCCCATAAATATTTACTATACAAGGTACATGCAGTTAATTTTCATACATTATTCATGCTTGAGCGATCATGTCTCTTTCAAGACATGACTGATTAGGCTGACGATTTTTCCGCAGTATCTTGCCATTTTTTCAGCGGTAGACAGGCTGCCAACCAAGGCTACAGAACCCAATCTCACCTTCTATTCAACTTATAGCTAGCGGGAGAAGTAATGTATTAATAATTTTCTTAAGGATATTTGTGCGTAAGTGAATGCAACGAATTCAAATAATATTCGAATTCAGCTTTCTGATTTCTCGTTCCAGAACAATACTCTCATATCAAATAACGTTGATTTCCACAACAAAGTGGTAACTTATTATTGCTTAAAAATCATAGTAATTCGAAAAAACGGAGAATCAGTAATGTAATCGATCCCGACTTGGCAGCTCGGATACAGTCACTTTCTCACCGGTGCAATGTGGCTTCCCTGTGGCTCTTTTACAAATGCTTTCGCGGCTTCTGCTCAGATGAACTCAGCTCTCTGGTGCCCCTATGTATGAATTTACTCGAGCCACAAGATTAGCAACTAGGTCCCACCCTTTTACCGTGAAACCAATAAAATGTAAACGCAAATTTTAATCCCGCAACTTCTTTCTCGCACTTCACGCCTGTGGAATTCCTTTTTTGTTTACTCGCTTTATCGACAGCTACAATCTTCAAGAATTCAAATGTGAAATCAATAGTCATCTCCTATCTCACTAACTTGCATCCTCTCTCTCATGCGCCTTTCTCCGTCCACTACACTCTCATCAGCATTCTAATCCTTCTCTTACCTATTTGCTGACACCCCCTATAACGTGTCACTCTTTTTTACAACTTACCTCCTATGAAACCCCCTGCTCAACAGTGGTAGTAAAATGCCTTGCTTGAGGCGCCAGGATTATGAAAAAAAATTGTGGAGTATTGCAAAAAGTATTCGCCTTGACTAGTCTTGGAAAACCACTTTGTCGTGTCTCTGCTCGTATATTCAATCTTCTGCTACAATCTTCAAGAATTCAAATGTGAAATCAATAGTCATCTCCTATCTCACTAACTTGCATCCCCTCTCTCATGCGCCTTTCTCCGTCCACTACACTCTCATCAGCCTTCTAATCCTTCTCTTACCTATTTGCTGACACCCCCTATAACCTGTCACTCTTTTTTACAACTTATCTCCTATGAAACCCCCTGCTCAACAGTGGTAGCAAAATGCCTTGCTTGGAGGCGCCAGGATTATGAAAAAAATGTGGAGTATTGCAAAAAAGTATTCGCCTTGACTAGTCTTGGAAAACCACTTTGTCGTGTCTCTGCTCGTATATTATCTGTATATTCAATAGATCAGACAGACGATAGAGTTCAGATCAGAGACACGAGAGAAGAAAAGACGAATGCAGGAGTCGGCTCTCCAACGTGTGCACGCCTGCCTGAATCCGAACAACCTCAACTCCACTCAAACCATGTCACCAAAGTGAAAAGAAAAAAAAATATTGTATATCTAAACTTATTTATAAATGGAAATTTGTGTGTGTGTGTGTCTGTGTGTGTGTGTCTGTCTGTGTGTGTCAGTTACTTATAGACTCCGAAAAGGCTCAACCAATTTGCTTGAAAATTTACACAGTTGTACTATAAGAGTCTGAGAGTGTTCTTAGCTACGTTTTGTGTCGAGGTACCCCCGATAAATATCGATAATCGAAAAAATCGGGTTATAGAAGGAGTGGTCCGATTTTAATCAAATTTGATGCACTCATAGACAAAGACATAAGAAACGATATTCAGAAGTTTCAAAGTTGCAGTTCTTATTTTAGTTTTTGCTTCGGGTTTGGCTCTAAGTAGGTATAATTGTAGTTCTTAGTCTCAACCATGATACCATTTACTCAAAGGACATATTTAGCCTTCAAAATTCAGTTTATGACAAAAAAGTTATTTCATATCGATACCAGGAAATCAAAATTTGACTAACATCCATTCATTTTTCTTTCATTCTACGGTTTCGCTTTAACTGGAAACAACTATTGCTTTTAGTCTTTCGTGCCAACGTCCAAAGAGTCTGAGCTCCAGGACCATGGATTAGTTTTAAAGCTTTCATTACACCCGATCAACGCCAGACTATAATGCTAGTTTTTATATATCCGTGTCGGCGTTTTTAGCAGCAAAGCTGAGAAGATCGGCAATTTTGATATCAAGTTTTATTCTTCGTCGAAGTGGGTATGTAACATATACTGCTCAGTCCCAAAAATATTAAATTCACTTCTACCCACATCGCTCTCAGTAGAGCATAGGCTATCGATGACCCTTCTACATCGACAAGCGTACGTCGTCGCTTCTGTAACGTCTTTTGCACAGGTAGGGTTGTTGATCGAATGCAAACCCCTTTGTCCTCCAGACGAGCTAACAGTCAGTTAAGTGCTATATGTGATCTAAGCTTGGACTATCACATCTCTTTCGATTCAAAAGTGACTAGACAGGAGAGCAATATATATATATATATATATATATATATATATATATATATATTAGTAGTAATACAAAATCGTATTAAGACCAGAAATAAATGATACGTAATACTTCCAGGCATTGTGGAAGAAAACAAGATGAAAAATTAAAAAATATAAAAATAAACGAATGAAGAACGACCGACCGGTTTCAATCCTAATCTCTTCAGGACCACCTGGATCATATACATATATATATATATATATATATATATATATATATATATATATATATATATATATACAATGAATAAGGAACAAAGAAAATATTAACAACATACAAAACATTCATTTAAAATAGTGCTCAATATAGAAATAGAGCTATGAATATTTATTGTGTATTATAGTTTAGAACATATACAAATTACAAACTACTCCAAAGTGTAAATTTTGATTCGACGTCTTTGACTAGACATCACTGTTTATTTCATTATCTTTAAATTAAAATTTTCGTTATTAAAAATATAAAAAAAAAATTGAAGATGACACTCACTGATCATGAATTATTTCAAACGTGCTTCAAGCGATTATGACTCTTCACAATGCCCTCTTCTTTATAATTCTAAATTAATGTTGTCTTGTTGTTATCTCTCCTAAAACCTTGTTCCACTATCCATTTACTCAAACTCACTAGGTAGGTTATACGTTGTTTTCCTTTGACTTTCTTATTTTTCTCAGTCCTCTCTCCTCATTCAGTCAGTTATACACCCTTGAGAGAACATGTCTCTTTCAATCCATGACTGGCTCGGCACTGAATCTTCATGCAATAGGTTGCAATTTATTTCTGTGATAGACTAGTTGCCAACCAAGGCTATAGAACCCAATCTACCCTGCTATTCAATTCTTTTATCAAGATCAGTCAACTAATTGCCATACATGGTACACCCTTGGGCGATCATGTTCATTCCAATACATGGCTGACTAGGAAGAAGATTTTCCCGTAGTAGGTTCTCATTTCATTCTGCGGTAAATTGGTTGCAAACCAAGGCTATTAAACCCAATCTACCCCGCTATTCAATTATTTTATCAAGATCAGTCAACTAATTGCCATACATGGTACACGCTTGATCATGGATCATGTCCCTATCGATCCATGACTGACTAGACAAAAACTTTTCGCACAGTAATTTGCCATTTCTTTCTGCAATAGACTGGTTGTCAACTAAGGCTATAGAACCTAATCTGCCGTGTTATTTAACCCATACCTGGAAGGAGAAGAGCTGGATTAATACCTTTCGAAAGGGTATTTACGCGTAAGTGAACTGCAAATAATTCATCTGGAATTTGAACTCGGCTCTCCGATTTCTCAAGGCGATATCCACCGCACCACAACTCACATCTAACAATATTAATTGCGAGATGAAAATAAGTTCTGGTTTCTTTCCATTGCAATGAACTTATTATTATTATTATTATTTTTTGCTATTCGGTTAAATGCTTTTATTTCCAATACGGAAAAATGTTAGCTTTACAGAAACACAAGAACACGATCCTCTCAACAATAGAATTGTTTTCTCGCTTGTGGATGTCATCTATTAACATTAACAGACATAGGTCTTTTCTCTCGCACGTAGTCAGTCCATACATGCACTTGTAAAATCTTGCATAGCTGCATAGTGTAAACAACAAGATGTTATCTAATTTGAACCCACACCCATTGGGCGTTCAATTTAATACTTTCTTTATTGTCTGTCTACCATTTTACTTGGCGTATGTTCTTACCTGTGAAGTGCAAAGACCTCGTTTCCATCACCAGCTGTGCGTTCATTGCACCGAGTCGCATCACTCAACGACAAGTCCAACGAGTACACAGGCAAGCTACGTGACTAGCGAATATCTCTTTCACTCCTCCAACTCTCTATCTCCATCTCTCTCTCTCTCTCTCTCTCTATATATATATATATATATATATATATATATTCCAGGTCTATTTCAATCAATTTTAACATAAATTTAACGTCCATAGCGTTTAATTTCCTCCACTTTTGCGTTCCAATTTATACATATAAAAAAAATCCTAAGAATTTTCTTTACCTTCCATTTTTGTGAATTTGTTTTAGATGTTTATCATTTTTACATAATTTTTTACCAGTCGCCATTTTTTTTTTGTTGTCGGCTATTTAAATGTCTGTCTTTTTGTTCTGCGCCATTTTTAAACTCCACTTGTACATCATTTTTTTCTATGAAGAGTTACGTGCTTTTTTTTAATCAAACAGCGCACCTGTCCTTGAATTTTTATACATATTTCTATCTATACCTCTCTGAATATATATATATAACTTCGTCATTATTAATCAAGCTACCTATCGATCGATTTTAGCGGGTATTCTATCTATCGCTTTTCAGATTTGTATATATCAATCTACGCACCTCTATCCCCTTCTTAGCTTGTTATCTATCTATCTATCTATCTATATATATATATATATATATATATATATAAGTGATCATTGAAGTCAACATTCAGAAGTCTCTGAGAATTGACTTCAATGTTCACTTTTGTATTTACATACGTTCTATCTCTGAGTTATGGTAGCAAATGTAACCGGAGAACTCCGTTGCTAAAAATTACTGTGCATTTTTCTTGCTTCAAATATAAGGTTGACAGATTGTTAGCGTTCATCAGAACGCGAAAGTTAGCCAAAATAAATGTTCTTTTATATGTTGTAATGTCATGGTCATGCACGTGTTAAAGCATGAAATAGCTGTTCTTTTTACAAACATTTTAGAACATTACGAGAGTATTCATAGCTGATAACTCACAACCCTGAAGATGACCTCGAAAAGAGGTTGAAAGTACTTGGCTACTTCAAGAAATGAATGAAAATAACATCTGTCAACGTTACAGCTCATTTCTGATATTTTTTGATTGTAATACGCGAAAGATTATCCGTGAGTAAAAACGAATTTTATTAAAATTAAAAAGGCATAATGTTTGCAATTTATTTAATCTGACACACACACACACACACACACACACACACACACACACACACACATACACACATATATATATATATCTACCTAAATGCAGATTATGACAGACTCATGATGCAGGAAAAAATATTATAAAAAAATACAAACCTTCCTTTATCAAAACAACTTAAAATAATTTAGACACACACACAGACACACAAAATTCAAACGCGAAAAACACACACACACACACACACACACACACACACACACACACACACACACACACACACACACTAAATTCAAATAGTTTCCCCAAAACAATAAATAGAACTAGTCATATACAAATCTACCATCCACCTATGTATTGAATATTGCTGCCATATCTGGTCGGGTGCCCCTGCTACTCTCCTTGGGCTTCTTGACAAAATACAAAGGAGAATCTGTAACGTGGTTGATACTGACTTGGCAGACCGGCTGCAATCACTCTCATCTAACTTTGTCTTGTAAATGACTTCTTTTGTGTTGCAAAGTCCTTGAAGTGGACATTTATTTTTGTCCATGCAGTTACATTCTTTATTAATGGTCTTGTTTTGTACACTACTATCTAAGTTTCCGGTGTTTTGTTTTGTAATGAAAGTATCTAAATTACTAATACAACTATAACTTAGCTTGATTGTGTTTCTATTGAAAATTTTGTTTAGTTCTGATCCTTTTGGAAAGAGTCTATCCATCAGTTTAAAAATTGTTTCTCCTATTTTGGTCTTTACCTCTAAATTAAATGGTGGGTTGAACCAGATAATGTTTCTTTTTATAAAAATTCTAGAATTTTATTCATAGAATGATAAATTACCTTTTTGTCGTTTAACCATTCGATCACTTGTAAAGTGTTCCATAGCTGTAATTTATAAACAAGCAATTGTACTCATCCAGACTCACAAAGAACAGCTTAAAATACACACATAACTACATTCAAATAAAATATCTTATAAACAACAATTTAACAAAAGCATTAGACATATATAGAAAGATGCTCGAACCAACGATCACCGAAGTTAAACAACGTTGAGCCTGGTCACTACCAAGATGGCTGACTGCTTGGGAATACCAGATGCTGTAAGCATTTAGTGACGGATGTGCGTTGTGGTGCAGTAGATGTTGGCTCGGAAAGAGAAATCGGTGAGCCGATTTCGAATTCCAGTTGAATGCTTTGCATTCATTTACGCGCTGGTATACTTGGGAAAAGTATTAATCCGTCCCTTCCCTTCAGTTATGGGTTAAATAGCAGGGTAGAACTTGAGGCCCTGCCCCTTAAACAAATCCCAATGAGACTTCCTCCATCAGGGAGGAAGCAGGCTCAACCCAACGAGGGTGAATGCGGCTTGCACACAACCATAACTTCGAAATAAAGAATACGTCGCTTATTAAGAGAGAAATTAAATACTCAAACGGAAAATTTCTGACAGTGTCACTGTCGAATCCTGCCAAAATATGTCTGACTCGGGATTTTTTTCAAACTCTTGTTTGATTTCAATGAATATCAGTCAATTTTGTAAATGAGATCATATATACCACATGTAGCACACTTCAAAAGAAAAAAAAAAGTTCAGCCTGAACGCACAGCAATATCGTATTCCTCCGCTTCTTTTTCCTACCGGTCATCCTTCCAGTTTTATTAAACAACAATTCCGTCATTGATTCGCCAATTTTTTCAAGAACTTTTACATAAGGGTACATCGTTAAAACCGGTGAAAAAACAAAAAGCCTTAAAATGATCCCATAAACGGAACATATCTTGATACGTAGAATACGGTATTTGTGGATTTTTATATGCTTAAAAAGCAATTTATTAATAGATCAGAATAACATAAATTGGTAAAAGTTAAACGTTCAGTAACAAACTGTATTAAGAAATGAAGGGTATCCAGAGTTAGTTGTAGTCTTTGCAAGAATGAGTTAATGTATACGTATGTCGGAACATATGTACGTATATATGTATGAGTGTTATCGTTGGGTAGGAATGTTTTTGGAGTTATCGGTCAGTCTTATAGGGTTTCGTTCAGTTATCAAGTATAAAAAGAAACAAACGATGAAAGATGAAGAAGAAAAAGAAGGTGAGAGTTGAGTGAGAGAGAGAGATACAGATAATAATAGCAATCGCTTGACGTTTGTCAAGGGACGTGTGAATAACGCTCGTATTCTTTTCTCTGGTGACAAGCAAACTTGGCCCGTCTTTTATTTCGTTTGTGGGGCTTGAAATGGTCATTTGAGAAATCACTCCCGTATGTGATTCTGGCCTTTCCATTGGGCGACGAACAAATTTCGCGTAGGCTCGCGAAAAGGATCGTAAAAGAATTCGTTTCTGAGAATTGGAAATTATTAGAATTTTGTTTTTGAAGATGCGTCTTGTTTTCGATTAACATGTGTCAGTACTTAGCATTTGAATTTTAAATCTAGATCTTATTTTGTTGACTATAATAGCATTACGATGACCTCATCCGAACGATTACGATGAAAGTATTTGCAGAAAAGACACAGAGTAGCAACCTTATGTCAGTGGGGAAATGACTCAGGCTGAGATGTCAGACTAGTAAATTGCTGCTAGATTGCTGATTTTTCTTGGGATTAAATCAAGAAGCTCAAAGTAAATAGCAGAGACACCGGACCATGTGCAGCAAAAAAAAATCTAATTTTGCAAAAGCAGTTTTGTATTCATATTCATTTTTTCAGTTCTAATGATTTAATATTGTATGAAAAAAATTAAATGTGAATGTTTAGTGAACAAAACAAGATCTTCATTTAAAATTCAAATCGGACTCATTGTTAGAAATAAACGGATTTTTTCGAATTTACGAACTTTGCTTAACGCACACAGAACTTGCGAAATTTCACACCTTCATGCGAAATGTTTTTCGTCCAGTGGAAAGATCAGAATCACATCCGGGAGTGAAATCCCAAACGAAATAAAAGACGAGCAAGACGACCGTCGATTCAGAGAGAGAGAGAGAGAGAGAGAGAGAGAGTTAAGATGAGAGCAATTAACACGTATCCTTGACAAACATCAAGCCATCGTTATTATTATTGTCTCTATCTATCTTTCTCTCTCACTCCTTCTTCTTCATCGTTCTCCCGCTACTTGATGACTGCACGGAACCCTTTAATACTGAGCGAATACTTCGAAAGACGATCCTCCCCAACAAACGCTCATACATACTTACATACACACATACGTTCCTGCCTACGTACACATTAACTCACTCTTGCAAGGACTACTACGAACTCCACCCTTAACTTCTTAGTAATCGATGGAATACTGTTGTTATATCCAGTCAGACGCCCCTGCTGTTCGTCTCAGTGTTCTCAACAAGCTCCTAATGAGAATCTGTATTGTGATTGGTCTCGACCTGGCAGCTCAACTCCAGACACTTTCTTATCGGCAGGATGTGGCTTCTCTCTGTCTCTTCTATAAATATTTTCATTGCTTCTGCTCTGACGAACTTAGGTCACTGGTGCGCCCTCCACAAGAATTTACTCGGGCAACCAGACTGGCAACAAGGCCCCACCCGTTTACAGTTAGATCAGCCAAATGCAGGCGACGATTATACACCGTCAGCTTCTTTTGCCGCTCTTCCCGCCTGTGGAACCCCTTCCGTATACTTGTTTTCCTGACGCTTAAAACTTCCATGAATTTAAATGCAATGTCAATACCCATCTCTTTTCCACTTGACTCCTTTCTACATCACCCCGTATATCTTGTTCTTTTCCTTTCTCTCTACCTTCGCAACTGCCTTCACATCTGTGTTCACATCTTTCTCTTGCCCTTTCTCTGTCACCTCCTGTAGCTGGTTCGTCTTTGTTTTCACTCTCCTCCTGCCTAACATTTTCACTCTCTCATGTAGCCCCCTGCATATCAGAGGCGGTACCGCCTTGCTTGTGGTAGAATGATTAAAACATTTTTCTAATAGAACATTGACTTCTACCAATTCATGTTATTTCTTTCCATTAATAAATTTCTATTAAGCATGCAAAAGATATATTTGTATTCTATCACAAATCCACACATTCCAATCTTCAACCTGCTGATTGTTGGCAAAATACGCCATAATTTATGGATAACGCGCAGGGATTCGTTTATGCATTGATTATAATAGAGAATCAATATAGCGAATGTATATTATATAGCAACAACAGTCCATGATGATCACAAAGTAAGGGATTGAAGGTAATGTTGACAACGTTCCTGGATATAGAGTATCCTCTTGGCATTTGTTGACCATGTCCGTCATAGTATATGGATATAGAGTATCCTCGCAGCACGTAATCTGTTCAATGAAACAACATCAAAGACAATCACTCTCGAATCAGACACTCTCCAGAATCGGATTTGAACTCCAATACTCGGAAAAATATGGCCGCCTACGTCGCATTGAATATTTTGAGTTTCCTTAGTGGTTAAGCCTTCTATTGGTGAACTATAAAATGGGTTGGCTCATGGGGGTCTGCACGATATATAAGGTACCAAAAAAGTCCACCACTGACAACCTTCTGATGATAGCGAATAATCAGTAAATTGTAGGGTGTTCGGTTGTGTATGACACAAGGCCGAATCGATAAACATTAACCATATCTTTATAGCTTCAAATGAAACAGTATTCTGCATTTCGATTTTCCTTTTTTTTATTTAATCAAAAATTTAATATTAGATATATAATAACCGGTTCGATTGCTTCCACAAATTTTGGACGCCATTTACTTGTAGATTAATAATTGATTTGAATAATTGATTTGAATAATTGATTTGAATAATTGATTTGAATATTCATTTGTGCAAATTGCTAATTCTAGGAAGGACACTAATTATTTATAATTTATTATATGCATTTGTGGATGATATAGGCTATTTTTATAGTTAATGCTTAAAAAGGCAGCACTTAAGCCATGGTTGATTTAATTTAAGTCAATCACTGTATGTGATTTACTTAAATATCGTATGTAGAAAGAAGTTAAAAAAAAAAATTGTGATTCCCCAAACTGCTCAAAGACTTAAAATTTTAAAATTAATATACAAACACATAAATATAATTATGAATAAATATATCGATGCATAACAAATAAAATATACAAAATTATAAAAATAAATGAAATAATAAAGTTATGCAGATATAAATTCGTAATTAATAAAACTATGAATAATATATATATATATATATAAATTATATATAAAAATAAATATA
The DNA here is from genome assembly GCA_037127315.1 of Ascarosepion bandense. Taxonomy (NCBI): domain Eukaryota; kingdom Metazoa; phylum Mollusca; class Cephalopoda; order Sepiida; family Sepiidae; genus Ascarosepion; species Ascarosepion bandense. The sequence goes on along the minus strand of JBBBDQ010001615.1, from coordinate 27,632 downwards.
TGAATATGAAATAAATAGAATTTATGAATTCTCAAAATTTTTTCAAAGAATTCTAATTTTTAAATTTTAATACTTCATATATAAATATATAAATATATGTATATATATATGTGTGTGTGTGTGTGTGTGTGTGTGTGTGTGTGTGTGTGCAAAGTATACTCAGTTATGATCTGAGATAAATGATAGGATAGTTAAATAAAAAAAAAACAAGACAAGAGGAAAACTGTATTTTATTCGCCTAGGCGTTTCGTCATGTGATGGACTATATCAAGGCAAATAGACGAAATGAGCTTTATTCCAAACTAGCATCATAGCCCGGCGTTGCCCGTGCAACTCAGAACATTTTAGTAGTAGGAGAAGATGCCACTTTTTATTTTACATATTTTGTTTTTGTTTGCAAAAACACTTTCTTTAAAAATGATTTCTATTGTTTCAAAATGACGGGGGAAAATATTCACATATTTTTGTTTACCAAATAAATTTTTAAAACATCGGAATAATAATTAAATATAGAGGCTTTTTTTTTCTTTTTCTAATAAAAAATATTTTAGTCGCATTTGACACGTGTGATTTGATTTCTGTGATGTAATTTAGACACTATCTTAGATCTTAGATGTTTTACGGAGCAAATGTAATCAATCGTGTCCATTGGCCAAAAAAGTGCGAAAGGGAAAATTGTTGAACTTAAACTGAAAAAGTATGTGTCGACCTGGCTTCTCCGTAGATATGTGTCCCTAGAAAGTTTGAATGGCGTAGCTTAAAAAATGTAGGAGTGCATAGGAAACAGTCACACACAGACTCACGGATTGCCTTTTATATATATAGATTAAGTTTTTTACAGTTGCCAGCACTGTTTGTTTATAGATAGGTAATTAGGAATAAAGCACATTCCGTATTTTTGGCTTGATAAAGTACATCCTCTTCTTTTTATTTAACTATATGTATATATATTCAATTTATTTGTTTGAAGATTAATATGAAATTGATACTCATATTTGAGTAGATATTTCATTTTTAATCAATTAAAAATAATGTATAAAGTATGGATTAAAAATATTTTTCAAACCGATAAATTAAATATGTCGGTCGTTAAAATAATTTCGTTAATATTCGGGACTTTCCGTAACACACACACACGCAAACACACACACACACGCAAACACACACACACACACGCATATATATATATATATATATATATATATATATATATATATATATATGTGTGTGTGTGTGTGTTTTCTTTATAATACAGAATATTGAAAGATAGATATGCCGTTAAGACTCATTTGCTTCTAGTGATGCTTTAGATGTCTCTGTCTGTAAATGTTTCATCTACACATTATTAATATAAATCTACATGTGTACAGGCACAAACACACACGCACACACCCACATACACACACACGCGCGCGCACACACACACACACACACACACACACACACACACACACACATATATATATATGCATATATATATATATATACATAAAGTGTGTGTGTGTGTGTTTTTGTGTGTGAATTTGTATGTGTATGTGTTTCTTAAGGCAAGATTTTTAATATATATATCCATGCTATATTATATTGATTTAGCAATATCAATTTTTTCTCGTTCAAAAACAAATTTCTTCCTCTTTTTCCTTCGGATATTTCTTTTCTGCTTACGTATTCTTACAATTATTCCTATTTTCTTTGCTCAAGGCCAATCGAATCACGCTTCACGCTTATTTCCCGCCTTTTACACGATGATTATGCGTCGCGAGCACCCACGTCTACGCTGATGATATTCATTATTTTCCTTTATTTGTTCTCGATTGCTTTCTCCTATCTTTTTTTATTATTATATTACTTTACTTTTCATATCCATCTTTGTTTTTTCTCTAGTTTCTTTTATCGCAATCCTCTTTTGATCTATAAACTTGTATTCCACACATTTTATCTTTACCGCATCTGGCTGCACTGAAAAATGCTCCCCTTGGTATACTTAGTATACTTGGTATATTTTGGTCTTTCTTTTTTTTTTTTTTTTTGGCCTCCGGTTGTTTCTCTTTCAAAGATGGTTGCAGTTCCGAGAATTTTTATTTATTTATCATTCTAATCATTTTTATTTATTTAACATTTTAATCATTTTTTTTTATTTATCATTATTTATCATTTTAAATTTTGCGCAATTATTTCAGTGAAAATTTGAAGATAAAATATCAGACAAAACTTCAGTATTTGTTTACATTTCTGAGATGAAGCAGTATTTACACTATTTAGATTATTCGGATTGTTGTCCTTATCTTGGTTGCCAGTTGTACACTCCGGCTTTCTTCAGCTGCTAGAAATTTCGAACCGAACCCTTTATAACGGTCACTGGGATATCGTTCTCATTCCTTTACAAAAGCCTCTTTTGGTAGTCATAAGTTATCTCATTTTAGCGAGACTCTATAAGTTACTTGTTCACCACTGCTGTAACCTGATAGGTAACTTAACTCTTTGGGTCAAGTCACTGGAATCACCAACGTATTTATCCACTGAACCATGTGTTCTTAAGAACTGAGACATATAAACCTAATGGACGGTAACCATTTTTTTTACCAGAGTTCATATTACAATTTTTGATGTTAATGGTTTTCTATTTTTTTATGTTAATTCGCACAAGGAATGAGAATGATATACCCCAGGGATCGTAATAACGGTTTCGGTTTGAAATTCCTAGCACATGAAGAAGTCTGGAGCGTGCAACGGTCGAAACGTCGTACAAATGGCAACCGAAATGAGGTGAATAGTCTGAATAACGAAAATAGTGTAAACTCAATATTTGTATGTTTTATAATCTATTGCCGGTGACGAAACCGCCTCCTGCATTTCAATGTATCGCGAGTGAGGTGGGTGTAAGAATGAAACCTATCGAACAGCTGATGCGGGTAGAAGCCACCGTGAAACCACTGTACTCTGAACTTCAGTATCATTCATTGATACTGATTCATACATAATATTACCTGAGAGAACGGCCTGTTGAGATTGATTCCACGTCCTCTAAGGAAGGACAATATGCAAAACGATTCACCTGTTATTCAGGTAATGATCAGTCATTTAAGCGCCATTTATGATAAACGCATAGGCGATAATGACTTGAAAGGGACATGGATGACTGGGTACAAAATTTTTCTGAAGTTGGTTGCCATTACTTTCTACGGTAGACTGGGTGCCAACGAAGGCTAAAGAACCCAATCTTCCCTGCTATTTAACTCAATTGGAAGAAAAAGACACGAAGTATTACCATTCCAAAAGGTGTTTGCGAGTAAGTGAATGTGACGAATTCAACAAGTATTCGAACTCGGTTCTCCGATTTCTCGTTCCAAGCCGATATCCACTGCACCACAACGCATATCCTTTGATGCTAGAAAAATCATAAAGAACAACGTCGTGAAGTGGATCAGATTAATGGGAAGTGATCCCTGAACGGTAGGGGAAGCCATGAGCTACAGATGTGACTAGAGAGTCATCCACCGACTCTTCGCATCAAGTAAAAATTGTTTAAGGGTCACTAGGGTTTAGAACATTATATCAATGTGGCCAGTTAAATATAAAAAAGAAATTGAACTGGGCAAATGTTCATATTTCAGACGAATTCGAAATTGGGTGCTCAAATAATTGTGATTTCAGTGATACATAAGGTTATATAATTATATATATATATATATATATATATATATATATATATATATATTTATATATATATTATATATATATATATATATATATATATATATATATATATATATATATATATATATATATATATATATATATATATATATATATATATATATATATATATATATATATATATATATATATATATATATATATATATATATATATATATATATATATATGCAGGCGGAGAAAAATGAGGGATGGATCAGTATTGACACATGGTTTTATGTGCTTACGGTCATATCACGTTGAACACACCGGTTCGTTAAGCAACGTGAGCCTGGTCAGTACTTAGATGGGTGACTGCTTGGTAATACCAGGTGCTGTAAACGTTTATGGATGGATGTGCGTTTTGATGCAGTGGATGTCGGCTCGCAAAGAGAAAGGTATTAATCCGTCCCTTCCTTCCAGTTATGGGTTAAATAATAGGGTAGTACTTGGGACCCTGCTCTTAAACAAATCCCAATTAAACTTTCTCCGTAGGGAAGGAAGCTGGTACAACCCACATCGGGTGAATGTAGCTTGGTTGGTACACTAGACCAAAACATGTTCTGGGATAGTATAAATTATCTGACAGAATTGTTGTTGTTAAATTGGAAAGGAATTATTTTATTGTATGTATCGTAGCATCTAATACGGCAGAAAAAAAATTGAAAAGAAGTTTCATGGGAAATTGCTGTCGTTATCGAAGATCTAAAAGCCAAAGTAGTGAAGGAGCGTGTTGCTAAAATGAGACTAGAAACCAATTATGAGCATGGATAAAAATGGGTCTAATTGTGCTTTTCACTTTAGATGTTTAAACATTATTTTAATAGATACTTGTATTTGAGTAGATACTCTGGTTTTTTTTTATGCTAAAATAGTATATTTATTTATATCTACCGGCCTGAAATCATAAAAAACAACGCAAATAAAAGTATCCATTAAAAAAATGTTTAATAAAATATGCTGGGGTTAATCGATTTCGTAAGAGATTTCGTAATTTTTGGTAAATAATTTGTCTATGCTGATATTTGCTTCCATTTGTATACGAAAACAGACTAGATATGAATCTTCCGAAAAACCAGAAAAATGGGTGTTAAAAAGCATTATTTCGGATTTTGTTTAAATATAAGTCTTTCCGTAATTTTATGTCAGATAAATTTACGGTTTATCTAGAGGACGCAGGCTTGAATCATGATTTCTCTATCATCCAGGCCTGTAAATATAAATAAATAAACTCTTTAATTATGAAAAAAATCTAAAGTAACTACTCAAATACGAATATCCACTAAAAATAATATTTAAATAATTATATATATATATACTGCCGCTCATAATTATTAGGCGACCCCAGTATTTTAAAAGAAATAATGTATTTCATACTATTTTTAGTATTTATTGTCAAGTGAATAATTATGAATGAAAATAAAATAGTTTTTTTTTGTTTTGTTAATACTACACAAAAACATGTGCATCAAATGAACTGTTCTGGTGTCCAGTTTTTGTAATCTCTTCGTCATGCTAGTCTGTTCTTCTTATTGGCTGGCCGAAGCAAAGGCTTCCTGGCTGCCTTGTAAAATTTTGCAAAGTAATAATAACAAAAGAACCATTCACTTTTCCTTTAAAATTATCCACTTGTCAATAAATACCAAAAAATAGGATGAAATACATCATTTCTTTTAAAAAGCTGGGGTGGCCTAATAATTATGGCAGGTAGTTGAAATATATATATATATATATATATATATAAATTTGGAAGTTCGTCTACATGCCACCTTCTGCTAAAGTTTATAGATATATTTATAATTTATATCCAGTATATATACAAACAGAATGTAGCATTTTGAATTTTTCTATAATATACAGTCACTGACGACGCGAATATGCTTCGCAGAAATGATCATATGGCACATATAATTTCCGAAGTTTTACTTGAATATATACATATATATATATATATAAATATACAGTACTGTGCATAAGTATTAGAACAAGAACTATTTTATCTTTTATGAGGCATATTGTCAGAAAATAAACAATTTAATTTAAGTAAAATTAATTGTTTTAGTCAACAAATGCTTTAACAAGAGAAAAATACTTGTTACAAAAAAAAATTAATGTTTAGTATAACAGCCTTTTGCTTTGATCACAGTCTTCATTCTGTCAGGCATTGACATCAGAAGCTTCTTCAATGTATCTAATGGTATCTCATGCCAAGCAGCTTGTATTTGCTCCCAACAAGTGCTTTGCGAAGTAACATTAGATTTATCAATTCGAGAGGTGGGGAATAAGAAAAAAGTCAGTCATATCCAAGGACAATTGAATATTGAGTAATTTCAAAATAACTTGTTTAATACAGAATAAGAAAAATTAAATATAACTTCTTTTTAATACATATTCTTCCAAAACGAAGTTGCTGTCAATTAACCACCACAGACAACCGCACCTCACTCCCATTAGTATGGAACAGGCTTGTCTCCCAGAGAGTAAAACACTACGCCTGCTTGGCCTGACACTCTCAGCGGACCTCAAGTGGAATGACTATATCGAATCCATTGCGAAATCCGCTGCTATGAAAGTCGGCTCTCTGTGCAGGGCCCGGAAATTCTTTCTGTCTGAAGCTATCCTGCACTTATATAAATCTACCATCCGACTGTGTATTGAGTTCTGCTGCCACATCTGGTCGGGTGCCCCTGCTATCCTCCTCGGGGGTTCTTGGCAAAATACAGCGACAAATCTGTAATGTGATTGATACAGACTTGGCTGACTGGCTGCAGTCACTCTCTCACCGGCGTGACGTGGCTTCCCTGTGCCTCTTCTATAAATAATTTCATGGCTTCTGATCTGACGAACTTAAATCACTGGTGCCCCCTAGATGTGAATTTGTACGAGATACTAGATTGGCAACTAGGTCCCACCCTTTTACAGTGAAACCTATGAAATGTAACCGTAATTTCTACTCCAACAGCTTCTTTCCTCGCACTTCCCGCCTGTTGAATTCCCTACAGCATGCTAGCTTCCCCGACGACTACAACCTCCAGGAGTTTAAATGTAGGGTCATTAGACACCTCCTAACACACTAACTCACACCCACTATCTCCAACTTTCTCCCTATGGACATCCTAAGTCGTCTGTCTCCCTACTTCTGACATTTCCTATACCCAATCGCTCTATGTAACCCCCTGTGCTATAGTGGCAGTGGAATGCCTTGCTCGGGTTGACACGATTAAAAAAAAAAATTCGTTTACACCTAGTTTTAAATAATCAATATTTATTATCAATTTACTTGGCTTTTCAGCCTGTATTTGAATTTCAGTGAGTCTTTTTTTAGGAAAATCACCCCTGTACTAATACTTTTACACACTACCGGTAGCGTGCAAATGTGTTAAGACAGGGATGATTTTAAACTTTATTTTGATGTCTCATAAAAGATAAAATAGTTCTTGTCCTGATACTTTTGCACAGTACTATATATATATATATATATATATATATATATATATATATATATATATATACAGGGCCGTAGCTGATGATAAAAAAACACTGGGCACAGAGAAAATTGCCCGGATTTATTAGTTGACAATATGATGACGTCATCAGTGTCATCCGTTTCCAGAAACTATGATTTTTGCTGATTTTTTCAGCTATTCCAATGGAAATTAGGCACAGAACGTGAACGAAAGCAGGAAATCAGGTTCGGACTTTCTGAGTATAACCAGTATTTTCTTCCAAAATTAATAAATAAACAAACAGATTTTTACTGCGTTCATTCGGATGTTTTCTTCGTTTTTCTTTCTTTCTTTCTTTCTTTCTTTCTTTCTTCGTGAATTTTTTAGTTTGATTTCTGACGAAGACATTTTTCCTTGCCCGGATTTTCATTATGATTGCACGGATCGGCCCGGACCCGTGCCCTGTAGTCAGATACGGCCATATATATATATATATATATATATATATATATATATACACACACACACACACACACACATATATATATATATATATATATATATATATATATATATATTGTTGATTTGTGATTATGTTTATTTCCAAGACTGTTATTTTTTCAGCGGTTTATTAATAAAACGTTATTTTGGCGAGCATTGCTCAACATCAAAATACATATAGAGCGTTAATAGGAATAATTTTTAAATTTTTTTTTCTTTTAACTGGCCAGAGTAATAATGTTCTCACGCCTCAGGGTATTTTATCTCCTGCAGAAAGAAGACATCATAATGGTGTTTCGCGAATCTTTGAAGTCGGCATGACTCTGCTGAATTATGTGAGAAATTTCTCCACAATGTTTGAACATTGTTTTTAATAAAAACAGAAATTGTCAGTTTACTTTTTTATGTCACGATACACTTTCATAGCAGAGATCTATAATGCTAGAAATCAAAAATTTGTATTTATAAGGGTTGATTTGACTTCGTTTTAATGGTGAATCATTCGTGATCGAGCAGTTTAGACACATTTGATTAACTGATAGCGTTTCCTGTTTTGTTTGGGGTCGCAAATTCGAATCCTATCGAATGACAAATGTTTTCCTAAAAAGTAATTCATCGAGCTTTTTATTCGACCTCAACAGAATGCAGAAAGCACTGGACGGCCGTTTCGTCCTATATTTGGGACTCTTCAGCAGTGCGCATCCACTACCAGGAATAAAAATCTGTTTAGACCTGCAGACGGTAGATCAAGACAATGCTGAATTCACGTTTAAAACAAATGAACTAAATATGCAGAGCTAACAATATGTCAAAGAAACAAACACACACCACTTACTTGTTACCTAAGTTTCAACCACGCCGGTCTATTCAGGGAAAGTAGACCCTCGTGTGCCAAGACGTTTGCTTATATCTAAACTTATTCATAAATGGAACTTGAAAATTTACATAGTTGTACTATAAGCGTCTGCAAGTGTTCTTAGCTAGGTTTTGTGCCGAGGTACCTCCGATAAATATCGAAAATCGATAATCGAAAAAATCGGGTTAAAAAAGGAGTGGTCTGATTTCAATAGACAAAGACATAAGAAACGATATTTAGAAGTTTCAAGATTGCAGTTCTTACAATAGTGCAGAAAATTGATAATATATATATATATATATATAAAAGGCAAGTTGTGTGTGTGTGTGTGTGTGTGTGTGTGTGTGTGTGTGTGTGTGTGTGTGTGTGTGTGTGTGTGTTTATCTGCCTGTATGTCTGTATTTTTTTTCAGTCCTTTTATTTTAGTTTTTGCTTCGGGTTTGGCTCTAAGTAGGTATAATTGTAGTTCTTAGTCTCAGCCATGATACTATTTACTCAGAGGACTTATTTAGCCATCAAAATTCAGTTTACGACGAAAAAAACTTACTTGATATCGATACCAGGAAATCAAAATTTGACTTACATCCATTCATTTTTCTTTCAGTCTACGGTTTCGCTTTAACTTGAAACAACTATTGCTTTTTAGTTTTTCGTGCCAACGCCCTCAGAGTCTGAGCTCCAGGCCCATGGATTAGTTTTAAAACTTCATTACACCCGAGCAACGCCGGGTTATACTGCTAGATCCCTATAAAGGAAACCTCTTTACGCCTACGAGAGTTATAATTATTATATTCATTCATGACTTCCACTATTGTACATAAACCATTTTCCCACGCATCAGATACATTTACCAGATATAAAAGGTATCAATCCGTCTCTTCCCTCCAGTTATAGGTTAAATAATAGTACAGACTGGGTTCTATAGCCTTGGCTGGCAACCAGTCTGCCGCAGAAAGCAATGGCAACCTACTGCGGGATAATGTTCTGTCAAGTCAGTCATGTCTCTTTCGAGACATGATCGCCCAAAGCATGTATCACGTATGACACTTAACGGACTGATCTAGACATTATCGAAAGAATCTTAATTCTTCAATGTTATCAGTCCTGACCAGGTTTATAGTCTCACTTTTCTCTTAACCGAAACATAGTTTCCCTGTGCCATTTCTCTTAATATTGTTTAGAGCCAATTTTCTTTGGGGTCTTGAATTAATGAATTTAAGCATAGGACTAGATTTACGAGGATGTGTGTTGTGAGACAATGAATATCGGCTTGGAACAAGCAATCGTGAAGCCGATTTCGAATTCCAGCTAAATTCCTTGCATTCACTTACGCGCAAATACCCTTTGGGAAAGGTATTAATCCGTCTCTTCCTTCCAGTTATGGGTTAAATAACAGGACAGATTAGGTTCTATAGGTTTGGTCTGCAATTAGTTTACTGCAGTAAGTAATGGTAACCTACTGCGGGATAATCTTCTGCCCAGTCAGTCATGTCTCTTTCGAGATGATCGCACAAGCGTGTATCACGTATGGCACTTAACTGACTGAGGGACTGACTGACTGACTAGATTTACAGTTAAGGCTCTTCATTTTTACAGTTAAACTTGCTAAATGTAACTGTAAGTTCTATTCTAATAGTTTTTTTCTCTAGTACTTATCGCCTCTCTCCCATCTAGATTTCTAGTCAACTACAATATTCAAAAATATAAATGCAATCATGGGTTTTTCATATCCTTGTCCTTTCTTCTCAATAACGTTTTCTCAATTTATTTAACTCTCAGCAACCCGTTCTGCCTTAGTGGCTTTATTGCCTTGACGCATGTGAAATTACTTAAAGTAATGTTTGTTTTGAAATAATTTACTTCTGAGATGGCAGAAGTTCTGTGCAGTGCTGTATTCGGTAACACACGGTTAAGCTGAACTGAAGTTCAAATAGATATTACCTGTGAGTTCTTTTCAACTGACTTGCTCGACACCAAATCACTCTCCTCTCTTTATTCTTCTCAGCTGACACAACTCACATGTACAATATTATGAAGCTTCGACTGTTAGAAATGTCTTAATTAGACATGACACGGAAATACTTCGTTTCCCGAGCGACTAACGGCGCTGACTATCACGGCACATTTGTCAAGACAACTGACATTCCCAGTGGGGTAAAACGAATCTATCAACCCTCATCAAAGACCCCCTAAATCCTAACTGGCGTGTGACGGTTCAGTTCGTATATGCAATCACCTGTCTTCCTCTGGTGAAGGGGATTTTACATTATCAAGGACAAGCAGGTGAATCTAACAGAAAGATATATATTTCAATTCCCGAGAGTCAAAGCGTGGATTTGCAATCCCAAATAAATAACGTTATAAACGTGTTATTGAAAAACAGTTACGATAGCTTACCATTGTAGAAACAAGAATAAATTTAATTATTAAATACCATTGTAGAATTAATCTTAAAAATAATAAAAATTTTAAAAATAATTTTAAATATGATTTTAAAAAATAATTTTAAAAATTAATCTTAAAAATAATAAAAATTTAATTATTAAATACCATTGTAGAATTAATCTTAAAAATAATTAAAATTTTAAAAATAATTTTAAATATGATTTTAAAAATAATTTTAAAAATTAATCTTAAAAATAATAAAAATTTAATTATTAAATACCATTGTAGAATTAATCTTAAAATTTTTTTAAATTATTAAATACCATTGTAGAAACAAGAAGAGAATCTCGCATAGGGGCATACACAAAATATAAATTTGAAATATTTATGGTTGATTGATTCGTTTTCTAGAGCTTATCAACCATATATATATATATATATATATAGCTTCAAGATACTTAACCTTTCTTTTTAACGCTGTACATCTCTCTCTCTCTCTCTCTCTTTCTCTCTCACTCTCTCTTTCTCACCTAACCCACTTTCTTTACGTTTCAAATCTACGGGTCTGTAACCTAAATGTTGGACGAATGTATCTTCGAACTTTTGTTGACATTGGCCGCTATATATAACCTTTGAGATTTCACTCGCCCGCAGTCATACTTCTTTCACCAACGCGCTGACAAACAAATTACACAAGTAATTTTTTATAGGAAATCGTTGTGAGAATCAGATTTGTTATTTTTTATTATCTATGAGATGGAGGTTGTAGTCAAACAGAAGAAAGAAACTACGAATTTAGGTAGCGCCACTCAAGTGCCAAAAACACAGCATATCATGATGTTAAAATGATTCAAACTTAATAAAAACAAAGTTTTATCATCAAAACGTTTATGTTATTATTAAGAGGAAAGATCAAATTTGGTTGTTATTACCTTAAAAAAAAAATTAAAATCCTTTCTAACACGTTCAAAATTTTAATTAAAATTTCTTTTTTGTTTTCCGTCAGCGATTCACGCTATGTTTACGTAAGGTGACTATTAAGAAAATGGACTCGGTCAAGTAAAATTTTCTCTTGCTCTCTTGGCAGAGCTATTTCTTTTTCAAAAGTCTCTCTCTCTCTCTCTCTATATATATATATATATATATATAGAATCACCGACTGACGCCAATTCGCTCGGGTTTCAATCCTGGGTTAAAAGCAATCGGATATCTAACCATACTGATGAGCTGTGATACAGCGAAACAGATCTGTCTGCGGCTGACTATATATATATATATATATATATATATATATATATATATATATATATATATATATATATATATATATACACATAAATATGCATATATTCCTTACTAATCGTATTTCTGAATTATTAACCTGCGTTCAAGTCACATTGCGCCGGTGAGAAAGTGACTTTATCTGATCTATCAAATCGGGATCGATAATATTACAGATTCTATATATACAATATATAATAATAATAATAATAATAATAATAATAATAATAATAATATATATATATATATATATATATATATATATATATATATATATAACTATTTTCACAACAAACATCTAACATTGCCTGAGGACGAGATAGAAATCTCGAAACAGAAATTTCCACGTCGCATGTATCTTTATTTTTTATTTGCATAACAAATTTAATTGAATAATTAAGCTCTACAATATTCATTCTTTTTAAAAAAAAAAGTAAATGCCAGGGAACTCAAAATCATAAAACCTTGGGTCCTCTTTACCTGGACACGGACACACACACACACACACACACACACACACACACACACACACACACACACACATATATGTATTATATATATATATATATATATATATATATATAAAATGAGTTATTTGAATAACTCATTTCATTTTTTTATCGATAACCGTATTTAAGTAGATAAATATTTTATCGATAAAAAATAATGTTCAAACAGCTCATTTCAAATTGTCGGTTGTTTATAACCAAATTTCGTTAATCTTCGTTAATTTCCGTAATATATATATATATATATATATATATATATATATATATATATATAATTATTAGAGAACAGTAGATAAAGTGTATTTACACTAACATGTTTAACTTTAGAGAATTTTTAAAGATGAATAATATATGTTCATTTCAACCTAATTAATACATCATATATTTATTTCGACTTCTGTTAATAATTAATATTATTAGATTATCATATATCTAATTCGGCCTCATTAATTATTAATTAATATTTAATTTGTCTTTAAAAATTCTCTGAAGAAGCTTATTAAAGAGAAACATATTATATAAAAGACATGTTTTTCTACCTGTTCTTTAATTATTCTATTAATCTTGTTGGATTTCAGTCCATACATCAACTAATATATATATATATATATATATATATATATATATATATATATATATATATATTATAGTTTAGAACATGTACAATTTTTAAAAATAAATTTTATCCGCTACAAATGTATATCTTGTTTCGACATTGAAATTACAATGTCTCCTCAGGTGGTGTGAAAAGGAATAGAAAGCCCCTTTTCTTATATTTGGGGAGTTGTGTGTGGGATGTTGGTGGGGGTTAGCGACAAGGGAATAAGTCTTGCAAATTGTCTGTTAGAATTTTGAAAAGAGGGATGGGTAGGGAATAGAGTTGAATAATGAATGTGTCGGAAATTTTGGAGCAGATTTAACATTAGAAGAGGGGGTATAGCTTTATGGCCTAATCGCTGGACTTTATTCTTCGGGTTTAGTAGAAGAGGAGAGTAAGGAAGTGTAAGGGTGGGGAGGAATAGGATTGGACCTATCTTTAGTGTTCATTTGTACAACTATACAGTAATTTTGTATTTAAATTCAGTTTTTATAATTAATCTATTTTTGTATATTTAACCTTAAATTTAGGAAATCACTATTTTTTCTATAAAACTTTAAAATTGATCACAGTTTGTGGTGTGGAATAGGTAAAATTTGATGAAGAAGGAAATTACTGGAAAGTAATTGACACTCACCTAAAGCGAGCTGAATATAAAATACTCCTCTTACCAATAACAATTCCACCGAACTTCTCTACGGCATATGACTTCATTGAACTTTTGTCCTTTTGAATTTATATTTTAATTGGGGTCATCAGGAGAGAATGTGCACCGTTTCGGGGCCTTCCTCTCAACGGTTTCACTTGCACACCGCCCCCCCTCACTGATGTGAGGCCCCATTATAACAAAATACATGTGTAGTTATTTTTTTTTTTTTTTATAAGCGTTTCACCCCGAGCAAGGCATGTCACTGCCACTACTGTGCAGGGGGCTACGTAGAGTGGAGAAAGGCTGATTAAATATAGGAAATAACAGAGGGTGGGTGATAGGCGGGTGAGGATACCGAGAATGAGGGTTGGGTAGATGAGAGTGTTGTGAGAATAGTTGGGAGTTAGTGTGATAGGAGGTGTCTATTGACCCTACATTTAAACACCTGGAGATTGTAACTGTCGGGAAAGCAGACTTGTGGAAGGGAGTTCCACAGGCGGGAAGCGCGAGAAAAGAAGCTGTTGGAGTAGAATTTACGGTTACATCTTATTTGTTTAACTGTAAAAGGGTGGGACCTAGTTGCTAATCTAGTATCTCGTGTAAATTCGTGCTTAGGCGGCACCAGTGATCTAAGCTCATCGGAGCAGAAGCCATGAAAGTACTTGTAGAAGAGGCACAGGGAAGCTACATCACGCCGGTGTGAGAGCGGCTGCAGCCGGTCTTGTTCAAATGTCTAACAGTGAAATTACTTTACGAAAAACGAGAAACGGCAAACCTTGTGTTCCGAGAGTGCAACGTGGACCTCATTACGCATTCACGATCAATCATGTCATGCCGTCATGTTCGCTGAAACACTCCACGGAATATTTCTTTTCTTCCATATCAACATAGAACTATTTTCAGTGATTTCTACTAGGCGTTTCATACTTTTGGTCCTATTACGCCCTTTGATTCCAATTTGACCCAGAAATTGGTACAGAGTGGCTGCAACGAAAGCCCTTGCTCCCTGTGGCTTCTGTCGTATTTTTGTCGTATAAATAAGGTTTGAAAATACACACACACACACACACACACACACACACACACACACACACATATATATATATATATATATATATATATATAATTTCAAACCTTATTTTTTGTGGATACCTGTATTTGATTAGAACGCTCACTTTTGAAATTATGTCTATTTAGTCTACCGGCTTTGAAAAAAAATCATGTGGCATGCTGTTAGATTTAAGCCGGCTTTCTACTTCTTATTAGGAATCAGTTTCTGATTCCGTGTTATTTTAACCCACGTCTGTGGAGACCCTCACAGCCGAAAATGATTCTCAGTCAGTTAAGGGCCATACGTGAAACACGCTTGGGCGATCATGTCCCTTTCGAGACATACCTGACTGGGCAGAAGATTTTACCGTAATAGGTTGTCATTATTTTCTGCAGTAGATTGGTTGCCAACCAAGGCCAACGAACTTTTCTGTTATTTAACCTATAACTGGAGGGAAGAGGCGGATTAATACCTTTCCCAAGGGTATTTGTTAACTAACAAATATGGCCGACATGCTCAGAAGTATAGATAAATAAAATGTACCTATTTTAAGGAGTTGTTACCGACATCTGCCTTATTGGTGTTTCGTTATTTATTGTTCTAACTAAGCCTATTTGTTTTTGTTTTTGAATGATTCATTTGTTTCACGGCATATTAACTCCTTATGGATCATTTAATATCGAAATTTAGTTTTCCTTGGGCATTTGAAGTAATAAAATTATGATATATGTTATTTTGCTTTCACAATTAAATACATGGTAGATGATATTTAACTTTTGTTCAGATACATGTTTCTGGGACCTTAATTACTGGAAGAGGTATTATGCGTGTTTTATGGTCGTAGTTTTGTTGAAGTTAAATTTTGGAAAATAAATTGATTTCTTTAAGAAATTGTAGAGTCTGTAATGTGATAGGTACTGATCTGGCGGCTCGACTGCAGCCACTTCCCCACCGTCAAAATGTGGCCTCCCTTTGTCTGTTCTATAAATACTTTCATGGCTTCTGCTCAGACGAACTTAAGTTACTGGTGCCACCTCAACAGGTGTTTACTCGTGCAACCAGACTGGCAACTGGGTCCCACCCATTCACAGTCAGGTTAGCCAAATGCAGACGACAATTCTACTCCTACAGCTTCTTCTCTTGCACTTCCCGCCTGTGGAACTCGCTCCCATATGCTTACTTTCCTGACGGCTACAACCTCCAGAAATTTAAATGCAATGTCAATACTCATCTACTAACAACTGAACTCTAGCTCTCTCCCCACCCTCGTATGACCTTCCCTTTCTCTCCACCTATGTATCTGTCATCGCACCTGCATTCTCAGCTTTCTATTGTTCCTTTCTAACTAGTTTGTACTTCTCACTCTTTTCTAATTAATCTTTTTACAATTATGTAATGCCCCGCACATCAGTGGCATTTCTGCCTTGCTCGGGGTGAAATGATTAAAAAAAATGCATTTATCTGCCTAATTTTAAATTCTAAGCTTTTCATGTTTAATTAATTATTTTCTTTAATTGTTTTCTTTTGATTTGATTTGATTTTAGCAGAAATTTCTTGACTGGACTTTTACTACCATGTTTTATTTTTCTTTCAATTGGAGTAGCTAGATCTATCTATCGCCCGGTTCACACTCCACCCACGTCTTTGTGCACGTTAAGAGGCTCATCCCTTGTTCCCTGTTTAGGATGAGGTTTCCGGCTTTCTCTTTTCCAATATTTTCACTATTACGTAGGCCCCTGCACATCAGTGGCGTTACCGCCTTGCTCGGGGTGATACGATTAAAAAAAAATGTCATGAAAGATCTCTTTCACATTGATTGTTTTGTTAGTATATTTTGTTTAGCAGCACATCAACATCTATAGGTTATTTAAATATTTTGGGCACAATTTTATAGCTTCAACAAGAAATAAAATGTAGAATGTGAGAGATTTTGTAATAAAATGTTTTGGTAATTTTGCTTTAAAAATGTATTGTTGGTAATTTTACTACATATATGCTGCCCCAGAGATTTGAAAAAGAAAACACTCGACCGGCGGTCGAGAACGAGGGAAAATTTACTCGCCCCAAAATCATTTTATTCGACTGACTCCATTTTCTTAATAGTCGCCTTACATAGCGTGAATCCCTGACGGAAGACAAAAACTGAAATTTTAATTAAAATTTTGAACGTGTTAGAAATGATTTAAAAATAATTAAAAATGATAACATCAAAATTTGATATTTCTTCTTAATAACATAAACATTTTCATGATAAAACTTTGTTTTTATTAAGTTTGAGCCCTTTTAACATCATGATATGCTATTTTTTATGTTTTTCTTTTGTATTTTCTTATGGCTATTGAGTAGAGGTACCTAAATTCGTAGTTTCTTTCTTCTGTTTGACTACAACCTCCATCTCATAGTTCGGGTTGTAAAATGAATCAGATTACATTTTTCTATATTTGAAGAGACATGTTTCATTGCTAGATTTTTAATCGACCCTGGGCGAGTAAAGTAATAAATTTTAATCGCCCATTTAAGTTTTTCATCGACTGAGTCGATCGGCCTAGTGAGATCTCAAAGGCTGCATATATGTGCCGTTGGTATTTTGTATATAGCTGATATTTTTGTCTATACTTCTGAGATGATCTAGTATTTATATTATTTAAATATATTATATTATTATTATTATATTATGGCAATAAAATAATATTATTATATTATTTTATTGCCATATTGACAACTTTTCGGTATTGTACGCTCTGACCGTCTTGTTGTGCTTGAAATTTCAAACCGAACTCCTTCTTTCGATCACTGAGGTATATCATTCTCGTTTCATGTGTCATGCCACTTATGGGGTCATGTAGTTATCTCCCTTTTAAGTCAACTCTCTAAGTTACTCACAACTGCTGTAGCCTGATAATGGACTCACAATACTTTTAGTCACATCATTGGATCTAGCCAATGGTTTTATTCTCTCTGGTCACGTGTCTTAATATTTTTGCTATAAAAATGTATTTTTATACTTTAATAGTGTTTTTATTTGATTGGTGTCATTGTTTACCAGTAGCTGGGTCTCTACCATGTGCTATCACTTCGGGTCAAGATTGAACAACAGCAATTAAGTGGCGCTTCCACGCTACTAAAATCTCTAATATCCGGGTCAAAGGCCTTACTGCCAAAAACAAGTATAATCTACCCTTGGGAAAGGTATTAATCCGTCTCTTCCCTCCAGTTATGTGTTAAATAATAGGACAGATTGGGTTCTATAGCCTTGGTCGGCAACCAGTCTACCCCAGAAAGCAATGGCAACCTACTGCGGGATAACCTTCTGCCCAGTCAGTCATGTCTCTTTCGCCCATGATCGTGTGGCATTTAACTGACTGAATATAATAGTTGGAATCATGATTAAGGCTTGTAGTGGGCATAAAGTGGGGGGTCAGTTTTATATTGTTATGAAGTAATAAACTGATCCCCCACTTATTGCTATATAATAATATAATACATATATTCCCTTTCTAGCTATGAGTCAAATAGCAGGACAGATTGGATTCTATAGCCTTGGTCGGCAACCAGTCTACCTCAGAAAGCAATGGCAACCTACTGCGGGATAACCTTCTGCCCAGTCAGTCATGTCTCTTTCGAGACATGATCGCCCAAGCGTGTATCACGTATGGCAATTAACTGACTGAATATAATAGTTGGAATCATGATTAAGGCTTGTAGTGGGCATAAAGTGGGGGATCAGTTTTATATTGTTATGAAGTAATAAACTGATCCCCCACTTAGTACTATATAATAATATAATACATATATTCCCTTTCTAGCTATGAGTCAAATAGCAGGACAGATTGGATTCTACAGCCTTGGTCGGCAACCAGTCTACCTCAGAAAGCAATGGCAACCTACTGCGGGATAACCTTCTGCCCAGTCAGTCATGTCTCTTTCGAGACATGATCGCCCAAGCGTGTATCACGTATGGCACTTAACTAACTGAATATATTTTGAAAAATGTACTTGTGGATAACGCGTGAACCATTTTTGCTTTAAATTTCATTAAAAATCTCACATTATGCACAATAAATAAGGTACGTCCCCAAAAAATAAAAGATTTCGAAAGATTTCTGTTTAGAATATTTCCTAACCACTAGCGAGCTCATCGTATACCTGGGTCCAAATCAGTATCATTCTAATCGATGTTGTATTTTCATTTCAATTCATGTGGGTGTATTTGCTATATTATACTGTTTACAATCACCTCTGTTATCTAAAATGTTTAGTTCAGGCAATTATATGATAAGAATGAAAAAAAAATAATTAAAAAAGAAAATAAGAAAGCGAATGTATAACTTGAAGTCGGCTCTTTATTATAAAACCTATTTTTGTTACAATTTATACTAAAATGATATTTTCCTTTATCTAGGGGTGATATGTAGGTGTAGGGGTGTGGTGGTGGTGTGTTTGACAGAGAAATGTGAGTCCTACGTGTAGAATAAGACAAACAAAAACATTTCATTCTTGGCGACAATAGTTTTGTTAACTTGATTCTTAGAGTTCAAAAATGTTTGTGTTTATACCAGAGGCTATTTGGAAGGAGATCGATTGTCACGGATAAAGGCCTTCCAGATTTTGTTTCGGCATAGGGATAGTCGGTTATTTATTTATCATTAATATTTGTTTTGACATTTCCCATTACATACACATATTCTCTCTCTCTCTCTCTCTCTCTCTCTCTCACACACACACACACACACACACACACACATATATATATATATATATATATATATGTCTGGCTCATTAGGTTCTATTATATATATATATATATATATATATATATATTTATTTATTTTAAACAAGTTGTGTTAAACGATAGAGACAATATAGTCTTATATATTTTATTTTGAATTTTTTCATATTTTCTGATTGGCTTTTTATATTTGTATAAAAATTGTCCAAAGGTTGTCCTAGTATTTCCGTCAACGTTCATCATCAGTGTATATATTATAGTTTTAAAATCAAATATTGCCTTGTAGCCGGAAAAGTGTTACAACATTTTAAAAGAAAATAAATAAACGTTATGAATTTTTCTTTAAATTCAAACGCAATAATAATGTAAACAACATGCACATGTGAAGATTTGTGCTAACAAATTTTATACAAATATAATTCGGAAATAAAACGTTTTTGAACTATAAGAATAAAGTTAATACAACTTGGTTAAAAGAAAAGATGCTGCCAAAATATACGCACTTTATATATATATATATATATATATATATATATATATATATATATATATTAGAGAAAATTTTCAAAATTCAAAGGTGTCGGATGCACATTTCGACATGGGATCTCTAACAGAGATTCCACGTCACGTCAGCGACATTGTTTTGTTCCAAATGGCGAAGGCCCTGGGGTAAAGGGGGAAGAGGCCAGGTTAACAACGGTCAAGAACTGAGAGTTCCCTTAAGGTCAGAGAAGTGGGATTTTTTTTAAAGCAAAGTAGAACAGGACAGAGCTGGTAGTGGCGAGGTTAAAGGGTGTACAGACAAGAGATAGACGGGGTATCAAATATCAAATGGTAGAGGCTAGTGAATGTTTACAGGGGTTTGAAGCGGTATATTTAGGAGGGGGAGGAATAGATTTAAATGTAATATCTTAAATAAATTTTAACTAAGTTTATCCATTACAGGAAGTCATGAATTTAAAGTTATTAAAGAAATATATGTATACATATACATATATATATATATATATATATATATATATATATATATATATACATACATACATACATATATACATACACAAACATATACATATACACATATATACATACATATACACATACATATACATACATGTGTGTGTGTTAACAAAGGAAAAGAGGGATTTGGTTAAGGAGATCATATTTTATAAAGACAGACAACAAAAGGAGTTAAATTACTTTTTTAAGGTTGAGATTTTGAGCTGTTTGAAGAGTTGTATTTAGTGGGGAAGGAATGGGTTTCAATATAAGGTTTTAAAATTTTATATTTAAGTTTATTTAATTAAACCTTTCAGGTAGATGCGAGCTAACTGCTAATTACAGGAAGTTATCAATTTAAAAAATATTAGAGAAAAATATATATACATATATGTGTTAACCAAGGAAAAAGGGGTTTAGTAAAAGACTCCATATTTTCTAAAGATCTTGGGATAGGAAGGTAGGGGGGTTAAATACTTTTTAAGGTTAACGTTAAGGTAAAATTAAGATTAAAACTTAAATTGAATCCTTTTAATTTATATTCTAACATCTAGTCAACGGGGATTTAAATTCTAAATTTAAGTATTCAAAAGATTTGCCGTGTGGCGGCACTTACTGCTGAATTCCCTCCTAAGATTCAGTAGCCTGTGTTGGTGGGGGTATTTTAATATTGAATTTTTTTCCAGTAAACATAGACAGCACCTATCACGAAACTTCCTCGGAATACGGGTTGACCCTACTAGTTCCAGCTAATTTCAGGATCCAGCCCTTCCTCTTTCATTTTCCAGAATGCTCGCGAAAGGGATGTCTGGTACTTCTGACCAGGGTTCGAAAAAGAGTACCTGTGGTTATACAGTCTTTGTAGGAAAGGACCGGCGGACATAACGATATAGGTCCGGAAGTCGTTTTTTTTTTTGTTTGATTGAGAAATGCGGGCTTCATAAATCACCTGGTTGGATTTGCATTTTCCCTCCACCGGGCAGGCGTCCAAAAAATTACAGCTGCATTCGTTTAGAATTCCGGACCTAGATTCAGCATTGCGCAAGTTCACCAGAATACTCCTATTATGGGAACCAATAAGGCTGTCCATATTCGGGGTGCAAGAATAACTAATTTTAAGGGTGTACCTATTAAAAATCTACCGTAGAAGGTTACTGTTATTAACATTTTTGTCTATTAACTTGAGAAAATATTCACCAATATTGATGTTACTTAGTTTACAATAAGGGGGGTTAAACCAAATTATCTTTCTTTTTCTACAGTTTCCTTTATTTTTATTTTTGGATGATTCGGAGTCTATTGTAGGTTTATTATATGTTAACTTGTTCTTATATCCGCTTTTTAAAAGGGCCTTATTGTAAATATTTTTACTTGCGTTGAAAGTTTTAATGTTGGATGATAATTGGTTGATTCTATTATTCACTATATTGGGTATCTGTTTTATAATATTTTTGGGGTGGTTGGATGAAATATTAATATAAGTGGGGGAACTATTTTCTTTGAGAAATGGTTGGTAGGATCTATATATATATATATATATATATATATATATATATATATATATATATAAATTTAGAAATCGTCTTCAAAACAGGACGGCAAATAAAGGCCACCACTTCAATGTTCTCATTTTGAAAACGAAATGAGTAAAAACGGCAAAGTATTGATGAAATAACAGAGAAATAATTATTTTAATAACATATATGTTAGCCTATTTGTCAACCTTTAGAATGTGAGAGGAATTTTGGTTACAAACAATATTGCCTGTTGGGTGAGATTCAATAGTATTCATTAAAAGAAATGAGACGAAGAACAAAAGAATAGAGATTAGGATGGAGAAGTAAAAAATGAAGAAGACGAGGATAAAAAAGGAAAAGGCAGAGGCTAATAATAATAATAATAGCAATGAGAAGAAGAAGAAGAGGATGGTGAATAGGATGGAGAAGTAGAAAATGAAGAAGATGAGGATAAAGAAGAAGGAAAAGGCAGAGGCTAATAATAATAATAGTAATGAGAAGAAGAAGAAGAGGATGGTGAATAGGGTGGAGAATTAGAATATGTTGAAGAGGATAAAGATTTTAACGGCAGGATGTAATCGTAGTAGTAGTAGTAGTAGTAGTAGTAGTAGTAGTAGTAGTAGTAATAAAAATGAGAATTTTATCTTGAAAACAGTAAATTAAAATGAAATCATTATATATATATATATATAGTAAACCACATTCAAACTTGTTTCGCTGTATCACAGCTCATCAGTGTGGCAAGACACATTACGCTCTCACACCCTGATTGATCACTCTGGAAGAATGGTAGACTTTGAAAAACTGTAGCTACTCTCGCATGCATGCATCACTCATTTACTAATAAATTAGAGCACTCTGGCTATTGGGCGTGTATAATGACAATATACATGCTAAAAAATCTGCCTTCTTCTACCGAACGCCCAGAGGTAGAATCGCCGACTGACGCCAATTTGGTCGTGTTTCAATCCTGGGTTAAAAGCAATCGGTATCTAACCGTACTGATGAGCTGTGATACAGCGAAACAGATCTGTCTGCGGATGACTATATATATATATATATATATATATATGTATATAAATATATATATTATAACAATGTGAAATTTGTTGATTTATATCATGATTATTGAAATTGTTAACAAGCACCGTTTAAATACAAGGTGCTCTATTTTTCACTGCCTCCTGTGAGTGTTAGCATTCATATTTTGGTAAATTATAACATTATTCTGTTTTTTTTTAATATACTGGGTTTTTAAAAAAACATTTGTGAAATATATAATTTAAATATGAAGGGCCAAAATAAACAGGTGTCATAGGATCTTATACCTTACTGAGTCTTACGTCAAAACTGTTTATACAAAATTATAATTCTGATAATAAAAGGTGGCGCTTGAACAAGTTATTTCTTTTCAAACGGCACTGAAAATTCTGACGTCTGCACATTTCAACGTCTCTTTTAATATGATTCTCATACTTTAATTTCTAATTTATTTTAACTTCGGATGTGAATATAAAGGAAAATATGGTGCATTTCATCGTGTGATGCTCTCATACTTCCTTAAAAGTAAAAAAGAAAAAAATATGCCTAAAAAGCAAATTAGTTAAGTGACATTTATGAATAATGTATCATGGAAAAGACAAAACTATCCTAATTCGTTCTGTAGTGTGATAAGAAATTAAAAATTAAAATAAACCTTCTTCACTTTAAAAAAATTCACAATGACGTGTGAAATCCTGGTTTTGACCATGTGCTTTAAGGAAAGTCGTAACCAGATTTTGCAAGTAGGTGTTAAATTGAAGTTCGACCAATGTGAGCGACTTGCAAGACTTGAGGATTTCGCGAATCAGTGTGAAAAATCTAATGACACTAAAAGGGACCCGATCAGCGTCAATCAGTAAGATGGAAGTAGCGAGAAAGAAAACACTAAAATGTAACTTCAACTTCAAATCGACCCGAAGATAAGGTCAGTTCGCACCTTGTTCTCTTTCTTCTTATTTCTCGTGTACTGATTCGTTCTAAATCTTCTCCATCCAAAGACATTCCTACTGAATACATACATATATACATACGTACACATACACTATTTTAACAGTTACTACTGCGAACATTTTCTACAAATCTTGATACCCATAATTTTATCACTGAACTTTATCTAATTGCACATTATATTCTTAACTTCTTAATAATGTTTCTAATTGCGCATTATATTCTTAACTTCTTAATAATGTTTCTAATTGCACATTATATTCTTAACTTCTTAATAATGTTTCTAATTGCACATTATATTCTTAACTTCTTAATAATGTTTCTAATTGCACATTATATTCTTAACTTCTTAATAATGTTTCTAATTGCACATTATATTCTTAACTTCTTAATAATGTTTCTAATTGCACATTATATTCTTAACTTCTTAATAATGTTTCTAATTGCGCATTATATTCTTAACTTCTTAATAATGTTTCTAATTGCACATTATATTCTTAACTTCTTAATAATGTTTCTAATTGCACATTATATTCTTAACTTCTTAATAATGTTTCTAATTGCACATTATATTCTTAACTTCTTAATAATGTTTCTAATTGCGCATTATATTCTTAACTTCTTAATAATGTTTCTAATTGCACATTATATTCTTAACTTCTTAATAATGTTTCTAATTGCACATTATATTCTTAACTACTTAATAATGTTTCTAATTGCACATTATATTCTTAACTTCTTAATAATGTTTCTAATTGCGCATCATATTCTTAACTTCTTAATAATGTTTCTAATTGCGCATTATATTCTTAACTTCTTAATAATGTTTCTAATTGCGCATTATATTCTTAACTTCTTAATAATGTTTCTAATTGCACATTATATTCTTAACTTCTTATTAATGTTTCTAATTGCACATTATATTCTTAACTTCTTAATAGTGTTTCTAATTGCACATTATATTCTTAACTACTTATTAATGTTTCTAATTGGGCATTATATTCTTAACTTCTTAATAATGTTTCTAATTGCGCATTATATTCTTAACTTCTTAATAATGTTTCTAATTGCACATTATATTCTTAACTTCTTAATAATGTTTCTAATTGCATATTATATTCTTAACATCTTAATAATGTTTCTAATTGCACATTATATTCTTAACTTCTTAATAATGTTTCTAATTGCACATTATATTCTTAACTTCTTAATAATGTTTCTAATTGCACATTATATTCTTAACTTCTTAATAATGTTTCTAATTGCGCATTATATTCTTAACTTCTTAATAATGTTTCTAATTGCGCATTATATTCTTAACTTCTTAATAATGTTTCTAATTGCGCATTATATTCTTAACTTCTTAATAATGTTTCTAATTGCGCTTTATATTCTTAACTTCTTAATAATGTTTCTAATTGCACATCATATTCTTAACTTCTTAATAATGTTTCTAATTGCACATAATATACTTAACTTCTTAATAATGTTTCTAATTGCACATCATATTCTTAACTTCTTAATAATGTTTCTAATTGCACATCATATTCTTAACTTCTTAATAATGTTTCTAATTGCGCATTATATTCTCAACTTCTTAATAATGTTTCTTATTGCACATCATCTCCTTAACTTCTTAAATAATGTTTCTATTTTTATCATATTATTAACTTCTTAATAATGTTTCTAATTGCACATTATATTCTTAACTTTACCAATAATGTTTCTAATTGCACATTATATTCTTAACTTCTTAATAATGTTTCTAATTGTATTATATTCTTAACTTCTTAATAATGTTTCTAATTGCACATTATATTCTTAACTACTTAATAATGTTTCATTGCATTATATTCTTAACTACTTAATAATGTTTTCTAATTGCACATTTATATTCTTAACTTCCTTAATAATGTTTCATTGCATCCATATTCTTAACTACTAATAATGTTTTTTCTAATTGCGCATTATATTTCTTAACTTCTTAATAATGTTTCTAATTGCGCATTATATTCTTCTAATAATGTTTCTAATTGCGCATTAATATTCTCAACTTCTTAATAAATAACACCATTACCTTTATCATATCCTTAACTTCTTAATAATGTTTCTAATTGCATCCATATTATTAACTTCTTAATAATGTTTCTAATTGCACATTATATTCTTAACTTCTTAATAATGTTTCTGAGTGCACATCCTTAACTTCTTAATAATGTTTCTAATTGCACATCATATTCTTAACTTCTTAATAATGTTTCTAATTGCACATCATATTCTTCTTCTTAATAATGTTTCTAATTGCACATCATAGTCTTAACTTCTTAATAATGTTTCTAATTGCACATCATATTCTTAACTTCTAAATAATGTTCTATTGCATCATATTCTGTACTTCTTAATAATGTTTCTAATTGCATCATATTCTTAAGTTCTTAATAATGTTTCTAATTGCACATCATATGTTCTAACTTCTTAATAATGTTTCTAATTGCGCATCATATTCTTAACTTCTTAATAATGTTTCTAATTGCGCATTATATTCTTAACTTCTTAATAATATTTTCACTGCATTCTTATGTAATAATGTTTTCTAACTGCCGATATATTCTTAACTTCTTAATAATGTTTCTAATTGCACATCATATTCTTAACTTCTTAATAATGTTTCTAATTGCACATCATATTCTGTACTTCTTAATAATGTTTCTAATGACCCATCATATTCTTAACTTCTTAATAATGTTTTCTAATTGCGCATTATAAATACAACACTATTATTAATATTTCTCACTGCACAATATATTCTTAACTTCTTAATAATGTTTCTAATTGCACATCATATTCTGTACTTCTTAATAATGTTTCTAATTGCACATCATATTTATAACTTCAAACAATGTTTCTAATTGCACATCATATTCTTTTTCTTAATAATGTTTCTAATTGCGCATTATATTCTTAATAACAATAATGTTTCTAACTGCGCAATATATTCTTAACTTCTTAATAATGTTCACATTATATTCTTACTTCTTATTAATGTTTCTAATTGCACATTATATTCTGTAAATAATGTTTTTGCTAATTGCACATTATATTCTTAACTTCTTAATAATGTTTCTAATTGCATATATCCTTAACTTCTTAATAATGTTTCTAATTGCACATCATATTATTACTTCTTAATAATGTTTCTAAATTGCACATTATATTCTTAACTTCTTAATAATGTTTCTAATTGCACATCATATTCTTAACTTCTTAATAATGTTTCTAATTGCACATCATTACCAACTGTAATAATGTTTCTAATTGCACATCATATTCTTAACTTCTTAATAATGTTTCTAATTACATCATAGTCTTAACTTCTTAATAATGTTTCTAATTGCACATCATATTCTTAACTGCCATCTAATGTTT